>BPLQ01010534.1:0-45269 GCA_021605075.1 Caerostris darwini | reverse complement strand
ATTCATATTTTCTACAAACACATTTTTGTGTTTAAAAGATGAAAGTAAAAATAGTGTGTTAAAATATTTTTTATGGATAGTCAATAAAACAATTAACAAATTTTTTCAAAATTTTATATTTATAATTTTTTTTTAAACTTCTGATTCGCAATTTTTTATCTATGCATATTTATCAAAAATATAAATTATGATCTTTGTCGTGATATGTAGTTCCCTCTGAAAGTTTCTTTTTTTTACAATCATTAGTGAAAATTAGACTATCGAGTGTAATTATTATTATTATTTAATGGAGTTATTATTATTATTATTAAAAAACATTTTTGAATTTTTTTTGTTTAGTACTATGTTATTGTAGTTTGACAATAAAAATGCTGCTAAACAAATAAAAGTATATAAAAGCAAATATGTATAATCTCTTAACGAACCAATGTTTGAACAAGACAAATAATTACTCATGTTTTTACGAAAAAGTCTTGAATCAGCAAACTTTGGAAAAAGTTCTTGTTGTTCTTAACAAATAGCATTCTAATTCGATGATATTTGATAAAGTATGACAATCAAGTAAGCTATGTAAACTCAACCATCAGTCCTAGATAGGAATTTGCAAATTAAAAAGGGGCGCAAACTAATAATATTTGATGCAAATTAATAATCCCACAATTCTAATGTGAATTAATTTGCAATTCCACAATTAAAATGTGAATTAATATGTAATACCACAATTGAATGTGAATTAATATGTAATTCCGCAATTGAAATATGAATTAATAATTCACATTATAAATGCTAGCTTTATATATATATATATATATATATTGTGCGAATGTTTTTATTATTATCTATAAAATAAATGGGTATTGTTTTAGAGAACGGTGTTTTTTCTGACCTTGATCACTTCAAATTTTGTACATTTTCACTGAAAGATGTAATTTTCTTGTATAAATTATTTAACGAGTTATTTTTAAATTTTTTTTCACTAGCTTTTTCATACATAATATTTATTTACAAAATAATTTAGTTAATAAAAAAATAATTCAGGAAAAAATTATTTCAGAAGTAAACTTAATGTTACATTTATTTGTTCTAAAATATCGTCTCATGAAAGCAAATACAATTTTATTTCAAAATGAAAATGATATTTTCTGGCAAAAAAAATTGTTTGGAGTTCTACTGCTTTTTTATTTCTTAAAATTGACGTAATGCATTTTGTTTTTGTATTAAATTCTAAATTTTATGGGTAACCTGTATAACGGTAAATCGGATTACTTATTTTATTTTTAGTATTTTGGTGCAATCATTTCTTTTCCATTTCTTCCATTGTCGTAATTTGTTTAATTATCCTTTTTTTTATAAACCTTGGGCTATATTGGTGTGTAGTAGGAAGAGATTTCGTGTAGTTAAATAAAACAAGTAATATAAAAAAAAAATTTAAAGTCAATTCCTACTTTTTTTTCACTATATTGTAGAAAGTCCTTTATAAATAATAGAGAGTTTTTGCATACCGTACGTTAGTTACCGTAGGAAGTCCGTTAGCTTTTTCTCCCTAGCGCGCATGCTCATAGGAAACATAATTTCCTATGAGCATCCGCTAAAAAAGCAAACAGAATCTACGGTAACTGCATTACGGTATGCAAAAACTCTCTAATTTTCATTCATTTTTTAAGTTTATCCGGTGTCATCTATTGGTACATATATACAACTTAAATCTAAAAAAAAACTGCAAGTAATTTATTAAATTTAATTACTGAATAAATATTTGAAAAAAAATGTATTAACGTCAAGTGTCATCCACTACAAGTTCAAAAAAAAATGTATTTGAACTTGAGTGGATGAATAAAAAGTATTTTATGAACGATTGAAAATTTGAACAAGATATAGGGAGAGTGTGAGCTAATAGAAGTAATTTAATCAAAAAAAAAAAAAAAAAAAGAATCTGTTGGAACTCTATAATTTCTTTATTTTTTAAATGGCTCATATGAGTTTTGTTCTTATATTAAATTCTAAATTTTATGGGTAACTTGTATGTCAGTCCATCAGATTACATTTTTTTTCTTATTTAATTTTTGTTATTTGGTGCTACCATTTTTTTTTTTATTTTTTACAATGCATTGTTGTATTTTGTTTAATCATCTTTATTTATAAACCACGTGCTATATTGGTGCATTGTAGGACGAGATTTTGTGCAATAAAATAAAAAAAGAAAAAGAAAATTTTTCGTCCATATTTACAAAAATAAATAAATAAATAATAAATATAAATATAATATAATAATAAATGTAAGTTACATTTTTAAAAAGTAACTTATTTAAAGCATAAATACAAAACAAAGAAAATCTCTTGCTTGTAATCGATCATATGATTTTGAAAGATATCTATCACTCCAAATGTATGAACAACAACAAAAATTGCTGCCTGTAAAAACAGTATGAAATTCTAAGAACCCTCAACAAAATGGCTGTTACTCCAGTCGTTTTGCGACGCAAGATCACGAAGCAAGACTGCAATATGACACGTTTCTTTTTTGGAGCCTACGGGAGAACTGGT
Organism: Caerostris darwini; assembly: GCA_021605075.1. Taxonomy (NCBI): domain Eukaryota; kingdom Metazoa; phylum Arthropoda; class Arachnida; order Araneae; family Araneidae; genus Caerostris; species Caerostris darwini. The sequence continues at coordinate 42,725 of BPLQ01010534.1, read as the reverse complement.
GAAAGCTTCTTTAAAGATTATTCGAAACTTTCAGCTCAGAAGTAACGTACTGATTTCCTAAAAAGCTTTTCAAAACGGTCGCACTTACGATTTTGCGACGTCCAGACGCCATCTCAACTCCCTTCCCGGGGGAAATGCCATCCACTTCTTTTTTGTCGGTTCGAACGACGGCAGCTTTAAGGCACTTGTTCTTTTAAATATTTCAGAAGAAGTTATGTATTCAAAACGATATATTTTCTGTCTATAACTTTCAATGGCTTTCAAAACTCCGATGTTAAGTCCATTTTAACTTATCCATGCAAGCCTAGGATATGTTTTATGCAAGCGATAGTTTCGATCACAGCCAGTGAAATTGGTCGTAGAAGTATGACCTGTCGCAATTTTGACATCAGTTGCAGATTTTGAAGGGATTCTGATTTTTAAACTTTTTATATATTTCAGTAGTTTTTCTATTTAACTAGTTTCATAGTTTAAAATTTTAGGTGTTTTAGTAGAGTGGCCAAGGAATTTTATATATAAAATTGGTACAATGTACATGGAAATATCTAATATAAATGTTCAGTAGTTTTTCATAGTTAAGTACACGTATATTTAACTTTTCTTATCAACTTTATCCTTCTTAAAGTAAAGACTTAACAGAGTAACATTTAATTTTTTATAACAAAGGAAAACAAAATGATTACGCATATTATATTCATTTGTAAACGTTACTGACTATTATTTCCTTAAGTGTTAAAAAATTTTCAGATCATTTTCTTTCGGAATATCTATAGCTTGCATAAATGACTACCAGCATATAGGTATTAATTCAACTTTTTAAAAAAGTAACTTAATTAAAAGCGTAAATATAAAACAACGATCTACCTTATATACGACTATAATATTTTAGAAGGTATTTATCACTCCAAATGTATGAAAAAAAAATTGCTGCCGCTAAAAACAGTATGAAACTGTAAGAACCCTCAACAAAATGCCTGTTACTCCAGTCATTTTGAGACGCAAGATGATAAATTTTGCTTTTACATCTGGCCCCATCTATTATTAGATACATGCAACTTAAATGTAAAAAAAAATAAAATTAATTAATTAAATTTTATTGATGAATTAATATTTGAAAACACTATATTAACATTGAGTGTCAACCACTACAAGTTCAAAAAAATGTATTTGAGCTTGAGTGAATGAATAAAAAGTATTTTATTTACAATTGAAAATTTGAACAAGATACATATAGGGAGAGTGTGAGCTAATGGAAGGAATTGAAAAATAGATAAAAATAAATAAATATTGATTCAAACTTTTCAAAAGAGTAACTTAGTTAAAACAAAAGAAAACATTCCTTTTATTCTATCGTATTATTTTGAAAACAGAAATGAATGAACAACAACAACAAAAAATTGTAGCTGGTAAAAAACCAGTATGAAATTATATCAGATAAAAAATATTAAAGGGAATCATAATTGTTTGTCTCAAAGATCAAGGCACAGAAAGGCTTTTCACTGGAATTCGTTTCGGTACTTGATTTTTTGAGTGGGATGGTTCAGAATGCTTGATGGAAGAATATCAATCAAAATATAGTTTTTAATTTAAAAGAGGAAGCATTCTGATTTATAAAGATTGCAAAATATTCTTCTGTAAAATAGATATTCTTTTTAAACGTAATCAGCCATGGTAATTGCTATATGCAACTGATGGATATAGGAGAGTCACATACACTAATGGGAATACTTGCATCAACCTCGTCACACCGCATGTAAGGACAGGTATATTGTGTGCATGTCACTGATGGATCTCACTTTAGCATCAGGAAGCACATAGAGAGAAATAGGATATGCTTCCAGAACAATCTAATTCAGCACGGAATATTCTACGGCTTTTGCAGCACATGAAAATTTCAAGACAATTTTTTCAGCAAGACATCAACACATTTGACATTAGACTATATGTTCTTGCGTTTAAGATGATGCTTAAAGAAAAGATGTTTTTACTCAAATGAAACTTTGATTAAACTATATTAATAATTCTAAAAAAATATTTTTAATTTACATTTTATGTCATTTTTGGTTTAAAATATTTATAGGTGACATCTCGAAAATAATTTATGCCAAATAAAATTATTATAAAACACCCAAGTCATTTCACAAACAAAATGTGCTTTATTACAGATGTAATAATTGTACTTTATTGCATTTTTAACACAAATTTACTTTCATAGTAAGACCAAGGCCCAAAACCCTTGGACGACAATTTGCTTTCCACAGAAGGCGGCAGTCTCACATGAGTAGCTTTGCTAAATACTTCATCAGCTGGATATCGATATTTTACTGGTGTACATTGTCCAGGTTTACACACACAGTACGTCTAGAGAGGAAGCGAATGTATTTTTAAACATAATGTACAATTCTAGATATCAATAATAAAGTTTGTTTCCCAGTGGTGACCCATTTGTAGTGGAATCCAGCTAATTTGAGGACCAGTTTTACCGAAATGACCTAGATACTCAGATTTAATTCATATTGAATACCTTTGGATGAAGATGCACCCACACGTTGTCCATTACTAGGTTAATGGCTAACTTCATTCCCTTATGGTAAAATATTATCAGTATTATACACATGCATGGAAGAATTCGATTGTCATAGTTTACGTTATAGTAACTGCATTTGAAAACACACAGACATGATGGCAGTTGTAAAAGAGCATATCACACAAGTTGCCATACTACTAGTTTGAACTACTAGCCATACTCTTAGTCTCCAAACTGTGCCTCAAGTACCTCAACCTAAAAACACCCAGTTACAATCTGATTGCTCAGCTTCCACACTAAAAGTTTTAATTAATTTTATTATGCTTAGTTAAATGAATATACTTAAAAACTTTCAAATATTGATTTTTTAAAGTGTTAGAAAATTTTATTTTGTATTAAAAAAGTGATTAATAAATTATTTAAAATGTAACAAAAAGAAAAAACTAAATTGCTTGTTTTTATGGTAAACGCATATTAATGACTCAATTATGTTAATAATTGCAAATGTGGATTTCTTTTAATAAAACAATCCCTCGTATATTTACAAGAGAAATAATTTTTTTTTAAAATAATTTAAATCTAAAAATTAAATAACCCAGCAAGCATATATATATAATGTAGATTCATATTTTCTACAAACTCTTTGCGTTTAACGAATAAAAGTAAAATAGTATGTTAAAATATTTTCTATGGTTAGTCAATAAAGCAATGATGCCTTTTTTCAATATTTTATATTTATAATTTTTTTTAAACTTCTGTTTTACAATTTTATATCTATGCTTATATATGAAAAATATAAATCATAATCTTTGTCGTGATATGTACTGTTACATCTGAAAGTTTCTTTTTTTTACAATCATTAGTGAAAATTAGACAATCGAGTGTAATTATTATTATTATTTAATGGAGTTATTATTATTATTATTAAAAAACTTTCTAAACATTTTTGAATGTTTTTTTTGTTTAGTACTATGTTATTGTAGATTGACAGTAAAAATGCTGTTAAACAAATAAAAGTATATAAAAGCAAATATGTATAATCTCTTAACGAACCAATGTTTGAACAAGACAAATAATTACTCATGTTTTTACGAAAAAGTCTTGAATCAGCAAACTTTGGAAAAAGTTCTTGCTTGTTCTTAACAAATAGCATTCTAATTCGATGATATTTGATAAAGTATGACAATCAAGTAAGCTATGTAAACTCAACCATCAGTCGAAAATAGGATTTTGCAAGTTAAAAAGCGGAGCAAACTAATAATATTTGATGCATATTAATAATACCACAATTCTAATGTGAATTAATTTGTAATTCCACAATTAAAATGTGAATTAATATGTAATCCCACAATTGAATGGGAATTAATATGTAATTCCGCAATTGAACTATGAATTAATAATTCACATTATAAATGCTAGCTTTATATATATATATATATATATATTGTGCGAATGCTATTTATTATTACCTATAAAATAAATGGGTATTGTTTTAGGGAACGGTGTTTTTTCTGACCTTGATCACTTCAAATTTTGTACATTTTCACTGAAAGATGTAATTTTCTTGTATAATTTCTTTAACGAGTCATTTTTAAATTTTTTTTTCGCTATCTTTTTTATACATAATATTTATTTACAGAATAATTGAGTTAATAATAAATAATTGAGAAAAAATTTATTTCAGAAGTAAACTTAATGTTACATTTAATTGTTTTAAAATATCATCTCATGAAAGCAAATACAATTTTATTTCAAAATGAAAATGAGATATTTTCTAGAAAAAAAAAACCCTTTGGAGTTCTACAGCTTTTTTATTTCTTAAAATTGACGTAATGCATTTTTTCTTTGTATTAAATTCCAAATTTTATGGGTAACCAGTATAACGGTAAATCGGATTATTTATTTTATTTTTAGTATTTTGGTGCAATAATTTCTTTTCCATTTCTTTCATTGTTGTATCTTGTTTAATTATCCTTTTTTTATAAACCTTGTGCTATATTGTTGTGTAGTAGGACGAGATTTTGTGTAGTTAAATAAAACAAGTAATATAAAAAAAAAATTTTTTAAACTCAATTCCTACTTTTTTTTCACTATATAAAAAAAAAGACCTTTATAAATAATTTTCATTCATTTTTTAAGTTTATCTGGCGTCATCTATTGGTACATATGCAACTTAAATCTAAAAAAAAACTGCAAGTAATTAACTAAATTTAATTACTGAATTAATATTTGAAAAAAATGCATTAAGTTCAAGTGTCATCCACTAAAAGTTCAAAAAAAAAATGTATTTGAACTTGAGTGGATGAATAAAAAATATTTTATGAACGATTGAAAATTTGAACAAGATATATATAGGGAGAGTGTGAGCTAATAGAAGGAATTTAATAAAAAAAAAAAGAATCGGTTGGAACTCTATAATTATTTTATTTTTAAAATTGCTGATACCAGTTTCGTTCTTACATTAAATTCGAAATTTTATAGGTAACTTGTAGGTCTGTCCATCAGATTACATTTTTTTTCTTATATTATTTTTAATTATTTGGTGCTACCATTTTTCTTCCATTTTTTACAATGCATTGTTGTATTTTGTTTAATTATCTTTATTATAAACCACATGCTATATTGGTGCATAGTAGGACAAGATTATCTGCAATTAAATAAAAAAAAAATGAAAAGAAAATTTTTCGTCCATAGTTACAAAAATAAATAAATAAATAAGAAATATAAATATAATATAATAATAAATGTAAGTTACATTTTTAAAAAGTAACTTGTTTAAAACTTAAATACAAAACAAAGAAAAATTATTCCTTGTATTCGATCATATTATTTTGAAAGGTATCTATCACTCCAAATGTATGAACAATAACAAAAATTGCTGCCGGTAAAGCAGTATGAAATTCAAAGAACCCTCAACAAAATGGCTGTTACTCCAGTCATTTTGAGACGCAAGAACCCGAAGCAAGACTCCACTATGACACGTTTCTTTTTTGGAGCCTACGGGAGAACCGGTGAAAGCTTCTTTAAAGATTATTCGAAACTTTCAGCTCAGGAGTAACGTACTGATTTCCTAAAAAGCTTTTCAAAACGGTCGCACTTACGATTTTGCGACGTCCAGACGCCATCTCAACTCCCTCCCCGGGGGAAATGCCATCTACTTATTTTTTGTCGGTTCGACCGACGGCAGCTTTAAGGCACTTGTTCTTTTAAATATTTCAGAAGAAGTTATGTATTTAAAACGATGTATTTTATATCTATAACTTTCAATGGCTTTCAAAACTCCGATGTTAAGTCCATTTTAACTTATTCAAGCAAGCTTAGGATATGTTTTATGCAAGCGATAGATTCGATCACAGCCAGTGAAATGGGTCGTAGAAGTAATACATGTCGCAATGTTGACATCAGTAGCAGATTTTGAAGGGATAGTGATTTTTAAACTTTTAGTTTTTTTAATAGAGTGCCGAAGGAAATTAAGTATAAAATCGCTACAATATACTTGATAATATCTAGTATAAATGTTCAGTTGTTTAACGTTCAGTAGTTTTTCAGAATTGACTAGTTTTATAATTTAAACTTTTGGGTCCTTTAGTAGAGTACTCAAAGAATTTTAAGTGAAAAAAACGCTGCACTGTACTTGATAGTATCTAAGACAAATGTTCTGTAGTTTTTCATAGTTAAGTATACGCTTGTTTAATTTTTCAAATCAACCCTATCTTATTTAAAATAAAGACTTCATAGCTTAAAATTTAATTTTTATAACAAAGGAAGAAAGGTTTTACTGAAATTATATTCATTTGTGAACGTTACGGACTATTATTTACTTAAGTGGTAAAAATTTTCCATATCAGTTTCTTTTAGAATATCTATAGCTTGCATAAAAGATTAGCAGCATATAAGGGTTGATACGAACTTTTTAAAAAGTAACTTAAATAAAAGCATAAATATTAAACAAAGCAAAACTGTTCCTTGTATTCGAATCATATTATTTTGAAAGGTATCTATCACTCCAAATGTATGAACAACAACAACGAAAAATTGCTAAATTTTAAAAACAGTATAAAATTCTAAGAACTCTCAACAAAATGCTTGTTACTCCAGTCATTATAAGACGCAAGATCACGAAGCAAGATTCCACTATAACACGTTTCACTTTTGGAGCCTACGGGAGAACCGGTGAAAGCTTCGTTAAAGATTATTCGAAACTTTCTGCTCAAAAGTAGCGTACTGATTTCCAAAAAAGCTTTTCAAAATGGTCGCATTTACGATTTTGCGACAACTCAACTCCCTCCCTGGGGAAATACAATCCACTTCTTCTTTTCAGTTCGAACGACTGCAGCATTAAGGAACTTGTTCTTTTAAATATTTCAGAAGAAGTTATGTATTCAAAGCGATATATTTCTATCTATAACTTTCAAAGGCCTTCAAAACTCCGATGTTAAGTCCATTTTAACTTTATTAGCCTACGCGTGACTTATCCATGCGTGCCTAGGATATGTTTTATGCAAGCGATAGATTTGATCACAGCCAGTGAAATGGGTCGTTCAAGTATTACATGTCGCAATTTTGACATCAGTAGGAGATTTTGAAGGGATGGTTATTTTTAAACAGTTAGGTCCTTTAATACAGTGCCTAAAGAATTTTATGTATAAAACCGCTACAATGGAGTTGATAGTATCTAACATAAATGTAGTAACAAGCAAGCAAGCACATAGCAAGTAATTTCTGCATAGTGAACTAGTTTTATAGTTTCATTAGTTTCATAGTTTAAACTTTTAATATTCAGTAGTTTTTCATAAATAACTAGTTTCATAGTGTGAACTTTTAGGTCCTTCAGTAGAGTGTCAGAGAGGTTTTAAGCATAAAATCGCTACGTTGTACTTGATAGTGTCTAACATAAATGCTCTAGAGTTTTTCATATTCAAGTATACGCATATTTAACTTTTCTAATCAACTCTATCCTCCTTTAAGTAAAGAAATCACACATTAACATTTACTTTTTTAAAAGAAACAAAAAAAGTATTATTGATATTATGTACATATGTGAACGTTACTGACTATTATTTACTTATGTGCTAAACATTTGTCATATCATTTTCTTTCGGAACATCTAATCTTTGTTTTGTTGTTGTTCATCGCTCCAAATGTATGAACAAAAACAAAACAAAAGTTGCTGCTAGTAGAAACAGCATGCAATTCTAAGAACCCTTATAAAACGTCTGTTACTCCAGTCACTTTGAGACACAAGATCTCGAAACGAGACTCTACTATAACACGTTCCTTTTTTGGAGAATTAGTGAAAGCTTCTTTAAAGATTATTCGAAAATTTCTGCTCAAAAGTAACGTACTGATTTCCTAAAAAGCTTTTCAAAATGGTCGCATTTATGATTTTGCGACGTCCAGATCCCATCTCAACTGCCTCCCTGGGGAAATACCATCCACTTCTTCTTTTCGGTTCGAACGACGGTAGCTTTAAGGCACTTGTTATTTTAAATATTTCAGATGAAGTTATGCATTCAGAACGATATATTTTCTATCTATAACTTTCAATGGCTTTCGAAACCCCGATGTTAAGTCCGTTTTACCTTTATTTGCCTGCACTTGACTTATCCATGCAAGCCTAGGATATATTTTATGCAAGCGATAGATTTCATCACAGCCAGTGAAATTGGTCGTAGAAGTATTACATGTCGTAATTTTGACGTCAGTAACAGATTTTGAAGGGATAGTGATTTTTAAACTCTTACGTGCTTTAATAGAGTGCCCAAGGATTTTTTGTGTATAAAACCACTACAATGTACTTGAGAGTGTCTAACATCTATGTTCAGTAGATTTTCATAGTTAACTAAATTCATAGTTTCACTAATTCACAGTCTGAACTTTAGGTACTTTAGTACAATGCCCAAAGAATTTTTTGCATATAATCGCTACAATGTTAATGATAGAGACTAACATAAATGTCCAGTAGTGTTTCATTGTTAACTGATGTAATAGTTTAAATTTTTATTCCTCCGTAGTTTAATAATCAGTCGTTTATCATAATTAAATAGTTTCATAGTTTCAATAGTTTCAAAGTTTAAACTTTTATGTGCTTTCAGTGAGTGCCAAAAGATTTTTATGTCTAAAATCACTGCAATGTATGTGATAACAAATAACATAAATGTTCAATAGTTTTTCATATAACTAGTTTCATAATTTCACGAGTTTCATAGTCTACACTTATAGGTCCTTTAGTAGAGTGCTCAAGGAATTTTATGTATAAAATTGCTACAATGTATATGATAGTATCTAACATAAATGTTAAGGTAGTTTTTCATAGTTAAGAATACATATATTTAACTTTTCTAATCAATTCTATTTTCCTTTAAGTAAAGACATCACATAATAACGTTTAAATTTTTATCACAAAGAAAATCAATTTTTATGACATAGAAAGAAAAGTATTACGTATATAATATTCATTTGCGAACGCTACTGACTATTACTTACGTAAGTGCTAAAACATTTTCATATCAATTCCTTTCGGAACATCTATGGCTTGCATAAAAGTTTACGAACATATAAGTATTGATTCGAACTTTTTAAAAAAGTTACTTAGTTAAAAGCAAAAATATAAAACAACAAATCTTCTTTGTATACTATCATATTATTTTGAAAAGTATCTATCACTCAAAATGTATGGACAACACTAAAAATTGCTGCTGGCAAAAACAGTATGAAATTCTAAAGAATCCTCAACAAAATGACTGTTACTCCAGTCATTTTGAGACGCAAGCTCACGAAGCAAGACTCCACTATGACACGTTTCTTTTTTGGGAGAACCGGTGGAAGCTTCTTTAAAGATTATTCGAAACTTTCTGTCCGAAAGTAACGTACTGATTTCCTAAAAAGCTTTTCAAAACGGTTGCATTTACGATTTTGCGACGTCCAGACGCCATCTCTGGGGAAATTCCCTCCACTTTTTCTCTTCGGTTCGAACGACGGCAGCTTTAAGGCACTTGTTCTTTTAAATATTTCGGAAGAAGTTATGTATTCAAAAAGATATATTCTCTATCAATAACTTTCAATGGCTTTCAAAACTCCGATGTTAAGTCCATTTTAACTTTATTTGCTTGCGCGTGACTTATCCATACAAGCGTCGAATATGTTTTATGCAAGCGATAGATTTGATCACAGCCAGTGAAATTGGTCGTAGAAATTTTACATGTCGCAGTTTTGACATCAGTAGCAGGCTTTGAAGGAATGGTGAGTTTTTAATTGTTAGGTTCCTTAATAGAGTGCCCAAGGAATTTCAGGTATAAAATCGCTACTATGTACTTGATAATATCTAACATAAATGCTCAGTTAATTTTGTCGTAGTTTATTAGTTTTATAGTTTAAACTTTTAATGTTTAGTATATTTTCATAGTTTCAAAGTTTAACTAGTTGCATAATTAAACTATTTTCATAGTTTCACTAGTTGCAAAGTTTAACTGGCTGCATAATTAAACAAGTTATATAGTTTCACTAATTTCATAGTTTTAAATTTTTAGGTACTTTATAGAGTGCCCAAGGAATTTTATGTCTAAAATCGCTACAATGTACTTTATAGTATCTAACATAAATTAGTTTTTCATAGTTAAGTATATGCATATTTAACTTTTCAAATCAACTCTATCCTTTTTAAAGTAAAGACATTACAGATTAACATTTAATTTATATAACAAAAAAAGTATTATGTTTATTATATTCATTTGTGAACGTTACTGACTAATAATTACTTAAGTACTAAAAATTTTTCATAGCATTTTCTTTCGTAACATCTATAGCTTGCATGAAAGGTTATCAGCAAATAAGTATTGATTCGAACTTTTTAAAAAATTAACTCATTTAAAAACATAAAAATAAAACAAAGAAAACTCTTCCTTGTCTTTGATATATCCTCCAAATTATTTATTATCAAATTATTACCGTATGTCGGTCCACCGGATGAAATTTTTTTTCTTATTTTATTTTTAGTTATTTCGTACTATTATTTCCTTTATTTTACTTCCTTTATTAATTATTTACCATGCTTATTGTATCGTGTTTATTTATCTTAATTTTATGAACCTCGTTGTATATTGTTGTATGGTACAACGAGTTTATCTGCTGTTAAATAAAAAAAAAATGACTAGAAAATTTCTTGTTCGTATTCACAAATAAATAAATATTGATTAAAATTTTGTAAAAAGTAACTTACTTAAAGCATGAATATAAAACAAAGAAAAACTCCCCTTTGTATTCGATCACATTATTTTGAAAGGCATCTATCACTATAAAATGTATGAACAACAACAAAAAATGTTGCTGGTACAAACAGCATGCAATTCTAAGAACCCTTAATAAAACGCCTGTTACTCCAGTCATTTTGAGACACAAGATCATGAAGCAAGACTCTACTATGACACGTTTCTTCTTTGTGAGGACCGGTGAAAGGTTCTTTAAAGATTATTCGAAACTTTCTGCTCGAAAGTAACGTACTGATTTCCTAAAAAGCTTTTCAAAACGGTCGCAGTTACGATTTTGCGACGTCCAGACGCCATCTCAACTCAGTCCCTGGGGAAATACCGTCCACTTCTTCTCTTCGCTTAGAACGACAGCAGCTTTAATGCACTTTTTCTTTTAAATTTTTCAGAAGAAGTTATGTATTCAGAACGATATATTTTCTATCTAGAACTTTCAATGGCTTTCAAATCTCCGATGTTAAGTCCATTTTAACTTTATTTACCTGCGCGTGACTTATCCATGCAAGCTCAGGATATGTTTATGCAAGCGATAGATTTGATCATAGCCAGTGAAATGGGTCGTAGAAGTATTACATGTCGCAATTTTGACATCAGTAGGAGATTTTTAAGGGATTCAGATTTTTTAAATTTTTAGGTCCTTTAATAGAGTGCCCAAGGAATTTTATGTCTAAAATCGCTAAAATATACTTGATAATATCTAACATAAATTTTCAGTAGTTTTTAATAGTTAACTAGTACCATAGTTTAAATTTTTAATGTTCAGTAGTTTCTCATAGTTAACTAGTTTCATAGTTTAAACTTTTAATGTTCATTAATTTTATGTTTAATAGTTTTTCGTAGTGAACTAATTTCATTGTTTCAACTTTTCATGTTCAGTAGTTTCTCATAGTTAACTAGTTTCATTGTTTCAACTTTTCATGTTCAGTAGTTTCTCATAGTTAACTAGTTTCATAATTTAAACTTTTAATGTTGCGTAGTTTAATGTTCAGTAGTTTTTATAATTAACTAATTTCATAGTCTCATAATTTCACAAGTTTAATTTTTCATTGTATAGTTTCACTAGTTTCATAGTTTAACTAGTTTCAGTAGTTTAACTGGTTTCATAGTTAACTAGTTTCAGTTTCACTAGTTTCATAGTTTAACTAGTTTCATAGTTTAACTGGTTTCATAGTTAACTAGTTTCATAGTTTCACTAGTTTTATAGTTGAAACTTTTAATGTTCAGTAGTTTTTTATAATTAACTAATTTCGTATTTTCCTAATTTCAATAGTTTCATAGTTTCAGTAGTTTCATAGTTTAAACTTTTAGGTCCTTTAATAAAGTGCCCAATTAATTTTTGTGTATAAAATAGCTATAATGTACTTGATAGTATCTAACATAAATGTTCACTAGTTTTTCATATTTAACTAGTTTCATAGTTTCGCTTGTTTCATAGTTTAAAATTTTAATATTCAGTAGTGATTCCTAATTAACCAATTTCATAATTTTATAGTTTCACTAGTTTCATAGTTTCACTAGTTTCATAGTTTGAACTTTTAATGTTCAGTAGTTTTTCATAATTAATTAGTGCCATAGTTTAAACTTTTAATGTTCAGTAGTTTTTTATAATTAATTAGTTTTCGTTAAACTTTTATGTTCAGTAGTTTTTTATAATTAACTACTAGATTCATAGCTTAACTAGTTTCATTGTTTCACTATTTTCATGTTTCACTAGTTTCATAGTTTAACTAATTTTATAGTTTCACTAGTTTCATACTTTCACTAATTTCATAATTTCATAGTATCACTAGTTTCATAGTTTAACTAATTTTATAGTTTCACTAGTTTCATACTTTTACTAATTTCATAATTTCATAGTTTCACTAGTTTCATACTTTTACTAATTTCATAATTTCATAGTTTCACTAGTTTCATAGTTTGATAGTATCACTAATTTAATAATTTAACCTTTTAGGTCCTTTATAGAGTGGAAAAAGAATTTTATGTATGAAATCGCTACAATGTAGTTAATAGTATTGAGCATAATTGCTCAGTAGTTTTTCTTGGTTAACTAACATATATTTAACTTTTCTAATCAATTCTATTTTCCTTTAAGTAAAGATATCACAAATTAACATTTAACTTTTTTTAACAAAGAAAAAAAGTATTAGGGATATTATATTCATTTGTGAACATTTCAGACTATTATTTACTCAAGTCCTAAAAATTTTTCATATAATTTTTATTCGAAACATCTATATCTTGCATAAAAGATTGTCAGCATGATAAATATTGATTCGAACTTTTAAACAAGTAACATAGTTAAAAGCATTGCAACTAGTTTTATAGCTTAAATTGTTAATGTTCAGTCGTTTAATTTTCAGTAGTTTTTCTTAATTAACTAGCGTCACAGTTTAAACTTTTAATGTTCAGTAGTTTAACGTTCAGTAGTTTAATGTTCAGTAGTTTAATGTTCCGTAGTTTAATGTTCAGTAGTTTAATGTTCAGTAGTTTAACGTTCAGTAGTTTAACGTTCAGTAGTTTAACATTCAGTAGTTCAATGCTCAGTAGTTTCACTTCCAGTAGATTAATACTCAGGAGTTTTTAATAGTTAACTAGTGTCATAATATAAACTTTTAGGCCCTTTAATAAAGTGTCCAAGAAATTTTCCTGTATAAAATCGTTACAATGTACTTCATAGTTTATACCATACATGTTCAGTAGATTTTTATAGTTAAGCATATTTAACTTTTCTAATCCACTCTATCCGCCTTAACGTAAAGACATCACAGATTAACATTTAATTTTTTACAACAAAGAATAAAATATTAGGGATATTATATTCATTTGTGAACATTAAAGGAACACTGCGTGCCGTTGGCAAATTTGGGACCTGAATGGCCGAGTGTCTAGCGCTCTGGCGCTCGGTGCCACAGGTTTCGGGTTCGAATCCCGGCGGTGCCATGGATGTTTGTAGTGGTTCGGAATCCACTTTAAGCCGTAGGTCCCGGTCTTCAATGACTGTAAGAGCGTCACGGAGCAAAAGTCAGGCTTCTACCTACGGGTGCTCCATCACAACAGAAGCTGCTTCCTTCCCCTTCAATCATGAGTCCATATGGGCTTGTGGGCTTGGCCAGCCAAGTGGGATAAGAAACAACAACAACACATTAAGGGCTATTATATACTTAAATGCTAAAAAAATTAAATGTCCTTTTCTTTCGGAACATCTATAGCTTGCATAAAAGATTACCAGCATATAAGTATTTGTTCGTACTTTTTAAAAAAGTAACTTAGTTAAAAGCATAAATATTAAACTAAGCAAAACTGTTTCTTGTATTCGAATCATATTATTTTGAAAGGTATCTATCACTCCAAATGTATGAACAACAACAACAACGAAAAATTGCTGCTGGTAAAAACAGAATGAAATTCCGAGAACCCTCAACTAAATGGCTGTTACTCCAGTCATTTTCATTGTTAAGTAACCCATATTTAACTTTTTTAATCAACTCTGTCCTCTTTAAAGTAAAGACACTACATTAATACTTAATTTTTATGACAGAGAAAGAAAAGTATTAGGGATATTATATTCATTTGTGAACATTACAGACTATGATTTACTTAAGTGCTAAACATTTTTAATATCATTTTCTTTCGGAACATCTATAGCTTGCATAAAAGATTGCCAGGGTATAAGTATTGATACGAGCTTTTTTAAAAAGTAACTTAGTTAAAGGCATAAAATATAAAACAAAGAAGAACTCTTCCTTGTATTTGATCATATTATTTTGAAAGGCATCTATCACTCCAAATATATGAACAACAACAACAAAAAATTGTTGATGGTAAAAACAGTATGAAATTCTAAGAACCCCCAACAAAATGGCTGTTACTCCAGTCATTTTGAGACGCAAGATCACGAAGCAAGACTCCAGTATGACACGTTTTTATTTTGGAGCCTACGGGAGAACCGGTGAAAACTTCTTTAAAGATTATTCGAAACTTTCTGCTCAAAAGTAACGTACTGATTTCCTAAAAGCTTTTTCAAAACGGTCGCATTTACGATTTTGAGATGTCCAGACGCCATCTTAACTCCCTCCCTGGGGAAATACCATCCACTTCTTCTCTTCGGTTTCGAACGACGGCAGCTTTTAGGCACTTGTTCTTTTAAATATTTCATAAGAAGTTATGTATTCAAAGCGATATATTTTCTATCGGTTTCTATCGGTACACCGGTTCTTCCGGTGAACATCTAATAACTTTGATTTAATGCGCATGCATGAAATCTATTTCATTCTATTTGTAATTATTGGTACATTTATAAAATATATTAAAGGAAACCTCACATATGGCATTATTAACTAAAATATATAATTTCCATTAAAAACTTTTATTATAAGTCTACTTTCACCAATTTGCTTATGCTTCAATCAATTTTATTTATAATTAACATATCCAAAGAGAAAATTATCAATCGATTTCCTTAATAAATTATCAAAAATTTATTTATTTATTTCTTTTCAGCACTATCATTGTTTTGGGCATCTTAATTGTTTTCGTGCTTGCAAAATTAATTGCATCTACGGAACTCATTTGTTAAAATTTGTGTCACACTCTTTGTGTATTCATCTATGAGATTAATTTTTGTTAAACTATTATTGTATGCTATCCTGCGAATTTGTATAATAGCATACAATAATAGTAACGGACCTACGAACTTGTAGGGCAGCAAAATTTCAAAAACAGTTAGATTTTTAAATCTGTAATCCTAAGCAATATTCAAAACAGTACATTTACATATATTTCAATAATTGCCAAAAACAAAAATCTATACTTTGGATGTTAAGCTAATAAAATAATATATACTATATTACTTATTATATATATCCAAAAGTACTTTAAGAGGAACAGCTTAAAAACACACATAAGCTTTTTTTTTTCTTGTAATATATAATTATCTGATAGTAAATTAGGAAAGGTCAATAAAGAAAAATTCTCATTGTTGTCAATTATAAAAGAAACTTTTTTCCAATGCAGCTGGCAAACAGACATGGACGTCTTTGGATGCCAATAAGAGCTGCATCGATGTTACTCACTTTGCATTACCAGGGGCGCGTGCAATCGTAAGCCACGGGTAACAATGCCCCCGCAGCGCTCTACGATCCTAAGGGACCGAAACTAAAGTGGATTCCGAACCACTGCAACACCCATGGGCAAAGCCGGGATTTGAACCCGATACCTGTGTCCGAACGCCAGAGCGCTAGCCATCAGAAACTTAATAATGAAATATATTTGACTGAGATTGAATGAGTAGTTGTGTGCGAGTTATCAAAATCAAATTAAGAGTAGTACATGAGAAACATCAAACAAAAATATTATATAAATGAAGGAGGAAAAATAAAAATATATAAATTATAAAGAACCAAAATAAAAAATCAATAAGTAGTCTGAGAAGGGGGCTGAACGTGAAAGTGTAGGGTAGAACTGAAAACCAAAACGAGAATTCCCAGAAAAATGGGTAGATTATGTTCAACAATGTTCTGGGACCCGTAATGACTCGTAATGTAAAACTACCATCGGTAATGAGAAGAGATACATGAGGAGTTCTAAGAAAGAAAAATATGTTTATGGTGGTCGGAGATCTGCTGCTCATTTTTGTAGTTGAAAAACGATATCGTTGTGTGCGAAAAAAAGTTGTGTTTAATTAAGTTATTATTATGATTTTTCAGGGGCAATGGCCGAGTTTGGCTAGCGCTTGGCGCTCGGTACCCCAGGTTTCGGGTTGGAGTCCCGGCGGTGCCATGGATGTTGTAGTGGTTCGGATCCACTTTAAACCGTAGGTCCCGGTCGAATATGATCGTAGAGCGTTGCGGGGGCATTGTTACTCCGCTTCCGTGACTTATCTTCAAGTTACACCCCCTGGGTAATGCAGAAATGAAAACGCTTGTTCGCAGAGCTTTTATCTTATCCAAGACCAGGTGTGTTTGCCATCTGCATTAGAAGAAAAAAATTATGATTTTTCAAGCCAAGGGAGAAGTTTCTAGAGAGATCTGTGATGTAGTTGTCTATTGTAGCAATTCTGGGAGCGTTTTGAATAACGTCGTTTCTGATAAAGTAGGGAGTCCCAGTGATTATAAGAATAATATTTATTATTTTTTTTAAACTCGAATTTTGCATTTATTATTTTCACAAGCAAGTCCCCAAATAGGTGCATCATAAGTAAGAATAATGAAATATTTTTGCATAGATCTCCCACTTCGAAACACGACATTTACAAGAAAATGCATGTATGTGAATGAAATCGTGCGATGTTATTTGTCATTTTCTTTTTGTTAGACTGTGTTGGTGCTTGTTGATTTTTTTTTAAAACTAATTTTCAAATCTATAATCTTAAGCAGCAGTCGCCAAAGTTATAGATAGTAACTTAGTAGAATTAAAATAATAATTTTAAACGAAAACTACACACGTTTTTTATCCACTCAAATAGAATTTATCTAAAATTAAAAAAAAAAAATAGGTTAAAAAAATCAAATTAGTAATGTATCATTAAAATAATTACCAAACTAATGTCATGAAAAAGATAATTATTTATTTAACAAAATGGTTTTAATGCATATAAACTTTAGTTGATATTTTAATTAATGAGCAGAATAAAAGTCTATAATTACAGTACGATTTCGTTATAACGTTCAAAATAAGGTTTTAAATTGTGAATAAGGTTTTAAAGTAGGTAGAAAGAATTATCTCCCCCCCCAAAAAATGTTGTTTTTTTATTTTTAGTAGGCATAGAGAAATGCATTTTAAATACGTATAAATATTTAGTAATAAACTGAACAAAATAAATATAAATGTTACGTTTAGTTTTATGAAATAGCACGCAGTTGAACTACATAAACAGGATGTTGTAAATAGTAACACATTAATAATGCTATTAAATTATTATTAAGTTATAAAAGCTTTAATTGCATATTCATACGAAACATAATATTAATGTTTTTGTTACGTAACTTAAATTTTATGTTCTATATATATTGTTTAACTCTTCTGTGAAAATGTTGAGAACCTTATAAAAACCAAAAATATATACTTTGGATGTAAACCAACATAATAATATGCACTTTATTATACAGCCTATAAGTACTTTAAGAAGAACAATTTAACGTCACTGTCTGTTCTTTTTTGTAATATTATAATTATGTAATAATAAAAATAGAAATAGTTGACAAAAGGCAAAAATTCTTGCAGTGGGCAATGAAGAAAGAAAATTGTGATGTAGTTGGTGCATTGCTAGCATTTCCAAAGATAAATTTTATGATGATAATCTATACACTAGCATGAAATCCATATTATTTTTTATTTTTTTTGTTGGACTACGTCAGTGTTTATGGAATTTTTTTTATGTTTTATTTTAAACCCGTAATCTTTCAGAAGTGAAATAATTTTATATCGTAATTACTTTTATCTTATTTGATAATTTTTTTTTATCATATTTTATTATTTATATCATAGCCCTAAAGGTGGAACTGAAATTAAAAAATACTTTAATAAAAGAAATAACACAAGCAAAAATTTTATTGATTGAAATCTTATACATTTAATGCATGCACAATGATATTATCTAAAAATAAAACATAATACTGAAAGACTTTGGCATACCAAACAATATCGAAGAATTTTAAAATAGTCTGTATAGCATGGAATTCCTATTGAAAAGAAATCTAATAATTCCACTAGGAGAATGGCTTAAGTAATCAAATGCTATTTTTATAAGCTTAACTTTAATAGGATGCAGATCTCTCTTCATTGCGGTAAATGTGTTTACATTGACATAACCTGGATTGTTTGACAAGAAAAACTCAGAGTGCTTGGTGAAGAAGTGGAATAACTCTTTCTTGACTTCCCAAACTTCATTACCAGAATATTGATGAAGTTTTCCTATAGATTCCAGAATAAGAGGTACATTTGCAGCACTTCTGCGAAATATGGTAGGAAGATGTTTTTCAATGATTTTGAAAATGGTGCCTTTTGATGCTTGGAAAAATTGGTATCTGGCTGCATCGATTCTACTCTGAGAGATTCTGTAGTTGTATCCTCTATGTGCAAAGGAACGACTTTGGAGCATTTCAGTAGCACTTGGACCATATATATTCCTGGCAATGATTAAAAGGTGTTTCATGTCATTGAAGGTTTCAGGATCATCTATCATTTCGTAAAAGATTGGCAGAGCGAAATCACTCAGTAGTGGATCTTCAGAAAAAATTATGCCACCACCGATTTTGATAATGCCCTTCACTATTTCATCAAAACTTGAATCAATACTCCTCTTTCCTCTACTTCTAGCTTGAAGAAATTTACCAAACTTTATAATGGGCTTTAGTTCCACGGATACATCAGAAACAATATCATCAAAAGAAACTATATTGATATGAGTAGAGTTGGACATTTTCCATGATGTATGCAGCTTTTTTAAAACTCTTTCTGCCATAGTTTTGACGTAACCGCGCATTTTATTTATTTTAGGCAATACGTTGCTGTTAAAAAAAGGTATTAGATACTTTGTCGTTTCTTCTACAGCTGTGATATAATTTTCTTCAAAAACTTCAGCTATAGATGGAGCTACGTTTTTTACTATTTCTTTACTTTCTGATTTTAAAAGTTCGACTAACTCTTTAAGATTTTCTGTCAACTCTACGATAGATATGGAATGAACAGTTTCAAAGGCTCTCTTTGGTCTGCTGAGTTCTAAAACGTCTACACTTTTCAGTCCTTCCATATTCTGTCTCGATTGAAGGTATTTTACAACTCGCATTAAAGGTTTCAAGTCCTTTTGAATGTCATAAATAATATCATCAAATGAAAGCAGATTTATGTGAGTTGAATTTGAAATTTCCCATGATCTGTTTAGTTTTGAAACAACTTTTGCCTTTAATTTTTTAACATAATCACACATTTTTTGCCCTCTCTGAATTGATGCATTAAGTATTGGGTCCAAGTCTTTCTTAATTGAAGCGAACATAGGTGCATATTCGGTTTCAAAAACATGGTAAATTGATGGAGCAACTTCTTGCAAAATCATTTTGATTTCTACCAGTGCTGTATCGATGAGTTTTTTTACACTTTCCTTCAATTCTACTATGGATATAGAATGAACAGTGTCAACAGACCGCTTTTGCCTCACAACTTCGCCTTTGATGCACTGAAATTCTTCAGGATCAACGCATCGAGATTTCGATTCATCAAAAACTTGCCCATCGAGGCAGCGTAGTGTCGCCATTTCTGAATCGAGGCACATATGATACACCTATATAGAAAACAAAAACTCATGTTAGAGCAAAATACAGTTACAAAATTTACTTATAAAATATCGTAATTTATATATATTTTATAAATTAATTAACTGCCACTAACGCAGATTATTTATTTGTTTATTTTAAAAAAATGAGATTGTGATGGTTGTTTCAGATTAAAAACAATGTAAAATCCAATAAAACATTAAAATTTTTAAAAGTACTTCCCAAATATAAGTAGATAAAATATATTTATTAATACTAAAATGCATATAGTATTTTACAACAGTATTACTATAATTAATTTACTTAATTTCCTACCGATAACCAATAGTGTTTACGTGGGAAAATGTGAAAATGTTTTGTTTGAATAATGGTGGCTGACTGAACCACTGAAAAGCCTGAAAATTCTGACTAAACTGATTAAAAAATGCCTAAAATCTGAATAAAAAAGTATCAATCTAATGCCTAAAATCTGACTGAATTGACTAAACTGAAACCACCTGTAGATTTTACAGGTGGTTTCTTTTTCCGGAAAGTATTGATAAAATTAATTTTAAGTTATTTTCCCTGGTGATTATAAATGAATCTTGCATACTTATATTTTTGATATTTTGCCTTTACTTGCTTGTAACTAAGCACTTTTTTTATTATGATTTATACATGCCGGTTATTTTCCGAATTGGAATATATTTAATGATAGCCTGTTAATTTTTTAAAAATTATTTTAGCATCGAAATTATTCCGAATGATTAAAAAAGTGCTTTGAAGTTACATATATCTTTGACGAATGAAAAACAAAACATAATGAGCACAAATTTTGTCAAAGAAAACAAAAGAATAACATTTTTATAACAATATAACAATAATAAAATTTAATGACATTTTTTTTTTACCTATGAAAATTATGATTGAAGATAATAGGAAGAAATTAAGGTAAGATTTATTTAGTGTCTCTATAATAAATCATAACTACATCACAACAATATTAGCTCAATTATTATGAATCATAAATTATATATCACACTGGATTATTTCATTTCCTTCAGTATGACACAAGCTGATCTTGCCACTCCTATAATAACTTTATAATATTCACTATCTTTGGAGATTTTGTTTGAGAAGGTGAAAATTTATGAAACCACACTGTTATCATTGGTTTGCGCCATGCAACTAAGCTACAGTGCATAAATTTGGATATGTGGACAACATTAAACTCATTATTTGAGTGCCGATTATAATTAGATGCACGTTGAAAGGAACGAAATAAATTTGTCTGATAAGACCTTTATCACTTGCACACAAAATAAATGATTATAGAGAAGACTATAACTTGTATAAATATGATAATAAATCTGTTTGTCTTAATTTAGAAGAAGAAGCAATACTAGAAGTTAACAATTTTAGTTTTATTTGAGCTAATATATATATTTAATTTAAAATAACTTTTTTACCTGACATCCTGATGACAAATCAGCGTGGTAAAATGTACCGCTTCCTTCAGGGCAAGTGAAGCCATATGCAACTGATGATGAATATAGAAGTGCACTTAGTAAAGTAAGAAGCAACATGATTGGATCTATAAAATAAAAGTATTATAAAAACAATTTGTACAAATAATATTTTAAGATTAAACTCTTAACATTATTTTTTTATTCAATTATTTTATCCTACTCAACTGTTGTAGCTATAAAAGAACTAAAATTAAAATTTGTGATTTTTAAATATAACTGATATTGAAATATTTCTATTATTTAGCATTGGAAAAATAAGTATTGTACGAAGTATAAGTATTGCAGTTTATTTTAACTATATATCTCGATGAAATGCTACGATTATAAAATTTCAATGTTAAATTATTGCATTGAAAAATCTGTTTAATATTTACATGCTAAGATTCCAAATTAAGAAATAGACTTTGTCTAATGCAGTATGAATTACTTTCTGCTAGAAACAACTGTTATAAATCTAATGAATAATATTTTTGATACAATGAAGTTTTCATTAAAAAAATGTACTAAAACTCTTATATATAATATGCTCTTATAATCTAATACGCTTAAAGTCTAAATATACTAAAGTAGGCTTAAAATTAAAATGTATGCGTAAACTGCTAAATTTATTTTTATAACAGATTATTCCATCTAAGCAACAAGAAATATATTTTAATTAATTTTTGTAAACATATCGATTTGAAATAATTTTACTAATAGTAATTATATTTATTAAAAGTTGAAGTATTTAGTATTGCCTAACATATTAGGATGGCGATTTACTGAATTTCATTAAGGTTTTTTTGTTATACTTTTTTTAAATATTGATTCTTCACCAAAAAAATAAACTTAGTTTGTTTTATACCAGGGGTGGCCAACCCAAATGATCTTGTGGGCCACTTTGGAAATGCATCACAACTCCGCGGGCCGCATATAAAATTATGTATCCCCCTATTAGATTTTAGACCCACTATAGACATTTTTGGAGAGATAAATTTAAACGTAATGAGTTATTATTTTTATGTTTACTTTTCTTCTTATATATAAATATAGATAATATAATAATAATGATACTAAACGCACATTGTAAAGAAATATTTAACACTAAAAAGGAAATATAAAAAAAAATATATAAATATAAACGAAATAAAAAAAAATGAAATCATTAAAAAATATTTATTTTATTAGTGCGATATTTGTTTCTCCACTCTTTCAATTAGCTTTCACAAATCGCTCTCAATTTGGGTATTTGCACATCATAATGGATGTAGCGTCCGTTATGTTTGAGCGTGTTTTATTTGAAAAAATGTTTCACAGGTTTAACGCTAACAACTTTTTCGTGCCAGATTTCTCAAATTAGAGAATTTCTCTTCTGTGACATAAGCATTATAAAAATCTAACTCTAAATTCGAACTGAACTGTAAAAATAATAATTAACTCTTAAATAAAGCAGGCAATATATGTCATATATTCGCAAGAATATTATTTTAAAATCAAAGTTAATTTTTTCTCATCATTTCGACAGTTAATTTTCGAATATATGGATGCACACATAATGTATTTTTTAATACATTGGTTTTCACTACTTTGGCCATTATAAAATAAATCTATTTTGTAAAAGTCTGATAAATCTCTCTGGCCGGAAAAATGTCCAAGGCGGGCCGCAAATTAGCCACAACTGTTTTATACAGAAATAAATATTTATTTTCGTTTTCCTTTGCCCAAAACCAAATATACTAGTTACTAACTATATCAATACAACAAAGTAAACAGAATGAACTTTGTATGATATTAGTGGTAACCCGAATAGGCACATGGTAAGTCTTAAATAAACAAACAAAGTAAAAGTAAAACTGTATGTAGACTAAATAAAAGGAATACAGAAAGCTTAGTCGCTGGCGAATGGACTATTTTATGGACTATGGACTACCAAATCTCTGATATACAAATTAGTAATTCAACTTACATTGTATCATTAGTTATTGGGAATAACTTATTGAATTAAATAGTTTGGAATAAATTGTCTCATAAATTTGCAGCGTGTGTATGGTGATTTAATTTTTCTTATCATCAATTTTTCTTTAAATTTTTGCTATTGTTTACTATATTTCAATTAAATTAATTCAATATATAATTATTTCAATTATTAATTGGTATTAATTACAATAGTTAATTAATTCCATTATTTAAACAGCATGTAGACTAAATAAAAGGAATATAGAAGGCTTAGTCGCTTGCGAACGGACTATTTTGACGTTAAAGAAACCAAATATCTAGCATACGAATTTGTAATTCAACTTGCCTTAGAACATTAGTTATTTGCAGTAACTTAATAAATTAAATATTTTGGAATAATTTATGCGGCATAATTAGCAGTATGTTTATGATGATTAAATTTATCTTATTCGCGATTTTTCTTTTAATTTTCACTATTATTTACTATATTTCACTTAAATTAATTCAATATTTAATTATTTCAATCATTCAATTAGCATGAATTACAATTGTTCAATTATTTAAATTGCCCGTTTCAATTAATCTGTTAAATGCAAAATAGGCATTTTACAAGGTAAATTATTTGCTGTGTCAAAAAAAAAAATTGATTATCATTGTTTTCATAAACATTGTATGATTAACATAATTAACAAGCATTATCGTTTCCTACAATTTATAATATTTAACTGTAAAACTTGAATAGTTCTAATGAAAAACTAAAGTCTATACATATACAAATATAAAGCATGTGTAACACTAAATTTGTGTAATTAAAAACTTTCTAAAACACGTTAAAATATGATATATATATATATATATATATATATAACTTGATATCATAATTTTGCTTCATTTCACTGGGGATTAATAAGAAAATATTAGAAATAATAATGTTAATCATACAATGCATCTGAAAATAATGATAATTGCATTTATTTGTGAGACAGCAAATAATCTACTTTGTACCTGTTTTGTATATAACAAATTAATGGCAAATGGTTAAAAAAAAAATATTGGAGCTATTGTAATTTATGCTAATTAATAATTTGAAATAATTAATTATTGAATTAATTTAATTTAAATATAGTAAATAGTAGTGAAAATTGAATGAAAAATTGTGAATAAGATAAATTTAATCATCATACACATACTTCTTATTAGGACCATATTAGTTACTCCAAAGTATTTAATTCAATAACGCTAAATTCGGTTAAAAACTTAACAAAACATAATTAATAATTAATTTAAATAATTTTAAAAAGCATAAAGAAGAAACTAATTTAGAAAATAATAAATGTGCACTTACCTTTTGAATCTAGACAAGAAGGGTATTTTAAAGCCAGTATCAAAAAAGAACCTTTTTGGTCCACTACAACAGCGTTCTATGTCTAACCTTTATTTATACTAACTCTTTGGTAGAAGATAAAATATATTCAAAGTTACTCATTGCTGTTGTTTGATCCTCAGTACAGTCTTAATAAAAGTACCTCAGTTGTAAGTACAGGATTGGTGCATCCTATGTAGACAGAATACTCTTTATCTTTCATCTTTAGAGATTAGATGAAGCAAATTGATTATAGAAATTTCAAGAAGGCACACAACTGTCATTCTACATTTTATACCCTTTAGATACGATTTTATGATTGTTATCATCAACATCGAAGGTAAACATCGAAATAGTGGTTGCAGTTGTTTAACTCGTATTTGAAGGACATTTAAACATTTTAGCACATTTTTTTTTACAAGTGAAATTTTAATTGAATAAAAAATGTCTTTTTTCTTAAACATTCTTTTAAAATTATACTTCTTTAGTAGGAATAAAATTAAATTTATAAATGTCTGTAAGCAAATGTATGAACAGGAAAATTTCATGAAATACTTTTGTAATCAAGTGAATTAAGTGAATCAAGTGAATATGATTTTATGATTGTTATCATCAACACCGAAGGTAAACATCGAAATACGTGCATTAGTAGTTGCAGTTGATTTTAACTCGTATTTGAAGGACATTTAAACATTTTAGCACATTTTTTTTACAAATAAAATTTTAATTGAATAAAAATGTCTTTTTTAAACATTCTTTTTAAAATTATACTTCTTTAGTAGGAATAAAAATTAAATTTATAAATGTCTGTAAGCAAATGTATGAACAGGAAAATTTCATGAAATACTTTTGTAATCAAGTGAATTAAGTGAATCAAGTGAATATGATTTTTGATTGTTATCATCAACACCGAAGGTAAACATCGAAATACGTGCATTAGTAGTTGCAGTTGATTTTAACTCGTATTTGAAGGACATTTAAACATTTTAGCACATTTTTTTTACAAATAAAATTTTAATTGAATAAAAAATGTCTTTTTTTTTTAAACATTCTTTTAAAATTATACTTCTTTAGTAGGAATAAAATTAAATTTATAAATGTCTGTAAGCAAATGTATGAACAGGAAAATTTCATGAAATACTTTTGTAATCAAGTGAATTAAGTGAATCAAGTGAATATGATTTTATGATTGTTATCATCAACACCGAAGGTAAACATCGAAATACGTGCATTAGTAGTTGCAGTTGATTTTAACTCGTATTTGAAGGACATTTAAACATTTTAGCACATTTTTGTTACAAATGAAATTTTAATTGAATAAAAAATGTCTTTTTTCTTAAACATTCTTTTAAAATTATACTTCTTTAGTAGGAATAAAATTAAATTTATAATTGTCTGTAAGCAAATGTATGAACAGGAAAATTTCATGAAATACTTTTGTAATCAAGTGAA
Source organism: Caerostris darwini (assembly GCA_021605075.1). Lineage (NCBI taxonomy): Eukaryota > Metazoa > Arthropoda > Arachnida > Araneae > Araneidae > Caerostris > Caerostris darwini. Next base: position 16,404 of record BPLQ01010534.1, on the reverse strand, counting down.
ATATTTTGATATCAAAGTTAATTTAGAGTGACGTAATTGTTAGTATTTCGATCTTTGTGGCAAAGTAGATACGATTTCATGATAGTTATCATATGGAGCTATTTGAAGGACATGTTAAACATTTTAGCACATTTATTTAACGAATGAAATTTTAATTGAAAAAAAAATGTCTTTTTTCTTAAACATTCTTTTAAAATTATACTTCTTCAGTAGGAATAAAATTAAATTTATAAATGTCTGTAAGCAAATGTATGAACAGGAAAATTTCATGAAATACTTTTGTAATCAAGTGAAATATTTTGATATCAAAGTTAATTTAGATTGACGTAATAGTTAATATTTCGCTCTTGGTAGCGAAGTAGATACGATTTCGTGATTGTTATCATACGGAGGTAAACTTCGAAATAAGTGCCTCAGTAGTTACAGCTTTTTTAATTCCTATTTGAAGGACATATTAAACCTTTTAGCACATTTTTCTTAACGAATGTAATTTTAATTGAAAAAAAAATGTCTTAAACTTTACCATGCTTCTAAAATTATAATTCTTTAATTGGAATAAAATTAAATTTATAAATGTCTGTAAGCTAATGTATGAATCGGACAATTTCATAAAATACTTTTGTAATCGAGTAAATTATTTTGATATCAAAATTAATGTAGAACTACATAATAGTTAGTATTGCGCTCTTTGTAGCAAAGTACATGAAAATGGCAATAGTTTAAAATTTTTAGTAATTAAAAATTTACTAAATTAAAACTGAAGATATGAAATGAAATGTTTTTAGGCTAAATACAATATTATCAAAAGTAAATACGGGTTAATCCTTCCACAGGACTTAAATACCAATTATCAGAATTTTTGCTCTTATTATAAGTATAAGGAAAGAATAGTTGAACAACTTTTTAAAATTTAATTTTTTTTATACTTCCTATACATCTCGATAGAGTGCTAAGAATATAATAATACAGTATCAAGTTATTGCATTGAAAAATCAATTTGTTATAAAAATAATAAGTTTTCAATGCAAAATGTAAGTAAATTTGAAATTTTTCCTCTAAAATAAAAATAACTGAAAATAATTTCCATTTTAACTAATAAATTTTTACTTTTTGTTTTACATTGTGGTTTAAGTATCCCCATGACAGGAATACATTAAAGGATACTTGAAGCAACAGCAAGAAATATCTTCAAAAACAATGTTTTACTTTTAATTGTTTTACATATTGCTTAGGACACAAGAAATACTTCAAAACTAATTATAAAAACAAAACTACAGAGGCTGTTCACACATATTTGCAAACGATTTTGAAACAAAAATATGTATAAAAGAACAGAAATAATATAATTTTCTAATATATTCATTCTGATAACCCTTTTATTGAATTATCATATTACATCTCGATTTTCAATATAAAAGGATAAAGTAACAATGGTTGATTTTTTTTCCACTTCTCAACTACCACTTCTCAATTTCCACTTCTCTCGTGTCGTTTACAAATAGCTTGTTTTAAAAATCCTAGTAGAATACATTTAATTGGAATAGCCTCAATTCCAAATACGTTTTGCACTTTTTCCTAACATAGAGCAATAGATTTAGAAGTTATAGTCTTAACTTGATGGAACCTATAACAGCAAAAATTATTTGACAAATTGAGGAAATATCTTCCTTAAAAATGGATGTTATAACCTAACTCTGAGCTTATTTTGGGTTTTTTCAAAAATACTTTTGTTATTTTAAGCTGCGCTGTGGGAGAATCCAGTAATAATCATAAAAATTTTAACCAAACATACTTTGATTTCTTTGAAACAATATTTTAAAACTTGTTGTCCTCGTTTCGGTCTTAGATTCCTATTACCCTATTGGAATCAAATAGATATATCCAAGTCCTATCAATCGTAAAAATTTTTTCTGTCAAATAATTTTCATATAACTATAACCATATTTTCTTATTCTACTATTATTACTACACCACATCACACCACTGTGCCTAGAGCTGAGTTGTCCCTATACAGTTTGAGAATGATGTGGGTGAAATTGAAAGGGCTCACCATTGTGGCGGAAATATTTTGCATAGTTCACTTTTGAAGATACAGAAGTTGAACAATAAGGAAATTTTTTACAAAAACAAAACATTTTATAATATAAAAAATTAAAATAAAAAAGGGGGATGAGAGAATGTATAAAATATATAAATAGTTATTAGAAAAAATTAAAAGCGATATCATATAATAAACACTACAGTGGAGAATATATAATTCAGAGAGCTAAGGGAATATTTCTCAAAGCAGCTATTATGTAAATTAGATAAAGAGTAGCACCTAATAAATAGTTTGACAGTAGAAGCAGTTGCTGTAAAATTATGAACAATTGAAATATAAAAGGCAGGAAGATATTACATAAAAGATAATAAGCAAGGTAACTTTTACATGTACTTTGCTTATTATATTTTATGTAATATCTTCCTATCATCAAAACATGTTCCTTTGTACTAAGGAACATGTTTTAGGATGATTGGGGATAGTTATTAGTATGTTAACTATTGTCTCTAAGATTGGGAATAGTTGCATGCTCCCCAATCTCAGTGACACAAACATCCTCATTATCATCATTTTTCTTATCAAATTTTTATTAATAAAGCCTGCTGCTTTTTGGACTATTTTGGATTCAAAATATAACCTAAATTAATATTCTAATGTCTAGCTATATTATTGCTGCTTAAAAAAAATTATTTTTACAAAAACTTTTTTTTTTTTTTCGTAACAATATTTGCCTGCATATTTGAATTAAATTTCTTAAAATGTATTAAAATTTCATGAAATAATTTTATGCATAAATTAATTATTTAAAAAATAATTTCATAGAGATTGATTGATTTTTAATTATACATGGCAATGCTAATGGACCTTTCCTTTCTTCTTTCACTTAAACTTAATTCACTTGGTAATTAAAGGTTATTGCATCAAATAAAAGTTAAAATTAAAGTCAAAAATAAAACTTGAGTTATTACTTTTTAAAATTAATATTTAAGACTAAAAATAAGAGAAAAAAATAGGAAACAATTAGGGGCCCATCCCATATGACATCGCAAAAAAATCAAAAATTAGACAAAAATAAACTATTTAAAAAAATAAAAAAAAGCTGTAGAAAAAAAAATCAATATAAAAAGAATTAATGCTAAGAAGTTAAATGCAAAAATAAGAAGGTATTAAGTCGGAATACAGAAAACGAGAAGAATATTTATAGGATCTCAGAAAAGAAGATTGTCACGTGCACATCGTAGAAGGCATAGGAATAAAATGTGTTACCATAGTTACGCACCCATCGGGTGGTCCCTGTGGTCTCTACCAGCACCTTTCTTGAATTTTATACAGGTTGCATTCTTTGCTATGTGTTCTTCTCGACCTATCTAGGTAATAATTAACTCCTAAACTAACTTGGTATTTATTCTGTATGTGACAAAAATTGCCTTGCATTTTTTATTAGAACAGAAATATTAGTGAATATAATATTGCATTATAAGCACTGCCACGAGTTGTATAGTACATATTACCCATAGATAATAGTTAGAAGTAAATAATAATGCTATGCTCGGCAGATAAGAACAAAATTATGTCATTTGGAATACAAGAGTAAGAAATTTTTTTCATAACTAATTTAAATTTAGCTTTAATCATTCCATCAGGGCTAATTAAACTAATTAACTTTAAAGGACGAAGTAAAAGTATCATATTAAAACTAATGACGACTTAATTCTTTGAAAACCTTAAAAATATTTGCCAAGGTTCTCACTTTATTGTTGTTATGCTACTGTATAAATCAGATACGGATATGCAGTAAAATGGGATAAATATGTTTTTTTTAATTATGCTGATCGGGATATTTTATATCAATTTTTTAACTGTTTACAACTATCGCTTAGAAATTATGCATTTAATTATTAAAATTTGTGAATGTTGTGATTTTATGATAAAAGAAAATTGTACAATCGGTTAAAATAAAATATTCCTAATTCCCGGCCTAAATTAAAAAATGTTATGAACAGATACTTTATCAACATACATGCATAGCCAACGGCCGTACCATGCTGAATATACCGGTTCTCGTTAAATCACCGAAGTTAAGCATCATTGGGCGCGGTCAGTACTTGGGTGGGTGACCACCTGGGAACACCGCGTGCCGTTGGCAAATTTGGGACCTGAATGGCCGAGTGTCTAGCGCTCTGGCGCTCGGTGCCACAGGTTTCGGGTTCGAAATCCCGGCGGTGCCATGGATGTTTGTAGTGGTTCGAATCCACTTTGCCGTAGGTCCCAGTTTCCTATGACTGTAAGAGCGTCACGGAGCAAAAGTCAGGCTTCTACCTACGGGTGCTCCATCACAACAGAAGCTGCTTCCTTCCCCTTCAATCATGAGTCCATATGGGCTTGTGGGCTTGGCCAGCCAAGTGGGATAAGAAACAACAAAAATGCTATATTCAGTAATGGCATACGTGAACTCAGTAATTTTCATCATTTTGTTATATGGGCGTGAGTCAGTAAATCTTAAGATTTTCTCATTTGGAATGAAGACAATTGGAATTAGTGAACCCCAGATGATTTCAATAAAATAAATGCAATGATTGTCTAATTTCCCAATAAAGACAAATTTTGCACTAAATTATCCATCATGAATTCATATATTTAGTGTTGTTTAGAATCAAATATAAACTATTATAGACAAACAAACTAAAGCATGGTAACGAATTAGAAAAATTAGGAATAAGCGGTTTTATTACTTTAGTATTTTCACAGTTTTTAAGTTCAAGATCGTTATTCCATAACCTTTTTTATTTATTTTTATTTCATTAGCTTTACATAGACACCAGCCACCATGGTCAATTTATGTAATTGGCAATTGGCGTACCAATGGGAATAGACCCCTTAACCTCCTCATCTTAATTCGTAGATATTTTTACAATTTTAATTGGCTGCTTTAGGTTAGTAATGGTGATAAAAAAGAAAGTTTCTAAAAATTAAATATGGTACGCTAAAAAATTAAAAAATGCTAAAAGTAAGTAAAAGTAAGTAAAGTAAGTAAAAAAAGTAAGTAAAAATAAATAAAAGTAAGATAAAAAAAAAAATAAAAAGTTAAAATTAAAATCAAAAGAATTTAAGCTACAATTCGGTACAATTTATGTAATTATTATTTACAAAATACTCCACATTCATAAACTCTGTCTCGCCCCGGGATGTGAATTATAAACATACCAAAGCAGTTAATAACCATAGATATTCCTAGAGATTAGAATTATTATTTTTTTATTCCAAATTTTTTAAAATTATTTAGTTCAAATGATTAAGGATTTTAATTGTAAAAAATATTTAGGATAGTTCTTTTACATTTAATAAAATTATTAACTTTTGAGGAATTTAATTCTAATTTTTAAAAATATTCATTTTGATATCAGCAATAACAATTTACCGAATATTTATAAAAACTGTACAATTTCAAGATTAAACTTTTATTTTTTAATATTTTTTTTTCAAACTGAAATAATGAATTATAAGTGCTTAAATTTGCTTATCAAATGGAATGTTTATAGTAGTAATTGGTACTTACGTATTAACGGTAACGACAGTTGCGGCAATAAAGTGCACACGCGCCAACCGCAGCAGATTTGGCGGCTTTTGGGCGACACCAATCTATTCTATTGGTTTGGTAACCTTAGTAGCTGTTAGATTGGCGACACTTAAAACCGCCAAGTCTGTCGCCAAGGTACCGTTAATACGTACCTAGTAATTTTTATAAAATTAATATTTTTACATTTACATGACATTACCATTTATTTACTTTTTGCTTCCTTTATCTATTTTTTTCCTCAGTATTAGAATTAACCCAAATACAAAATTTAACATGTAGAATTGTTAATAATCTGTAGCATATTAGAATTTTTATTATTACTTTTATATACAATCACCTAATAAAATATATTTTTTATCAGTAAATAAAGTATTTTATTTTAATATAGGACTTTATTTGGTATCGAGCAATATATATATGCAGATGGAGTTTGCAGTGGTTCGGAATCCACTTTAAACAATAAGTTCCAGTTTAATAGTATCATACAGCGTTGTGGATGTAGTGTTACTCGTAGCATATCTTCAAGCTACACGTGTCCCCCTGAGTAGTGCTGAATGAGTAACAGCGTTGCAGCCCTTGCTTATGGCATAAAGATTAACTGTCTCTGTATTGCCATTTGCATAGAACAACAATATACACTCAAGAGCCAAAACATTATGACCACCCGTCAATGTCAATAACGAGTTGGCTCACCTTTGGCGCGCAACACAGCTTCAACCGGCCTTGGCATGGATTAATACCACCACTTAATACCAGTTACATCTCCAGCAGCAGTTAAATACCACTTCCACCTGATGACGTGCCTTCCACGTCATCCAGGCGAGTTCATTGCAAAAATAGGGGTGGTCATAATGTTTTGGCTCTTGAGTGTATATATATATATATATATATATATATATATACGTGTGTGCTTGTTGAGGTCTTTTTAATTTGTATTATAATTTAACATATAATACGAATTACGAGGACTTTATTTTATTCTTATACTTAACTACAAAAATATTTTAACATGAAAAAGAAATCAAATTTTAATTTTGAATAAGTTATTTTAAGATAAATTGTATTGTTTTTAATAATTTAAGTCTTTATTTTACTACATTATTATTTTACTGAAGCAATACAAGGTCATCATATCATTCAAAGCATAATTTTTTTATAAAATTTTACATTTGTAAATTACTTATACGGAAACAAAATGTTTATCATAGTCTTATTTTCCAGAATTCAATTGGAACTAAAGTAAACTTATCACAACAGATGTCTAGCTGAACTTTGTTCAGTTGATTTATTGTAACTCTTATCTGTAGACTGAGGTATGCTTTCAGTCTATCCCTTTATTTATATAACCAGTTTCTAGTTTTTAATGATACCTTCCTTTTGACCTTGAATAATTCTCCTCTTGCAAAAGTATTGTAATGGAATTGTTTGTGGAAAATATGAATTACCAGACCAGTTTCTAGTTCTTATCTGTAGACTGAGGTATGCTTACAGTCTATCCCTTTATTTATATAACCAGTTTCTAGTTTTTAATGATACCTTTTGACCTTGAATAATTCCCCTCTTGCAAAAGTACAGTCAGAAATGTTTGTGGAAAATATGAATTACCATTAAAAGGCGAGTTGAAAGAATAGATGGTCACTTGACTAAGTAAAATACGAGTACTACAACAAATGCATCTGTCTGATTTCAGACTCCAGGTCTACATGTTGCTATTGAAAATCGTAAATATAATTTGACAAACAGTAAAAAATGATACCTAAAAGAAGCCAGAAGGCCAAAGAATTTTTTGAATATAAAAAGTTCTGCAGCCAATATATCACATCAGCTTCTCTTTAGATAAATATCTCTAGACATATTTATCCGTAGACATTAGTTTTTAGACCATGGCATTGAAATTAGAATTAGAAACAGATTGCTTGTCTGATGTTTTCTCTTTACAATTCTTTTAATTTTTTTTTTTTTTTTTTTTGTTACATTAACTTTTCTCAGCGAGAAAAATTCTTTTTTTTTTTTTCGGGCCAACTTGAATGATATTATAAATGAATGAATATATGTGTGTATTTTTTATGTGGTAATATTACTAATCATTTATTAACTTAAATTTAAAAAATAACTGACACATACATTACATATTTTATTGTGTACAAAATTCAGCAATTTTTCAAAATATAAGAACAATGAACCTAATCTTTTTTTTTTAATAAAAAGCCATTTTAAATTAAGAACAGTGATTTTGTCTATGAGTCAATTGTCACTGGGATGTAAAAATCGCAGTTATCCCTTCTGTACAAAATACAGTCCTAAATCTTGCTTATGAATTACTGATATTTTTACTCTAAAAAAATGTCGGTCACGACTTCCGATGTATCAAAAGTTAAGAATTCCCAAACAGCAATAACTTAAAATTTTTTTATATGTTGCTATAAACTTGGTATCATTGGACATAGGAATGTATGGAACTTCTAAAACAGCAATAAAATTTAATGTCAGACTCAACGAAGCAAAAACTGACAGCGATAACGGTGTAAAATAAGAAAAAACTTTTCATTGAATATAGTTGCTAATTCGAATCAATAACAAAATTTTAGCCATTAAAGAATATATTGTTCACTGTTTTTTTTTAATCACTAAATTTATTGTTATTCGTGTGTAATCACTGCAGGATGTATGCTTGAAAAAAATATTCTCATCAAAATATTTTTATGCTATAATTTTCACTATCAATGTTCATAAAATAATTAGAAATTATTGTTTTTAAACTCTCAAGTATTAATATTAAAAAATTGGCCTCGATACATAATAAAAGACCACCTTGTCTACCTATGGGGACATTTAGTTTTCTATAATTATAGTTACTGTCATTAATGAAAAAGAATAAGAATTAGATAATAAATTATTCACTACAGAATGTCTGGATAAACGTAAAATACAAATCTTGTCTTTTGGATGTACTGATAATGATATTTACAATGGACTATTACAAATATTAATCAGTACGAGAGGCATTTCGATTGTCAGTGTTGTTGGATTATTTAAACAAACCGTTAATATATAATAAAAATAATACCAGATATATTAAATTTATTTAATTTTAATAATTAATGGCAGCAATAATATTGAATAATTTATGCTCTGAATGTTTGAAATCATTTCACTTAAAAATTGCTATTAAGCTCAGTGGCTAGAAATATGGACTTTTTTTTTTGTAAATTTTTATTGTTTTTCCATTTTTTTCCCGTTGCTTTATAAATTCCTATTAATATAAAATGAATAAATCTCAATGAAACAAAAAAATTAAATATTTTTTTTTTGACACTATAAAAAAATCGTCTCTGAAGAGATTAAGTATATAATGCGTTATACGTCATTGTTTTGTTTTCGAATACCGGACACGTTATTCTTAAATCAATACATAAGTAACAAGTATGTATGTAGGAACAAGTGTAACAAGTAAGTATGTAACAAGTGTGTATGTAGCAGCTTCATTCTACATTGTACCTATCTTGAGCTACCACAATTTTGAGGAGTCCGTGGCAATCGCATTACTCCATTAAATCTACAATATCGAAGCATATAAGGCCTGCGACTCGCTCTTGTCCTTCCACGTCATTTTTTTTCTTTCTAATGCAGATGGCAAACACAGACATGGACGTCTTGGATGTCTTAAGGCAAGTGCTGCACAGACGTATCGCGTGTAACTTGAAGATAAGCTACGGACGCGGAGTAACAATGCCCCCGCAACGCTCTACGATCCTATTAGACCGGAACCTACTTTTTAAAGTGGATTCCGAACCACTGCAAACAACCATGGCAACGCCGGGACTCGAACCCGAAACCTGTGGTACCGAGCGCCAGAGCGCTAGCCACTCGGCCATTCAGGCCCTCCTTCCACATCATAGTCGATAGAAAATGGAACTTTCGACTTTTTCGATTTTCCTAAATTAGAATCTTAAAATACTAAACCTCCAGTTATTCTGACCTAAAAAATACAGATATTAAACTGCTTTTGAGGGGACGCACGTAAGCAAAGTAAATTATCATCCCGCACAAAATAATTGCTTTATTGTAATATTTGTCATATATATATCTTAAGACATATATTGTTATATATATATGTAAGGCATATAAAAATTCTACGCCGACGCTCTAATAACTTTGCATTGCCTGACACATTTCTTTTTACTATATTGCAGAAAGTCAGCATAAATAAAGTTTCATTTCTGTTTTTTTAAGTTAGAAAAAGTTCTCTCTCTCTCTCACATACTTCATCTCTATCACATACACACTTTCCATCTCTCTCACCTAATTCATTCACATGTTTCATTTTTCCATTTGTTCCTTGTTTCCTCAGAAGAACCAGAATAAAAATTAAAAAAAAAACGGAAAAAGACATTTTTTCCAGCGATCCACACGCTTCGCCACCAACGGTATTTATTCCTAAAGTTATATCCTGCTAAATATCTTATATAAGAGAAATTTTTTCTCCTATTTAAAATTAAAATTAAAATTATATATAAATTTAACTAACAATTAATATTTGAAAAGAAAAACTGTATTAACATCAAGTGTCATCCACTACAAATTTAAAAAAAATGTATTTGAACTTGAGTGGATAAATAAAAAGTATTTTATTAACGACTGAAAATTTGTGCAAGATATATAAATATATATAGGGAGAGCGTGAACTAATAGTGGGAATTGAAAAAAATGACGTAACACATGATAAGAAATCACAATACAATAAAAAAAAAATGTTTTACACAAACATAATATTTTTATTTTATTTTTTGTGTGTGAAATAATTTTTTTCTCACACGTAAAAAATTTAACATATTCTAGCATGTCTGTTGAATTCTATTACAAGCTCTTGGATTACGTGCACTGTATCCACTATACCAGGTGGTCATTGCCTATTAGAAGGTGACCTTGACCTTGCATTTTTCCTTATCTTTAATCCAACAACAAAGAAACTAAATACATTCCAACTTTACTATGAAGTATTATACATTATCTTGACATGTCTGTATTGATTGATGTCTATTAGCAATATTTACTTTATTGTAGTAATATAAAGGCAGACTCCTAGAATAATCCTGAGACTTGACCTTTAAGATCCTCTAACAGCACATACACGTAAATTTTAAAATCAAGTAAGTTTATTTTTATTATTCTTTACATTATCTTATCATGTTTTTTATTTATCAAAATAAATAAATTAAGAAATAAGAGATTATAAATGTTTTAACTTCAACTTTTAATTCGTCTGAAATTATGTGAAATTTTATAACTTCACCGTATTATTTCAAAAACTTAGCGACAAATTTAAATGATCTATTTCTAGATCTTATATAAATATTTTTCATACAGTATAATTTTTAAGTTATTAAAAATTTAATGACTTGATTCAAGAAAATTTCAAATTTATGACAGACAAAAATTGACTGTTAAAATATCGAATCCTATGCCTTTTATTAAATTGTTTTAAAAAGTTTAAATTTTGTAAACAATTTCAATATACTGAATTGGAACCACTTTTTTATGATTATTTTTTTTTAAATATCTATTAATGTTACAAAACAAATAAAAATGTAAGTAATTAAAAAAAAATCTCTAAAAGAAATTTTTTAGTTTTTTAATGTAATGTTGCCTCGTTTTTATTTAAAACTTTTACCCATAAATTCTTTTAGTTACTTAAGTAATAACTTTGTTTAACAATTTCAAATAAATATTTTAATTTACATTTGTCTTTAGAAATATGGTATAAATTTCTAATGTCCTTTGAATACTTTATTTAAAGATTATCTAATATGGTCTTTATTTTAGATATGGGTCTTCTCCTAATAGTCATCAAATTTTGACACTTTTGTCCTTGGCTTATTGTTTCAGCTGTCAAAAGGGTGCATTTTTTCCATGCTGATGTATCATCACTGGTTTGTAGGTATGTATCAATACGAATATAAAAAACTGATCCTTAAGTGAATATTACTATACATATATTTAGTATGCCAATTTTTAAATTAAGGATTTTCGTATTACTTTTTAAAAAGTGAATTTATAAATATTATATTAAATAAAAATGATTTCTTAGTATTTGACATATCTTAAACTGTTCTGAAGGAAAAAATTTTGTTTAATTTCTTTTAAGTTAAAGAAAGTATGTTTAAAAAAAGTATGTATTTCCGATGGTATGTCTTTCCAATATCTTAAAAGTATACTAAAGTTTAGATATTTTAAATTATAATCAGTTTTTAATATAGTTTTAAAAAATTTTTACTCTCACACTTCAACATATTGCTTTTCTTTTACTATGTATAAAACGTTTAAGATTATAATTGGGAGGCAAACATTTTTTTAACATTTTTTTTTTTATCTATGTCCGTCTCCGCCCTCTCGATCATTAGTCGACGAGCAGTCCATTAAAAGAACGACAAAAACAATAACTAAAGATTGACAGTAAACCAAAAAAGAGATAAAGTTAGGAATAGTAGGGCATTTGATGAGGTGATCTCCAATCAATGGCACGCCATAGTTGCAAAGTGGACAGATATCTGTGGATATTTTTTTTTAACAAATAAAAGGAATAAAGTATTATAAAACGATCTATCTCACTTAACATTATACATATATAAAATTCATTTTCAGCTTCTATTATATAATTTCAAATTTTTAAATTCAATAAATTTATGAAAACAATACATTGATATATTTCTATTGTATTAAAACAAATATTAAATATACTCATTATACATTGAAATATAGTTATTTTTGGTATTAATAAACATTATTTTGGGGAGATAACACAAAACTCCCTTTTTAATGATATCTACTGAATTTTCTGTTGCTTTCAAATTTTTTGACAAATAAAACAATCATAATTTTTTAATAAAGTAAAAAGTGACAAAAACATTATTTGATTAGTTAAACATAAAAAGAAATATTTAAAAAATAATCTTCGTAAAACTTAAAATTATATGGATAATTTAAAATAAATATGGTTAGATGATGATTTCTGTTTTAAAATACATCAAATAATGTTCTGGCTTATTTTCTGTTTTAGATTTAATCATCAATTGATTCACATTTTCTTATGATTTCATTTTTCAACAGGTGTATCATCAGTGTTTATCATCTGAACTTTTTAACCTTGACATGCCCTTTTGGTCAAGCTTTTGATGACCAATCAATTAAATGCGTTGATGCTTCGCTAGTTGATTGCATCAAAAACCTTTCAGTCGTCATATAGAAGATCTGCTTACTCACTTAAGGACAGATTGATTCTACCAATCATCTCCGAAATGATGAACGATGGAAGCACTAACATCATCTTGGCACCATTTTCAGAATAGCAAAATCATCTTACAACGGTGTCCAAGAAGAAATGAATAGTAACTATGGCCAACCGGCATCAAGATCCGCTCTCATGTCCGCTAAGTATCAATTCTTTTCACAAACTATAGGAACCATGGGCATGCTTGTTGACAAACATTTAGCTCAGATCCTCAAAAAAATGTCAGAGAACGTGTCCCTGATATACAGTAACATGGGTGTTATTAATAACAATGCTGGTAACCATGGTGGTTCTTCTTTGACAGACAAGATTTTGCAAATTGTTAAAAACATCCATCCCTTCTGTATTCTTCAAATTTCGTTAACTCGAACAACATCCACCAAATAAGGAAAGATTTTTGCACCAATAAAATCTGTTTTGTTCCAGATATTTGAAGATTATCTGATGAACTCTTCTGTCTCTTGGACATCTTTGCTTTACAGGAGAGATTCTTTTTTTAGCTAAGTATTTCTTAGTCTGCTTATTGTGTATGCAGTGATTGTAAATTCCTTAATTGATGAAGAAAATAAAATGCATGTAAACTTACTTTTTGAAGCCTTTTTGTTGTCAAACTGATTTTAATTTGGCGAAATCGCAAAAATATGGGCCCGTTTGGAATTTAGCGACATTTCTGAAATAAGCAGATTTCTTGTACTATTTAAAAATTAACATTATTCAATTGCAACCTTATTAGCGTACTTCCTTGCTGTTTTGAGTTTTTAATGCCAAAATCCCCTGGGGCCCCTATTATGCGAGAGAGATTAATTTTAAAGCTAAGTATTATATTCAAGTTGATTGTGTAATCAGTAAATATAGTTCGATGAAGAAATTAAAATACATCTAAATATACTTTTCGTATTATCATTGGATAAACTGTTCGTAATTTTTCCAAATCGAAAATATAGTCTTTTGGATTTGGCGAGATTTTGTGGCGCCAAACATGGGATTTCTTGTACTGTTTGCAATTCACATCGCCTTCAATCGCAATTCTTTTCTTTGGCGCACTTTATGAAAGATGACGCAAAAAATCTCAGTGGCCCCTCATTCTGAGATTTTGCTCATAATTTTATTATTAAATTAAAAGTTATGCCAATCCAGTTACACAGTTTTAATTTAAGAGTTAATTACAAAAATTTAAGAGTTAATTACAATATTTAGAGTTAATTTTCAAAATTTAAAAGATGAACTTTGGTTCTAATTCTTATTGATAAAATATTTTTAAAGAAATACATTACATTGCAATTAATTCAAATTCACTATTCTTATACTAAATCTTTGCTTAATATATAATAAAAACTAGTACATATATATTACAAAATCTGAATAATTGATGTAATTAATTTTAGAATTTGGGGAAACTTTGATATTAAAGTGTCATTTTTGTAACTGTAGTTATATACCAAAAATAACGGTTCCATAAAATAACGTTATAAAAATTATCATTTTTAGTTTATCCATTAGAAAATATTTCCATGATTATCACAAAAATTTTTTAATAAATATATAAAAAGTAGCCTGTATAGAGTTTGTGAAGAAACCCATAAATTCCTACTTAATTTCCATCTACCTCTAAAAATATTGCTTGTTTTATTTGTTATTGCTACCACATGAATCTTTACTGTTATTTATATTAAAATATATTAAATGTTCATAATTATTCAAAAAGGCGAAAAAAAGAAATATTTTTATTTCTATATTATTATAATTGTTTATATAATATTTTTATTTTTTACTTTTAACAAGCATTTGTTTTTAAGGAAGAAATTAGAGAAAAAAAATGTTTTATTATTTTTATTTGCTACAAATGAAATTAAATCATTACTGTGTAATTAAAATATTTTAAATGTCTTAATTATTCATGAGAAAATAAAAAAGAAATAATTTTTTATTTCATATTATTTTTTGTTTATTAAATTTTTAACCTTTAACAAGCTTATTTTTATTTTTTTTTTTGTATAACAGTGAATATAAGTATGTAAGCAAAAGTATTCCTCTGGAAAATTTCTGCCTTCTGTAAAAAATTTTTCTCTAGACTTATTTGAATACTTTAAACGAATTATTTTTGAATATGATTATTAATTTTGTCAACTAAATTAAGTAAAAGGAAAGCAAAATTTCGCAGAAAATTTCACCTTTAAGTTTTTATGAAGGCATTAAATTTTTAATGAATATTTTGTTGTACAAATGCAATTTTTGAAAGTCCCTTATGTATATTAATTATTTTTTATTCCTTGTGCATCACTCAAATCAATTCTACATTTGTAGTAAATCTTTATTAAATGTAGAAATATTGTGCCAATACAAAACACATTTGAAAATTTAAAAATTAAATGAAAACTAATAAATTATATTAATTTTGATTAATGTAATAAAAAAAGGCAAAAATTCTCAATACAGAGAACATGTGTTTTGAAATTTGATATAAAAGAAGTAACTAAAATGTTGTTTTACGATAAATCATTTGACGTTGTAATTATTAAATGTAGAGATATTGTGAATACAAACACATTTGAAAAATTAAAAAATTAAATGAAAACTAATAAATTATATTATTTTTGATTACTGTAATAAAAAAGGCAAATTCTCAATACAGAGAACACGTGTTTTGAAATTCAGATATTAAGAAGTAACTAAAATGTTGTTTTATGATAACTCATTTGGTGTGGTAATTATTAAATGTAGAGATATTGTGAATATAAAACACATTTTCAAATTTAAAAAAAATTAAATGTAAATATTAAATTACATTAGTTTTGATTAATGTAACGAAAAAGACAAAATCTCAATACAGGAACTTGTGTTTTTAAAATTATGATATTAAGAAGTAACTAAAATGTTGTTTTACGATATATCATTTGGGTAGACATTCCAAGTTGAATGACCATTACGGGTCAATGCCCTACATGTTCACCAATTATTAAGATAGCTAGACATAGACTATCCAGCTGACTATTAAGCATGCATTTCCGGTTAGTTCTGTCTGGTTAATATGTCTGTGCTTATTATACTGGTATGTTCTCTATTAACATACGAGCAGTTTCCCTGGGTTTCTGAAACATATTCTTCGTTTGCAATTTTAATGTTTTAAATGCATAACATTTTATAAGTTTATAAAATTTTTCTGAAATATTTCTATTCTAAAAGTAATTTATTTAATATTTTAATACCTTTCAATAGTTTCATTAGTTCATTAGTTTAATACCTTCATTATTGACATAGTTTTGCAGAATTAAAGCTAAAAAAATAAAATTCAAACTTTAATAAATGTAAATAAAAGATAACTTAGTTCAAAAGGCGAAGAACAAGCTAAACCAAAGTTCTCGTATTTACACTGGAAACATGCTAAATTAGTAGATTAGGACATTATTACATAGGGGTTCGAGAAAAGGTAGTGAAATATTAGAATGAGAGTGCTCCTTACAGTTTATAAATAATACAAGAGAGTAACACTGACTTGCT
>BPLQ01010530.1:0-18000 GCA_021605075.1 Caerostris darwini | reverse complement strand
ATACTTTTATATATTTACTTTTGAACTTTAAAACTAATAATACATATTTTTATGATGCTTGCGGGAGATAACCGATTTTCAAGTACAAACGAGTATAAAGTTTGTGAAGTTTACAGTTAAGGGTGCAAGAAACAGTTTGTTTATCATTATTTTTAGTAAATATAACCAAATCCAATTAAAAATAACATATATATAAAATAACATATATCTTTCAATACAAAGAATAGTAAAAATGTCCATATACAAACAATTTTTGTATATGGACAATTTTCTATTTTTAATATTAAAAAAGATGTCTAATATTTGCATTTAAGAATTAATTAAAAAATTTTTCATTAACTATTTCTACGTTTAGTATTATCAGAATTAATAAGCATTTTCGAACACTCTGAGTAAAGCGTAAAAAGAGATACTCTAACAAAATAATACATGTTTGTTTACCAGATAAAAATTGAAATATTTTATGCGCCATTTTTACATGTTAATATAATTTTAAAATAACTTTGTCCTATTCTTTTTGCTACTTAAATGTAATTTGAATATTTTTTAAACTAATTTTTATTGATTTAATAATATCTGATTGTCGATACTGATTAACATATCTCATCTCTATGTATGTAAAAAAGCATTTTTCCCTTTAAAATTCAAGAAATATGTTTTAAAAAGTATATGGTACATTTACTCTATTATAAATTTACGTTATCAATTATAAAAAATAAAAATAAAAACTTTACCTATCGATCGATTTTTTATTTAAAAATTCATTAAAATTTAAGAAATTATCAGAAATTTATCGGTCGATTTAAAAATATTGAAATAAAACTTTAAAAAATGATTAAAAAATGACTATTGATTATTGAAAAATTAAAAATGACTTTCCTTTAAAAATCAAGAAATATGAATTAAAAGAATGCATTACATTTACTCTATTTACATGTTTATTTTATCATGATGTTTTTTTAGGGAATTTTTTTTTCCCCCTGAAAGTGTTATAAAAAAAATCTTTCAGAAATTTATCGATCGATTTAAGTTAACATTGAAATAAAACTTTTGAAGGTTAGCATGTCAATGGCCTCTATTTAAATAGCAAAAAAGAGGTCAAGAAAAAAGAGGGAAATGGGCTGAAAAAGTCAGCGAAGAAATGTGGGGGACAAAGAGGGGTAATGTATTTTACGGATTATTCTCAAGGAGAAAGGGGAAAAAAAACTCTTTTTTTCCCCAAAGGTTTTTCCCCCTTTCGGTGTAACATTTTTAAGTTCGAGTTTTGTATACCATGTTTCACTATTGCATGAGACGTTTAAAAAATGAAACCAATTTTGGTAAGAAATTCTTTATTAATAATAATAATTATAAATAAAATTAATTGTGGAGAAAATGCAATTAAATAATAAATAACAAATAAATTTATATTTTTCAATTACTAGTATTATTTTTAGCTTATACACTGAAGTGACAAAAGTCATGGGATAGCAATATGCAAATTTTCAGATGGCAGTAGCCTCGCGTAGAACAGGTATAAATGCGCAGTGCTTTCGCAGAGCTTTCATTTCTGTTCAAGTTATTCATGTGAATAGGTTTTGACGTGATGATGACAGCACGACGGGAATTAACAGACGTTAATTCCCGTCGCGGAATGTTAGTTGGAGCTAGATGCAAGGGTCATGCCATTTCGGAAATCGTTAGGGAATTCAACATTCCCAGATCCACTGTGTCAAGAGTGTGCCGAGAGTATGAAATTTCAGGCATAACATCCCACCATGGACAGCGCAGTGGTCGACCGCCTGCACTTAACGACCAAGACCGGCGACGTCTGCAAAGAGTCGTAAATTCTAACAGACAAGCAACACTGCGTCAAATAACCGCAGAAATCAATGTGGAACGTACAAGGGACTGTTAGGACTGTTAGTCTGTTAGAACTGTGCGGAGAAATTTGGCTTTCTTGGGCTATTCCAGCAGAAGACCGACTCGAGTGCCTTTACTGACAGAACGACATCGCTTGCAGTGACTCTCGTGGGCACGTGAGCATATCGGTTGGTCCCTAAATGAATGGAAAACCGTGGCCTGGTCCGATGAGTCACGATTTCAGTTGGTAAGAGCTGATGACAGGGTTCGAGTGTGGCGCAGACCCCACGACGCCATGGACCCAAACTGTCAGCAAGTCACTGTTCAAGCTGGTGGTGGCTCCGTAATGGTGTGGGCTGTTTTTTCATGGCATAGACTTGGTCCGACTGGACCGAACATTGACTGGAAATGCTTATGTTCAGCTACTTGGATATCACTTGCAGCTATTCATGGACTTCATGTACCCAAACAACAATGGGATTTTTATGGATGACAATGCGCCATGTCACCGGGCCACAACTGTTCGCGATTGGTTTGAAGAACATTCTGGACAATTCCAACGAATGATCTGGCCACCTAGATCGCCCGACATGAATCCCATCGAGCATTTATGGGACATCATCGAGAGGTCTGTTCGTGCCCAAAATCCTGCACCATCAACGCTTTCACAATTATGGACGTCTATCGAGACAGCATGGCTCAATATTCCTGCAGAAGACTTCCAACGACTTGTTGAGTCCATGCCACGTCGAGTTGCTGCACTTCGCCGGGCGAAAGGAGGGCCGACACGATATTAAGAGGTATCCCATGACTTTTGTCACTTCAGTGTATTAAAGAACTTGTATTTCTTTAAAGGTATATTTTGAATTACATTTATATTTAATAAATTCAAATTAAGAAAAAAAAATTCTATTAATTATTAAATTCTGTTATTATTAACTATTAATATTCAATAATTAAGAAATTCAAATTGTAAAGTTTATTACATATATTAAAAGAAATTTCTTTAAAAATAAAAGTTCTTAAATTGATATATAGATAAATTTACATTTCATATTGGATAAAGTGTTATTAAAATACTGGGTTAAAATAATTTTCTTCAATAACTAAATTTCTTAAAAACTTATATTATGACTGAATTTCTATTTAATGTCATTATAAAAAAGCGTCATAAGTTCGCTAATTGTTTTCTAAAAAACGACCTCAATTTTATTGAAAAAATCACACTAACAAAATAACGTCAATTTATAAGAGGGATAAAAAAAAATTTAAAAATCTACATGCTTAAATTTTTTAAAACTTAGTCAAAAGAAAGCTTTTTATTTCTTTCTTATTTAAAAATACCTGAAAAATTATTATTTAAAATAATAATTTTTATTTTAAATTTTTAAAACAATTTAATCTTTTTGAAAATTTTTCAATAGTTTTATAATTTCTAAATCAATTTGATTTCTTTTTTTATTATCTCATTGTAGCTTAAATTTAGATGCATTTGCCATAATAATATTTAAAAAAAATTAAATATTTAAATTATCTTACAGAGTTCTTAATTTGTTTCAATTAAATAAAAACTATAATCAATATAGAAATTGTCAGTTACATCCAATATAATAAAAAATAAAAATCATTTCAAATTTTATTTTCGTAATTAATAACTACAAAAATCTTAATTATGGAAATCAATCTTATTTAAAAGAAATAGTTTTTTCATAGTTTTCCTTTCCTTTATATTTACTAAAAATAATGCGAATTATTAGAATAAAAATTGCTCATTTTCAGATTTTTAAGATGTTATTATAAAACTTAACTAATTAATTATTACTTAAGTTAAACTAAACTATGAAAAAACTACTTAAATCAACTTGTAATAATTAGTTGATTTAAAGAAGCGGAATGGTAATAACAAAAAGTAACAAATAATTGTTTTTTTTTTTTTATGAAGCCCGACATTAAAATATTAATTCTAATTTATATAGTTCATATTTTTTTAATTTTTACTATAAATGTAATTTTTTTTTTTTTTTTTTTTTTTTTTTTTGTGCAATAAAAAGATGTGTTTTTATTTCTCAGACGTGATAAATTTTTCCATGAAAATTCTCAAATTTCATAATTTTTTAATAGAAACTTTTAAATTTTTTTAATGAAAATTAAAAAAAAAAATTTAATAGAAAGTTTCATTTTTAAAAGTTATGCATATTTAAAAAACAATAATCTAGTAATTAACTTATATTAATGCTATATGAAAATTTCAATGTGCAATAGTAAAGGATTCTTAGCTATATTATATATATATGTAAAAATAGAAAAATAAAAAGTACTTTTCAAAAAATCCTTAAATTTTAATTTTTTAAAGATCTACACGTACAAAATTGTTTAAATTATATAAATCAGTTTGGGTGGTAGTTAAATTGTTTCAGTAAGAGATGATTTTTGGTTTATAATTGCAATAATTAAAAAAGGAATTCTTTTCCTCAAAAAACCTACCGTAGGTGGAAATTATATTAAATGAAAAAATATAAAATAATACATGACTTTTAGATGTTGTATAAAAATGGTTAAATCAGGGAGTGTCAAAATTTCTAATTTTCTTAGGCTACAGCGTTTTTTATTTATTTATTTGTTATTATTATTATTATTATTGCTGAACATCAATAATCGCCATATTCCATTTATGTATATATGCCACGAACAGCTGACTAACGGGTGAAGAGGAGAGGACATTTTAGGGGGTAACTGTCCCACATTTGTGTGTCGTATGGGATTAGGCAGTAATTAGAGGGAAAAAAACTGTCTCGGTGCATATTAAAAAAAAAGTCTCGGCCATCACTTAAAGGAAAACAATTGTCACGATCTGCATTTAAAGGGTAAAAAAAAAAAAAAAAAAAAAAAAAAAAAAATGGCATGGGCTATATTTATCAATAAAAAGGATTGTCACAAACTACATTTATAGTAAAAGGAAAAAAAACATCATAAGCTGCATGAAGTAACTAATAAGAAGGCATAAGAAGCTTCGTTTCTTATTTCAAAACCATTTTTAAGTTCTATGGATAATTAAATTCGCTTGCTACTTTTACGAATTTCTTTTAAATTTTTTTATGGCACGTAATATAACCATGTTATTAAGAATATTAAGAAATATTTCATTTCAATTTGTACTAGGATAATGGCCAAATAAGCAAACAAATAAAAATCGACAAGAAATGTGATAGTATAATAGGCAACATATTTATACAAATGGGGCCTGAATGGCCGAGTGGCTAGCGCTCTGTCGCTCGGTACCACAGGTTTCGGGTTCGAGTCCCGGCGGTGCTATGGATGTTTGTAGTGGTTCGGAATCCACTTTAAACCGTAGGTCCCGGTCCTAATAAGATCGTAGAGCGTTGCGGGGGCATTGTGCGTCCGTGGCTTATCTTCAAGTTACACGCGCCCCCTGGGTAATGCAAAGTGAGTAACGTCTGTGCAGCGCTTGCCTTAAGGCATCCAAGACCAAGCTGTCCAAGTGTTTGCCAGCTGCATTGGAAGAAAAAAAAAATATATATATATTTATACAAATGCGCAAATACGTTGATGTGAAAGGAAATTTAATCTGGGATTCTTGAAATCAGATAACAGATTTAAAAAACGGAAATCCTTACACATTAAAGCAGAGAAATTATTAGTCATTTTAAAATTCACAGTGATTAATGCTTATGTCCATATAAATGTATTTTTCCATTTTTGTTAACTTCTACATTTACTTAAGGCTATATTTTTTTTATATTCGTAGGAAAGACATCATGCTCCTCAGTTTAAGAACCTTTAAGTTAGATGGTTATGTGATGTGAAATTTGTATCATTCAATATATGTTTTATTTAAAATATTCACAATGTAGGAAATATTACATCTCATTATCATCATCAATAGCACGATAACCCAGGGTGGTTCAAGGTTTTCCTTTGAAGATATTCCCATGCATTCCTCTGGCTGACAAAGTTCCTCGAATTCTTAGCCTTTTGTACAGCAAAATCCTTTTCAACTGCGTCTATCCATCACAAGTTGGGTCGTCCTCTTCCTCTTTGTCCCTGTGACTTTGCCAAAACAAAGGGGTTAAGGGGTTTAAATCATTCTTTCTAAACTTTTACAGGGTTTAAATCATTCATTCTAAATACATGAGCAGCCGAGTTTAATTTATTGATCTTATCAATTTATAATATCTGGATTTTTATAGCATTTATAAATTTCTGCGTTGTACCATTTTCTCCAACAATCACTTTCCCTAACACCTCCAAGAATACCCCTTAAAATCTTCCGCTCAAATGTGCCCAAATAAGCCTCATCAGATCTTGCCAAAGTCCATGTTTTAGAAAATATTACAAATGAATTGAATAAATATGTCTTCCGATCATTAATTATAAGTTAGTCTGAATATTTCCATGATAAATTCATCTTTTATACATTCAAAACAAACTAATTGTACATTGTTGGCTTAACAAAGGGACATTTTCCGTGGACCGATTAATATCAGAGCCCTCAAACATGGAATGCTGCTTTGCAAAATATATAAAATTCTACATTATGAATTTATTTTATTGATGAAACATATATTCAATTTAAAAAACCAAACAATTAGGCTAGTTTCTTTCAAATTAAATTTTATAACGTATGATAAAAATAATTAATTGCACTCAAAATGATTTTAGAATCTTTAATTAGGTTTGCCTGCAATCCGAATGGGATGTTAAAATACATTATTGTCCTAACGATTGGACACTTCCAATGGACCCATTAATATCAGCGCTCCCAAACAACGTAACGCTGCATTGTAAAATTTATAAAATTCTACATTATGAATTTATTTTATATTTGAAACATATATTAAATTTAAAAAAACAACTAAAACAATTAGGCCAATTTCTTTAAAATTAAATTTTATAGCTTATAATAAAAACAATTAACTGAAAGTAACATGATTTTAGAATCTTTACTTAGGTTTGCCTGTAGTTGGAAGGCGATGTTAAAACACGTTTTTGTCCTAACGATTGGACACTTCCAGCGGACCCATTAATATCAGAGCCTCAAACGTGAAATGCTGCATTGTAAAATTTATAAAATTCTACATTATGAATATATTTTATTTTTGAAGCATATATTAAATTTAAAAAAAAAAAAAAAAAAAAATTAGGCTAATTTCTTTAAAATTAAATTTTATAGCTTATAATAAAAATAATTAACTGAACGTAAATTGATTTTAGAATCTTTACTTAGGTTTGCCTGTAGTTCGAATGTGATGTTAAAATACATTCTTGTCATAACGATTGGGTATTCATGACTGCCAATAGATCTTAACATATCATGCCAAAAATTGTTCTTTCATCAATGGGATTATCAAAATCAGATTTTGAATAAGTTATATTGAACAAGCCTTCACTTATGCATGAACGCAAGGGTAAAGTGTTAAGTTTATGTATTCATGACTGCCAATAGATCTTAACATATCATGCCAAAAATTGTTCTTTCATCAATGGGATTATCAAAATCAGATTTTGAATAAGTTATATTGAACAAGCCTTCACTTATACATGAACGCAAGGGTAAAGTGTTAAGTTTATGTATTCATGACTGCCAATAGATCTTAACATATCATGCCAAAAATTGTTCTTTCATCAATGGGATTATCAAAATCAGATTTTGAATAAGTTATATTGAACAAGCCTTCACTTATCATGAACGCAAGGGTAAAGTGTTAAGTTTATGTATTCATGACTGCCAATAGATCTTAACATATCATGCCAAAAATTGTTCTTTCATCAATGGGATTATCAAAATCAGATTTTGAATAAGTTATATGAACAAGCCTTCACTTAACATGAACGCAAGGGTAAAGTGTTAAGTTTATGTATTCATGACTGCCAATAGATCTTAACATATCATGCCAAAAATTGTTCTTTCATCAATGGGATTATCAAAATCAGATTTTGAATAAGTTATATTGAACAAGCCTTCACTTATGCATGAACGCAAGGGTAAAGTGTTAAGTTTATGTATTCATGACTGCCAATAGATCTTAACATATCATGCCAAAAATTGTTCTTTCATCAATGGGATTATCAAAATCAGATTTTGAATAAGTTATATTGAACAAGCCTTCACTTATGCATGAACGCAAGGGTAAAGTGTTAAGTTTATGTATTCATGACTGCCAATAGATCTTAACATATCATGCCAAAAATTGTTCTTTCATCAATGGGATTATCAAAATCAGATTTTGAATAAGTTATATTGAACAAGCCTTCACTTATACATGAACGCAAGGGTAAAGTGTTATTTATGTATTCATGACTGCCAATAGATCTTAACATATCATGCCAAAAATTGTTCTTTCATCAATGGGATTATCAAAATCAGATTTTGAATAAGTTATATTGAACAAGCCTTCACTTATGCATGAACGCAAGGGTAAAGTGTTAAGTTTATGTATTCATGACTGCCAATAGATCTTAACATATCATGCCAAAAATTGTTCTTTCATCAATGGGATTATCAAAATCAGATTTTGAATAAGTTATATTGAACAAGCCTTCACTTATGCATGAACGCAAGGGTAAAGTGTTAAGTTTATGTATTCATGACTGCCAATAGATCTTAACATATCATGCCAACAGGTCGAATTAATTACAGATTGAATATGGACTACGCCATGAGTTGTTGCATTGTGATTGGTGATAGACCATGGACTGGGGAAGTGTCCACTGCAAATGAGAAGTGAAGGAAGCTGATCCCGCCTCCCTCTTGACGGATTTTCTTAAAGGGATGTGTTGGAGAAGAAAAAGAGCGTTCTGTGACGAATCGACAAGGGTCGTTGTTGTTATTCTTTTTCTGTGAAGTGATTGAACAGGCCGGAGTTTCCACATGTTTACAAAGTGAGGCCCTTATGGTTACGTGTATCACGCCGTGTGATAATTAAGGTGTGCTGCAAACCAGGTGCTTAGATTCGTCGTAGACTCGAGAACTCTGATAATCTCCGACCTTGAATGAACTGCACTTGTGAATCAAATTTTCATTTTTCATTTCGTTGTAAATAATAGTTTGTAATAACACAGAATTCTCTCTATATGTATAACACTTGTAAATAAAAATTAAAGCGTTCCTCTTTATGAAACCGCTATAGGTCTAGTATTGGCCGAGACGTTACAGCAAGTGCACATGAAAATAGATGTAAATTAGCAGTTGGTTACCTTATTTATATCGATCATGTTCGACGCATCTAATTCCACCCAAACAATATTCTGGCGTTGAAGTTTATTGTACTCTTCATCGCCTAAGGGCAATAATTTATTATTTATAATAAATAAGTAATATTCTGATTGTTAAATTTTATTGTATTCATAAGTGCCAATATATATATTTACATAGCAGACTCAGAACTAATCATTACAGACGGATGAAGATTCTCCCAAACAAGACCAGGGAATACATCCCCTCCAGAAATTGCCCCAACGCTTTCCTAACACCTAAGCACATTCTAGAGTGCCCAGCACTCACTTTCCATGTTTTGCAATTGGGTATGGTGCCAATCGAGGCCAACTTAAGAGAAGTCATGTATAGTGAAGTGGTGCCATTGCTAGCGGCCGCTATCGTGAAGACTTTTGACTTGATCTAACTTCGATAATTATATTTTAAATCCATGGACACGATAACAACAACAACAACATATCATTGTGAAAATTATTCTTAAATATCGGATTGTCATCAATGGGGTTGTTGTCAATAAATATCAGATTTCACATTCAACAAGCTTTCACATATGCATGCAAACGAGGATAGAAAAAAGCGAACAAAAACTGGTGCTCTATCAAAACTGGCAAAATCAGGCAGAAAAAATAATGACATATAGAAAATAAACAGATACCAGTGAAGATTTTAAATGCCAGATTAATGTTGACAATTAAATGCTTAAATAACATCGAAATGCAAGATACTAAGGAACATTTTCAGGTTCCATTTACAATTTTTCAAAGAACGTAAAATTAAAAATTACTCTTATTTTTTTTTCTTCTTATCATTCCAAAATTTATTTTATTAAATTTATTTAAATAAGAATATATTGATTCTAATAAATCACACCAATATATAGTTCAGGGAGGACGTGTACAAATAAATCCGCTGGTGGCGTCCTTTGTAGTTAGTTACTGCTTCCAGAAATGAGAAGACTGGATGAAATTGATGACAGTGTATGTAAACATCTCTTCTCAACAGTCAAGCTATCTGATGAGAATTTCCAATTAACAACATGCAAATGGGGACTTGGTTTGTCGCTCTACGGTCATGCACACTTTGAGCTAATTAGACCGGGACCTACAGTTTAACGTGGATTCCGAACCACCAACAAACATCCATACCACCGCCCGGATTCAAAAATGAAGCCTGTGGTACCAACGGCCAGAGCTCTAGCCAATTGATGCAAATGGGGAGGGGGGGGGGGAGTAGAAGCGCCGCAACTGCCCCTAAAAGTTCTCTCGAAAGGTAATATCCATTCATCGTCTATTGATAAGTCTTGCATAGTGTGTGCAAAACCACTAAATGTTCAAGTAAAGTACATGATCCACTAAATGTTCAATAACACAAATGAATCACGTTGAACAATTTGGTGGGTTCATTAAAAATAATTGTGCATCGCAAGTCAAAATCAAATGTTTTATAAAAACATCGAAAGAACTTTGATAACATTCATAGATATAAACAACTGCAACTTAACCATGGTTCGTGTATGATTTGAACTATGGTTCGTGCATTACGAATCGTGAATTAGTCATTTTACAACAGAAAGAGAATTCTCATGACCTTGACCTTCAACAACATCTGTTTCCCATGTCACGTGAGATGCACCTCTAATTACTTTGTATAAAAAGGAGGATTCTTTTGTGAGAAACACACAAATGTAACATAGACGTTTTATGGCAAATCGTAGATTTTAGGCCTCTGATGATTTTTGAAATTGATTCATATTAATGTCGAATGGCTTACGTTATTAAGAGACGAATAATTCCAAAAAATATTTATACTTAATATTTTATTTAGTGATGGAAATGTACAATTAGATAAATGTGACAATGTTGAGGAAAGTTGTAGGATAAACAGTTGAAGAACATTCTCATAATTGTGAAATACAGTAGAATCTCTTTAAGTCGAACCTCGATCAATAGAAAATCTCCACAACTCGAAAATTTTTTTTGTTCCCTTCCCTTTAAGCCCCAAAACCTCCATTACTCGAAATTTCAACCCTCTATAAGTCGAAATAAGTCAATCCCCACAAGCCCTTTTGGTATATATTTTCCCTCCGTAACTCGAAAAAAAAAATTGGACCTCTGTATCTCGAACATTAGCAATGTTCGATTTTACAACTCGATCATTTGAAACTAATTACCTCTATAGCTCGAAGAAAAATAAGTTACCGACTTTAAGGATTTGCCGACAATGCACGTCATTGTTTCTTAGAAAACAATGTTTAAGTATACAGTAAATAGAATAACCAATTCTATGAAATACATAGTAACTCGGAAGAAAAAGAATTTTTTGCTTTTTATAGCTTCGATAATGCTATAGATAGAGAACGATCGAATTGCCTAAAGCAAAAATAATAATAATAAATAAATAAATAATAACTGACTTTTTTAATACATATTTTTAATTTCAGGGTTGTTTCGGAATTATTTGGATTTTAAATTGTAGTACATAATATAACTTTTAAGTTGCAAATAAACATGTTTATTACCTCTGTAACTTGAATTTTTATTTATTTTACCTCTCTGACTCAAAATAAGTTAGAAAGAATCTAAACCTCTACAAGTTGAATATTTCCTTACAAAATCCGCGTAAGTCGAAATCCTCCATAAGTCGAAAACTCTATAACTCGAATTATTTGGCGACTCCCTTAAAGTTAGACTTACAGAGGTTCTACTGTATTTCATATGGACGACATTGTTCAAGATATTCATGAAATGGAAAAACATGAGTTCGAAGAAAAAAGAATGGGAAAGATAGAACATGATATTATAACACCATTATCTGGAATAATGGAGTTCAAGGAGAATCAAAGAACATCAATAAAAATCATATAAATTTTTTGAAACTGCTTTTATGAGAACGAAACGATATATGAGAAATAATTGTATTTTATGTAAATAAATAAATTCACTTAGTTGATAGAAGTTTTAATAAAGAGACAATAAATTTATATGTATTTATGTGTGTGTAAAACTTTAAAGTTTATTATTATTTTTAGCTTCCTTTTGTAAAGACTTTACGTACAGAGGAGACGAATTCTTGTATAAAAAAATAAAAATAAAATCATATTTAAAAACCATATCTGCAGAAATGTATCTCACAAATACAGCTTATCAGATGACAATGACAAAAGTCATATGAGATAGACATATACGGGTTGTTATAAATATTTAGCGCAACATATCTCGGTAATTTGCTTTATTAATGTCTTGACTTGAATTCGAGATTTATACTCACCTTTGGCTGCTTCATCTCTTTTTATCCAATTCACTGCTTTCAAACTGATAATGTAGGTGTTTTCTTGGTTTTCCTCAAATTTATCCTTAAAAACATTCTCTAACATTTATATTCTAAAACAGGGGCCTGGCCTGAATGGTCGAGTGGCTGCCGCTCTGGCTCTCAGTACTACAGGGTTCAAGTCCCGGCGGTGCCATGAATGTTTACAATGGTTTGAATCCACTTTAAACCTTAGGTCCCGGTCTAACAGGATCGTAGAGCTTTGCGGGGGTATTGCTACTCCGCGTCCGTAGCTTATCTTTAAGCTACACTCACCTCCTGGGTAGTGCTAAGTGGGTAACGTCGGTGCAGCGCTTGCCTTAATGCATCCAAGACAACTGTCTAAGTGTGTGTTTGCCAGTTGTATTAGAAAAAAAAAAAAAAAAAAATAATAATAATAAATAAAAAAAACATCTTTAATGACATTAACATGAAAACATTCTCCCCTACCAACATATATAACATGTTGACACACAAACGTGGTGTCTCTCAATAAAGATGTTAAATGGGTGACTGATGGATATTTAATGTGTTAAATAGATGGGTGAAACTGTTTGAATAGTATTCCATATCATCAGAGGAAAAAAAAAAAATTCTTCAGACAATTTTGATTTATTTTCGTCTAGTAATGACAATTAAACTTCGCACTTAGTCTTACTTAATAATATTTTTATATTTAAAATAAACCAGCTTATCTTTAGCTTGCAAACCAAATAATCATAAAAAATTTATGATTTGCAGTTCTGTTTTGAGGTTTGGCTTTGTGCCACAAAAAATACATCCTAATTGTTTTTAGTGTATTCAAGTATAGATTTTTTTAGTTTTTCAAGCACACACAAAATTTTTTTTTTTTTTTGAAAGACAGAACAAAAGTTATATTCTTTTCATTCTAAAGCATCTGCTTGAATGGGAGTTTTTTTTTCCTCCAACAGAAAAAAAAAATCAGAGTGGATGTGAGAGGATAAAAAAAAAAAAAAAAAAAAAAAAGGGAATCCAACAGTTAATAATAGCTTAAAATAAAAAACCTAATTAATAATATTTTGAATTATAACAGTATTCATTAAATTATATCAAAAATATCGTTGAATAAACAGTTTTCTTATTATAATAACAACTTCGAATTGCAAAACATTGTTTAAAACGTGTAATATGCTACCCGATGTTTTAAATCGAAGTACTAGCTTCTAACGCCATCTATTGGTGATATTAGCAACTTTTAACAAAGTTACATGCAGTAATGGTATAATTCTACACCTCTCAAAATTTCTTTTATTATTAAAAATTCTTTTTCGTACACTTAATTTCTTTAACGGTTTTTAAAAAATAAATTGATTTATCCAATTAAACTTTCAGTAATATATTTTTGCTAATTTTTTAAGTGCAAATTATTTTTACATTTGTTTAGAAATAAGTGTAAAATTGGAAGAAACATTTGTAGTAAATTTAATCAAATAGTTACTGTAATAACTTGATAATATCGTAAAACATCAATTAAAGTAAATAAATAATAAACAGTACATGATTTGAATATCTCGAAATGTTTCTTTTCCAGTTATAATAGGATAGAAGTCTGTGAACTTCTTAGACGGTTTTTTTTCCATAAAAAGATTCTTAGCTTTTATTAACCTTTATCTTACTATCCTTCATTTTATAATAAAATTTTATTAGAGCAAGTAAAAGAGGTGCATAGTTGTTATACTTAAATATATACTCTTACTTGCATACTTAAGTTTACATTGTTTATTATACAGTATAGTATAGTATATGCCAATAGTTTCCAAACTTTTTCTATGAGCGGCGCCTTTTAACTAAGATTTTCCATGAAGCCCTAACCTAAGTTAAAGCATGTCTATTTATAGTTTGGTTTGGATTATTGCTCAAGTCATTTTTTGCATACTTCAGGCTAATTAGACCGGGACCTACAGTTTAACATGAATGCAGAACCACACATGAACATCCATGCCACCGCCAGGATTCGAACCTGAAGCCTGTGGTACCAAAGGCCAGAGCGCTAGCCAATTGGCAATCAGGCCGCTGACTATTTATAATCATAAGTAAGAGATAAAAATCAATGTAACACCAGAGAGGAAAAAAAAAAACTATTGCGAACAACTTTTTTTCAAATCTTGGAATTAAATTAGATACGTCCACTCATTTCGTTTTCTGCTCGACGGTTGCTGTTAATCACAGTGAGCACTGAAAACCTCCAGCTTCGCATAGATAAAATATCGAAAATGGAATTAAAATCCTTTGAGCTTTAATATTCAGAAGGCTAATATTTTTTTTTATCGAACATCAGTGGGGCTCATGTTCGGCTAACAGCCCACCGACAGTCAATGAAGGGGAGACTATTACGGTAACTATCCTTGCATTTGCATGTCATATAGAAAAAACCTGAAGGTAACCTGACTATGCTGGACGCTTTTACACACATTGTCAATCACCATAGTCTTCTCGTTTTTAAAAAGTGACCGTAATTGACGCCAACAGATTCGAACCTGAGATCTTTTGAA
Source organism: Caerostris darwini (assembly GCA_021605075.1). Classification (NCBI taxonomy): domain Eukaryota; kingdom Metazoa; phylum Arthropoda; class Arachnida; order Araneae; family Araneidae; genus Caerostris; species Caerostris darwini. The sequence continues at coordinate 3,105 of BPLQ01010530.1, read as the reverse complement.
CGTTACCATTAGTCGGGATCCATCTTTTATTTAAATTTAAATGTGGATAATTCTATGATGCCAAATTTCATTTTCTAACTATTGTGGCAAATCAAGTTTCTTATTTTGGTGGTGTGCTGATCAGTCTTGAAGCAAATCCATCGATATTTTCATTTTGTAAGCATCTTTCAGGGGGCTTGATGGCCGAGTGACTAGCGCTCTGGCTGTCGGTGCCATAGGATTCGGGTTCGAGTGCCGGCGATACACATGAAAATGTGCAGTGGTTCGGAATCCACTTTAAGCCGTAGATCCCGGTATCATGTAACTGTAGAGCTTAAATAAGTTTGGGAAATAAAGAAAGGCGGTTACAGTTTATTTCTAAAATTCATTAACACTCAAAAAAGATTTTATCATTGTCACTTTGAGTTAATATGGTTAAAATAATGATAACCAACATAACGACTATGCAATCTTTTAAATTATATTGTTATAGATATAAGTTATATATATATATTTAGTTATACATATCTATATTTATTAAATATTTTCAATTTAATTATTGTAAGATCAATTTGGGCCCTGATGGCCGAGTGACTAGCACTCTGGCGCTCGATGCCCCAGATTTTGGGTTCGAGTCCCGGTGGTGTCAAGGTTGTCTGTAGTAGTTGTCTTTAACCCTTTAACTGCCGCCGGCGTATATACGCCTTCCGAAGTACGATCCCTTGCATTGCGCTGCCATAAAGAAAACTGTTCCCACGGTCTCTAAATGCTACAAAATGACCTTTGATAATGTTTGGAAACGGATTTTATTATTTCAGAGAAAAGGGATAGGTATTGCAGAAGGGATGTTTCTGAACGGTGGAGTCATAGCTGTGCAGTTTTGCTTCTGTTTCGTTTGAGTAAGTCGGGCTTTTTTATTCTTCTTTTGCTTCCGTTTCTGTCGTGAAACCAGCTATCAATGCAATGAATGTGATTTTGGTTTATAAAACAAGTTTAGACTTCTAAATAAATAGTTATTTCTCCTCCTATCATATTTTACATATGAAACAATAAAGAATTCTTGTTTTAGGAAATAATATCACACAGCAGATAAGTTCTAACATCTGTTTTATTACACTATTATTCTATACTTTTTTAAAATTTAGAATTTTTTTTTTAATTTTATTTTTTCGTGAAAGTAAAAGGTTTTATGTTGCAAAACGCACTTCTTTTTTCCCTCCAATACATCGCATAACTACGCGCGCCTGTATGAAAAACGGTGGCAATGGGGAGAGCATCTCGTAAGTTTTCCTCGGCAGGTAAGGGGTTAAACCAGTCAAATATGTCTGTGGAGCGTAGAGCTGATACCCCTACCCCATAAAAAGAAAGCATCTACTGTTTAGAAATCTGCCAGCGAGCAGACGACCTTGGCCCATCATGGGACTGTTGCGCCAATGATGATGAAGTATTTTTCAGACATGGTGATAAAGTGTCCTTCAAAAATGCATTTCATATCTTGAAAGAAAGCACCTCAATCTGACACAAAAAATTTGCTGCAATATGAAAAACAGTCCCCATTCCCCCTCTCCGTTGAAGAGTTTTTTTTTTAAATAATAAATAAATAAAAATTGAAAGATTTTCTATTGACTTCAAAAGATGCAAAAGTTTTTCCTGCAGAGAGCGAGAAAGAGATACGAAACTTTCATATTTTCAAAAAATATCACAAAAAATTCTGCTCAGTTTCATTCCAAAAAATCTGCAATTAAAATACCGTCAGCATTTTAAAGTTTTTCTTTAAGAAATAAATATAAACTTGCTCTCGCAATTAAACGCGCGTGACAAAATATTTCCACCAGAGAACCAACTCGTCCCATTGTAGAAGAGTGCTCTGCACCCATATTCTCACATAATTTTTTGTAAAACCTTGCCATCAATCGAGCAGCTTCTATAAAATTGAGTACATTCATTTCTCATTCTAAAATCTAATTCAAAACAAGACAGATTAGCGCAAGCATTTCCCAGCGAATAATACTATGGCGTCCACTGGGAATCGGCGTACTACTATGGCGTCCACTGCTGCAAATGAGTGTCTGTAATCATCTGTAACAGCCAAATATTGCCATCAATACATACACAAACACATTCAGTCTAATCCAAATCATTTTCAAATGTTAAACCATCAAGTTCTGGATCAGGATACTTGCAGTGATATTTGTACAAAAGAGATTTTCTGTAATATCATTGCAACGTCTCGACCTATACTAGACTTATAACGGCGCCAAGAATAGGGCCACTTTTAGGTTCATAGAAACACTTAATTTTTTATTTACAAGCATTATATACAGAACTCTATTTACAAAAAAATGAAACTTTAAAGATAATTTGATTCACAAGTGCAGTTCATTCTAAAGACGACGATTTTAATGCACTGGTCTGTGGCAGACCTTAATTATCATACGGCGTGATACACGAAACCACAAGGGGCTCACTTTGGAAGCAGGCGGAATCTCCGGCCTATTCAGTCGCTTCACAGAAAAACACTTCTGTCGGCTCTTCACAGAACTCTCCTTTCTTCTCCAAAACCTCCCTTTAAGATAATCCGTCAAGGGGTTGTTAGCTTCCCTCACATCTCATTTGAGTAAACATTTCTCAGCTAGTGGTCTATCATCAATCGCAATGGAACAATTCATGGTATATCAATCGGTTGATATTCAATTTGTAGTTGTTTCGACCTGTGAAGGTCACACAGGCATTCGCTAATTTCCTCATTATACATGATATCGAATACATCGTTCATATTTGGAGTGACAGATTGTTCTATTAGTACAAAACATCAATTGCATGTAATATAACTACCCACAATAAAAGTTCGTTTGCTGTGAAATTTGAGTGATGGGTTTAATATATATTTGTCATATAACATACATTCCTCTCTCTACTCTGGGAATGAAATGCCAAACTCCTTTCGTGGAGAAAAAATTTCACAATATAATATATCAAATGAGCATCCTCTTATTGTAACTATAGCCAGCCAATTGCAACACAAGTTTCTTTCTTATGATATTTTCACTAATTTTTGTTGGAGTTCTTCACTATATACTGCAGGTTATTATACAAAGGCGCTTTTATAAGCAGTTATCTACAGAC
>BPLQ01010527.1:0-279209 GCA_021605075.1 Caerostris darwini | reverse complement strand
TAAGTCAGGGTCAAAGTAATCTTATTATTTTTGCCAGTATAAAATGTTCTAATTATTATGATTTGGTAATACAGCTATTTATCTAACAAATTATCATTTAAGCTATTTTGAAGAAATTTTACCTGTTTGCCAAAATTATTTTCTCAAAAAAGAAAATCAGTCAATGTTTTGGATAATTCAATATACATTTATGTGCATATATACAATAAGAATCAACTTAATGCTGGTCCTCTTAAAACTGTTTCAGTATTACGTGATAGTATAGGAGCTCCCCGCTGTTTGTAAAGCGGAAGAATTAATGCAATATTGAAGAATTAATATATTATTAATATATATGCAAACGGATATGTTAAAGAATTAATGCAAGTTACAAATGACGAAAGTTTTTCCAACAATGATCTTAAAAAAATTAGTAGAATAAATGCATAAAGATGACATTAACGTTTCATTCGATAATTCAATATGCACATACAAATATATTTATATAAATATTAAGGCTGTTAAAATATATTTAAATAAATATATTTATTAAATATAAATAAATAAGATATATATTATATATAAATTATCTTATATTTATTTAAATATCTTATATAAATAAAATATATAGTTAAATAAATAAGATATATGTATATAAAGCTTAATTTTCAGTATTATGTGATAGTATTTAAACTTCCAGTTATTTGTAAAGCTAGCTAATTAAACAGGATTGGTTAATATGAATGCGGAGGATATTGTAGAATTTATGCAAGTTAAAACTGGTGAAAGTCTCTCCAACTACAATCTTAAAGAATTAGTAGAGAAAGTGCATGGAGATGACATTAATGTTTCTGAAGATGAGGATCAAAAGGAAGTTTTAAATTTTTCTTCAAAGAAGTTCAACCACTATAACGGAATTTATGGATAAGTTTATACGAAACGATTTAAAATTTTGTAGAACTTCAAAAGCTACACGAAATGTCATTAATGCGATGTCTTGCTATCAACAATTACATACTAAATGAAACAGGGCAGGACAAACGATGTTAGATGATTTCTTTTTCAAAAAAAAAGAACAAAAAGTTTATTGTTAAGCTATTTGTAAAGCTAGATAAAGCTAGTAAAGCTAGATTTGTAAAGCTAGTAAAGCTAGATAATGAAACAGGATTGAATGTGGAGGATATTGAAGAACTAATGCAAGTTATAATTAGTGGAAATTTTTCCAACGACCATCTTAAAGAATTAGTTGAGTAAGTGTATGAAGATGACGATATTAATGTTTCATTAGATAATACAATGTATACTTACACATATATTTAATAAATATATACAATAAGAATCCGCTTAACGCTGCTCCCCCTAAAGATGTTTCGGTATTAGGTGGTAGTATTGGAAAATCCCCGCTTCTTGTAAAGCTTACTAATGGAACAGGATTGGATAATAAAAATGTGTAGTATATTGAAGAATTACTGCAAGTTAAAACTAGTGAAAGTTTTTTCAATAATGATCGTTAAGTATTAGTAGAACAAGTGTATGGAGATAATGACATTAACGTTTCTGAAGATAGGAAATTTTAACGGCTTTCTTGAAAGAAGTTCAGGCACTATAAGAGAATTTATGAAACAGTTTATACAAAATGATTTAAATTTTGATAGAACTTTATAAGCAAGACTAAGTGTCATTGATATGTCTTGCTATTGACAATTGCTTAATGATGCATATTATTCAGAAGCAGCATTACTTTCTACTTATACTATGTAATTTTTGTGAAATATTTGAACATGTAAAAGCATTTTTTTCTTTTTTTTTCCCTTAATTTCTGGAAACAAGTATAATTAATTCTGACTTGTTTCGATAAAATACTCAAAAGATCTTAACTAAAAATATTTTATGAAAAAAAAAATCTGCATTTTACAATAAATCTGAGGATATTTTGACACGTAAATGAAATTTGACTTAGTTTAGCTAAGCATCAGAGATTATAGCTATTTTAATAATTAAAATAATTCTAAAATGTAATTTTATCTTTTAAGATTATTACCAAGACCAAGAATGATAAGGCTTAGAAGGATACATAAACATTTATCATTAATGGCAAAATTATATAATAAGTTTAATATTTTTTTATTAGACCAATTTCTATAGCAATTGATTTTAAGAACAGACTAAATTTTTTTTAAATTAAGAAAATCAATTAGTTTATATGAAAAATTTGAAAGTGAAATCATAACCTAAACTTCCAATATAAAATTCTAAAATTTTATATTTTGAAGAATATTCTAGAATTTTTCTGACGCAATTCTGACTTCAACAATAATCTAGTACCATTTTTAAAGTTTTAATAGACATTAGATGACAGATAATTTAAAACAGTATAAATAAATCTAAAATATCAGTTGTGAAAATTTATCTATTTGAAAAAAAATATAGTAGACATTTGCTTTTTTTTTAAAGACATTTTATTTTATAAAAATATTTTTAAGTACTTCCTTTTTTTTTTGTGCCAAAAAAAAAAGATGTTACAAATTCCTGAAAATGAAGAATTTAGGAAGAAGAAATAAAAAAAAGGAATTTTTCTTTCGAGAGTGGCAGTTCCCTTAAAGAATCAGAATTTCATAGAAACCCTTAATTTCGTATCAATATTGATTCCCTAACTATAAGAATTGGTTTTATTTTGTTTGTCACTATACGGCTATTTTGTGCACACTTCAGGCTAATTAGACTTGGACCTACTACTTAACGTGGGTTCCGAACCACTCACAAACATCCCTGCCACCGCCAGGATTCGAACCTGAAGCCTGTAGTACTAAAGGTGGCCTGATGCGCTAGCCAATTGGCATCAAGCCGCCCAACTATGAGGAAAGGAAAAACTTAAATTTATGGATTACGAAATGCATAACGATTCAAATCATAACACAAAGATTTGGTTTGGTTTGTCGCTCTACGGTCATCTTATGCACACTTTAGGCTAAGCAGACCGGGACCTACAGTTTAACGTGGATTCCGAACCACTACAAATATCCATGGCATCGCCGGGACTCGAACCCGAAACCTGTGGTACCGAGCACCAGAGTGCTAGCCACTCGGCCATTCAGCCTCCATAACACAAAGAGGCATTCAAAATAGAAGTTGCCGAAAATGACACCAAATCCCATCTAAGAGATATATAACATTTATAACCAAAAAACAAGTGTTAAAAAATAAAATTTCTAATGTTTTGTATGCAATTATAAAATTACATAAATGAAATACGATGTCGAATAAATAAATAACTCGACGATGCTACATAACACTCATAAGTATAGATAAAACCACGGATAAACAAAAGAAAAAAAATAGAACAAATAAAAATTTTATGAATATCGACAAGAAAAAAAATATTGTTAAACTTGAAAAATAGTAACAGAAAATTTAATTCCCATTTCAAAGTAATTGCTTTTTGAAATAACCCATATTTTCCGATGAATTTATGATTTTCAATTTTAATCAATCTTAATCTTTTAACGCAAGCTGACATTGACAGATTAAAACTAGATTCACACCAATTAAAGACTGGATCCACATAAAAAGTTTTGGGAAATAATAGGGGTTTTTTTTCTGTAATGCCCTTCATATCAGAAATTGGATTACTAATTCAATTTCATATTGGTTTCCAGAAGTTATTTTGCGACTTTACGCAAAAGTCTTGCATAAGGAAACTAATTGAAATATAAGCTAGATTCATTCGAAAGATTAAGAATTATCTTTCTATTCTTCCTATCTATATACATAAGAATTATCTTTAAGTCTTCAAACGTAATTTTTAATTAACTTCTTGCTGTCGGACATCGAAAATTCGCATCTTTAATCAATAAAAAATCTCGAATTCGGTACACGACTGTCGGTAAATATAACGTTGGGGATAATCAGACAGGATAAAAAAACTTGTCCTTTTCCGACTTTTAGTTCATAGTGTGAATCTGGCTAATTTAAATGAGTCGTACGGTTAGTCGAACAATCGAATTGAAGAAAGGTTTTCCGGGTGTCTGGCCGAGAGTTTTTGTCTTTGCATAAATCAAGCTTTGGTCTTTGATTATTATTAATCCAACATAAGAACTATAACACAACTGGTAAAGTTTTAATATAGTATTGAGTGTCTGTTTATCACAAAAAACAAAAATTTATGTTTGATAAGATCTTTCATTGGCTGAAATCATAAATTGTTTCGTAATTGAACTTAACTTGACTTTGAGATTTATGCTCGCGTTGGCTGCTTTATCTCATTTTATCCAATTACTCTTGAAAAGAAATCAGAAGCAAATATAAAAAAAAAAATTTTAAAGCAATTCCTTCTTTCTTTTAACTATATTGCAGAAAGTTCTTTATAAATAATTTTCATTCATTTTTTTAAAGTTTATCTGGCGCCTATGGATCTATGCAACTTAAATCTAAAAAAAACTAAAATTAATTAATTAAATTTAATTACTGAATTAATATTTGAAAAAAACTGTATTAACATCAAGTGTCATCCACTACAAGTTCAAAAAAATGTATTTGAACTTGAGTGGATCAATGAAAAGTATCTTATTAACGATTGAAAATTTGAACAAGATATATGTAGGGAGAGTGTGAGCTAATAGAAGGAATTGAAAAACGAAATATGAAAAGATAATAGAAATAAAAACAGAACTTCTGATAATCAGTCGACTTTAACTTATTTTCATATTTGAAGATTTCATTTGTTCTCGTGCACTAGTTTTTTAGACAGTCTGGAAAATAATCATGGATTTAAAAACTAAAGAACACTAGCTCATGCCACAAATCCTTTCCAACTAATAAATCGATCGTTATATTTCATTATTTGCATTCAATACAACAGAAACAGTTTGTTAATTATGATCGATTGGCTTTCTTACTATGAGAATGACAATTCATTTCATGAGCAGAATATTCAATATTAAAGAATGATCATATTATGTCACAGTGAAAATGTCTTTATAGTACAAATTTCCTTATTTACAGGTGTCCCAAATTTAGGTTTGGTTTGTATGTATCGCTCGACGGTCATTTTTTGTACACTTTAGGCTAATTAGACCGGGGCATACAATTTAACGTGAATTCCTAACAACTAACAAAGATCCATGCCATAGCCAGAAAGCGACAAACCCCACCTGGACTTTGGTACCACAGGCTTCATGTTAGAATCCTGGATGTTGCATGGATGTTTGTGAATGATTCGGAATCCACAAAACCACATTAAACTGTAGGTTCCAGTCTAATTAGCCTAAAATATGGAGGAAAGAAAATACCGTCGAGTGATATACCAAATCCAGAAGGATTATGATATCTATTGCACCAGAATATTAATGAATTTGTGTTTGGAGCTTATTAAGAAGAGAAAACATTAAAATTGATTATTTGTCCTTGGTGGTTTTATTTATTTATTTTTTGTGGTTAAAATAGTAGATATTTTTTAGAAAAGAATTATATCTAACAAACAACTATAAAATAAATATTAAAAAAAAAAATGTTGGCCGATAATGAACTTTGCATCTGTGCAGCAGTTATGGAATTAAAAAGTGATAGTATAGTAATAAATCACCATCATTAGCGGTGCAACACCCCCATGGTGATCCAAAACAGCCTGTGCACTGGCAGATTTCTAGACGAGAAATGTTTTCTTTTTACGTGGTAGGGCTGTCAGCACTGCGCTCAACGTTCTACAGCCATATTACACCAGGACCTACGGTTTAAAGTGGATTTCAAACCACTACAAATATCCATGACACGAACCAGAAACTTGTGGCACGCAGAGCCAGAGTGCAAGATAGTAATAAATGATGGAATAAAATTTCGTAAAACTTTTCCTTTTTAAAGAAATGCTGAACTTTTTACATAGTATACATTTCATTAATTTTATTTTAAATTAATTCATAAAATTAGAAATAATAAAACTTAATTATAAGCATTAATTTGTAACTTAATCACTATCAACTATTCATAATCACTAGAAAAAAAAATCAAAATTTTTATATTTAGTTAAAATTATGATAAAGTACCCCATCAAAATTTTTTTTAATGTACTAAAAATTAAAAAGTACGGGTTATAAATTCTAATTAATTATGCAATAAGAATTTTTTTTTTCACAATTTCAAGTCCATTTAGAATTTTTTTTTTATTCTTTCTTTACACTTTTAGATTTATTGCACTCCTTTCAGTTTCTAACACGCAAAAAAGAAAAAAAATGAAAAATGAAATTTCTAATTTTTCCAACAGTTCGATTTCTTTTACAGAAAAACTTTTTTTAATACATATTTTCGTCATATCCGATTTCGAATTCTTATGTGCGTGATTTCTTCTTCCATGCCATAATTTTTTCACCTCCGAAAATCGAAATTATTATATATATTTTTTATTATTTCTTCTTTTTAGCCTTTGTTGTTTAATTTTAGCACATTTTTGATTTAATGATCATTGGATCGCGTGAGACGTAAATTATCTACCGGGTTCATTTATATTACTACAGTTTTTTTTTTCCTTTTCTTTTTAGTTATGCAATAAATAATTTAATTGTTTTTATCGATTCCTGAGTGGCATCAGTGAAAATGTGTTTTGAAAAGTTTTCGCGCAAATGTTGATGACTTTTCGTGATTGTAATTTGTTTCTATAAACTTTTTTCTTTTTTAGGTTTTGGCGAATAATACATGAAAAAGTGACTATTAATGATTTATTCCAGAATAATTTTCATCAGCAGTTGTGGTGGTAATGGTTTATTAATGTGTGTGCGTAACCCAGAATAATATTAGAAATAATATTGCAAACTTTGGGTATAGTTGAAATAACGCCTCCTGTTTTGTTTTTATTTCTTTTCTTGTGAAATTACAACTTCATAACGTAAATTTTATAATTATTTTACACAAATAAAACATGCGAACGAACAACATAATTTGTACACAAACATGGAATGATTACCAAATATTTTTTAATCTGCATTATTTTCCATTTCATATAGTCAATATTATTAATTTATATTTTTTGGATTAAAGTTGTTTTCTCGTCAAATTTTAATCTAAATGATAATTTACAGAAAAAAATTGAATGTGGTGAATTTATTTATTTATTTTTTGATAAAATTAGATTTTATTGAGTGAAGTATTCATATTCCTACATGAAGACATTTTATTGATTGAATAAATGAATGATTTGATTGAATGAAGTATTCATATTCTTTAATAAAGGCATTTTATTGATTGAATGAATGATTTTATTGAATGAAGTATTCTTATCCTTTAATGAAGGCCTTTTATTGTTGAATGAATGATTTTATTCAATTAAGTATTAATATTCCTTAATAAAGGCATTTTAGTGGTTGAATGAATGAAGCATTTATATTACTTAATGAGGGCATTTTATTGATTGAATGAATGAATGATTTTATTGAATGAAGTATTCATATTCCTTAATGAAGACATTTTATTGATTGAATAAATGAATGATTTTATTGAATGAAGTATTCATATTCTTTAATAAAGGCATTTTATTGATTGAATGAATGCTTTTATTGAATGAAGTATTCTTATTCTTTAATGAAGGCCTTTTATTGTTGAATGAATGATTTTATTCAATTAAGTATTAATATTCCTTAATAAAGGCATTTTAGTGGTTGAATGAATGAAGCATTTATATTACTTAATGAGGGCATTTTATTGATTGAATGAATGAATGATTTTATTGAATGAAGTATTCATATTCCTTAATGAAGACATTTTATTGATTGAATAAATGAATGATTTTATTGAATGAAGTATTCATATTCTTTAATAAAGGCATTTTATTGATTGAATGAATGATTTTATTGAATGAAGTATTCTTATCCTTTAATGAAGGCCTTTTATTGTTGAATGAATGATTTTATTCAATTAAGTATTAATATTCCTTAATAAAGGCATTTTAGTGGTTGAATGAATGAAGCATTTATATTACTTAATGAGGGCATTTTATTGATTGAATGAATGAATGATTTTATTGAATGAAGTATTCATATTCCTTAATGAAGACATTTTATTGATTGAATAAATGAATGATTTTATTGAATGAAGTATTCATATTCTTTAATAAAGGCATTTTATTGATTGAATGAATGCTTTTATTGAATGAAGTATTCTTATTCTTTAATGAAGGCCTTTTATTGTTGAATGAATGATTTTATTCAATTAAGTATTAATATTCCTTAATAAAGGCATTTTAGTGGTTGAATGAATGAAGCATTTATATTACTTAATGAGGGCATTTTTATTGATTGAATGAATGAATGATTTTATTGAATGAAGTATTCATATTCCTTAATGAAGACATTTTTTTTATAGAATGAATGAATTATTTTATTGAATGAAGCATTCATATTCCTTTCTAAAACTATTTTTATTAGAAGTCCTGAAAATGGTTGATTGTTATCTGTTTCCGAAATGCTTGATTTGAACACCAGAGAGCGATCAAAAATGCTTGTTTCTATTCTGGGCATAGACATGTTAGATATTTAAGGCGGAATGTTCTCAATAAATTGTAAGGAATGTATAGAGGGGAGGGTACAGAACCTTTAAATGCAGTAGCGAACAGCGTTCAACCACTGAAATGATGTTCTCATTAGAAAGCACTCAACAAGAATAACGGGTTCATGAGGAAAAATTCAAAGAATGGTAAGTAGTAGTTATTCAGTAACATCACATTCAAGGGATGGTTTTTAAAAAATAATTTTGTAGTTAACCACTTTATTTGCTTTAACATTTATTTTTATACGAGTAAGTCAATTTTTTATGTTACTAAATTTACTTGTATAAATTTTACATTCATGCCGAAACATTTTAATAAATAATTCAAAGACTAGTTTTCTCTTTAAATTTCAATAATTTATTTATAAAATAAAAGGCAAGATTATTAAAAAAAAAAAAAAAAAAAAAAACGTTGGACGCATACTAGAAGTATGAAATTTTTTTAAAAATATAATAAATAAGACCTGGTTTTCCCCACCTACATAAAATGAAACATTTTTATTTTTGGTAAATTTTATTAGAATAAAATATCAAGGAAACTTACAAATTATCATTTGGCTAAACTGTAAAGAAAAGATTATTCTGAATATTTATAATTAAAAAGAATTAGAAATAAAATATAAATAATTACATATAAAACATTTGAAACAAACAAAAAATATATTGTAAAAGAAAGCAATCGCAAGAACTCCAAAATTTATCATTTTAACTTCAAGAAAATTCCTGTTGACAAATAACAATAGACGAAGCAATAATGCCTTTAGATGACGCCAGTTAAAAAATAAGAGGCTTTTTTTCAGTTAAAAAACATTGAGAATTTGTTTGAGATTTTCAAATATATACCAGATAAAAGAATAATGAATTCAGTGAAAAAAGTAGGCGTTAAGTATTATAGTTTTTTTATATTGGAACGTACACGAGCACACAACACACTCATCTATTTTTATAAAGATAAACGTACAAAATTTATATTAAATTTTAAACTGTGGCCGTGCACTAACTTTCACCTTAACACGATCTGCGTTGGAATTTTCCGAATTTTCTCCCTCGGATCTTTTATCAATAGAAAGACCGGCAGTTAGGTATTGCACCCTCTTTTCCACATGTTGGTGTAGTATTCTTCCTTCCCCCATCATACCTCCTCTAAAACGAAGAATCTGCTACAGATTGCTTGATTGATTGATTGCTATACTATTCACTATTATCACATTAATTGCCATATTATTATTATCATATTAATTTCCATGTTGCCATGATGTCCAACATTATCATATTAATCTCAATGATGTCCAACATTATCATATTAATTGCAATGATGTCCAACATTATCATATTAATTGCAATGATGTCCAACATTATATTAATTGCAATGATGTCCAACATTATATTAATTGCAATGATGTCCAACATTATATTAATTGCCTGCTGTCCAACATTATTATTCAACAAAAACAACATGTATATTGTCGTATTGCCATGCTATTCAACATTATTATACTAATTGCGCATGCATACTTATTATACCAATGCATACTAATTACACCAAAGCATACTTATTATACTAATTGCAACATTCTTATTTTGACAACTTCTAATTGCCATGCTATTCAACATTATTATACTAATTGCAATGCTATTCAACATTATTATACTAATTGCAATGCTATTCAACATTATTATACTAATTTCAATGCTATTCAACATTATTATACTAATTTCAATGCTATTCAACATTATATTAACTGCCATTCTATTTGACAATGCTATTCAACATTATTATACTAATTTCAATGCTATTCAACATTATATTAACTGCCATTCTATTTGACATTATCATATTAATTGCCATGCTATTCCCAATTGCCATATTAATTGCCATGCTATTCCCAATTGCCATATTATTTGTCGTATTGTTTGACATTACCATATTAATTTTCATACTATTCGACATTGCCATATTAATGGTGAATACCCTAAAATAAGTCTCCGTCATTAAAGAAAAAAAAAAGTCCTAACTTTTCTTCCTAATCGCAAAGAACATTAAATATTAATGTATTCTCCCTCCTTTTTCTTTTTCTAGTACAATGCATAATCTGAAGCCAATGAAATCTCATTGCCTCACTTTTACGGGGTACCGTAAGGCTGAAGAGAGACACATGTCACTCATGCGCGAGGAGTCCATCACAAGCTGCATCAGAACAAATCCATTAAATTAATGATTGAATCCCGGGGATCCCGAGGTATTCACTTGACAAGCGCAAGAGACAAATGCGAGTGTCACGCAACCGCCCGGACATGGGCGTCAACCACCGAGAAAGAGCTTCCTGTCTCGAAAAAATATAATAACTACACGAAAACTGGAGGTTTAATTACAAAGAAACTGCATGTAACGGCGCTAAAACGATTATGCAGCTTGTAATGTGTCATTTTAACTGCAAGGCAAAGCCGTCATTACTACAAGCAGGAACATGCAATTCCCAGTGGTTTGACTTGGTTTTCTTCGCCTGCCAATGAATTTAAATCCCGACCAATAATTGTTAAAGAAGAGAAAAGGAAAGGAAAAGAAAAGAATAATGTCCTCAAAACTGAATTGTTGAAGTTGATGATGTGCTTGAATAATCGCGATAAGTAGATGTTCTGAAATAATCGAATGGTAAAAAGACATTTGAAGTGATGCCTCTTTTGGTAAAAGTAAGTTACACACGCAATATAGTGTGAAATCTTCTTTACAATACCTTTTTTTATACAATTCGAAATTAATATGCGATGAACATTTATTTCTGTTCCCAATAAAGCTATATATTTCTCAAAAAGAATGAATAAAAATACAGTAACTATATCCTGTTTTGTTTTTTTACCATACTAAGACTTAGTACATATATACATTTGTTTCTGTATATATGCATGTGTCACGATTTCAATTCAACAAAGCTGTTCAGTCGTTTTAAGTACGCATATAATCAGTTCCCTTACAAATTTCCAGCAATTATCCATACTTACTCATGCTATTCCCATACAAAATGATTAACATAAAAGCATTAGCTTGTGCTTTGTTTTTAAGTGGAATATACAGCATTGAGAACAAAAAGACATCCAATAATCAACGACACATTATGAAATGAAAAATATAAAATAAAAGAACATTCCAATCTGAAAAAATGTCCAGAAATTGTTTTTTTTTTTGTTTTTAAAGCAAACAGCATTTTAATGAAATTTCACTAATTGGTCCATATAAACATTACCTCACAACACAGCCCTGTATATCACCAGAAAAAAAGATTAACACTTTAAATAAAACACATTGTAAATTGTTACAAATTAAGTACAACAATTTCTGTAATCTTTCTGCTATAAGCTTTGTAACACAAATGGATGTCTGGAATAATTATTTAGTCCAGCATATGCGATCTCCAATAAAATCTTAGGCATGTTCATCAATATTTATTTTTATTTTTTTTAAAATTTAATAAAAAAGTGACATCTGTTTTTATTATTTTTCTATCTTAGAACTATTATATATATATATATATAT
Source organism: Caerostris darwini (assembly GCA_021605075.1). NCBI lineage: Eukaryota > Metazoa > Arthropoda > Arachnida > Araneae > Araneidae > Caerostris > Caerostris darwini. The sequence continues at coordinate 267,169 of BPLQ01010527.1, read as the reverse complement.
ATATATATATATATATATATATATATATATATATATATATATATATATATATAGTACGCAGATAACATTATGGCCACTTAAAAAAATACATTAAAAAATTAACTCAAAAAACTGTTCACGCTTATATCACTGTTCTCAATGGCATTAATAACACAGGAAAAGCAAAAAGAAAAAAACTGATCTATTAAAATAATTAGATTAAATAATAATCCTCAAAATAAAACCATACCATGGTACACCATACCTTTTTATAGATAAAACAAAAGCGCTTGCACAAAAATGTAATTCATTTTCAAAAAGCAACTAATTTAACACAATTAATAATCTTTACTAAGTAATTCCTGATTCTTTTTTATGAGATTTGAAATTTTAGCTTAATCGATTAAGCATATTTTGTCTTGAGTATCTAATTTTGCTTTAAATTGCCAATTTATTCTAAAAAAATATTAAAAGGTTTAATATACAGATTACTTTTCAAAATTTAAATTGATTTGTTAATTAATTTTATTGCAATATTTGTAATAATTTGAACGTTTAAGAACAATGCGAAAATACAATCAGAATTAAAAACTTATTGATTTTCTTTTTGTCAGAATTTATCAAACTAATTCAATTGTAATATTTCTTGATTTCTTGTTAGATTTTTAATACCGATGTTTTTTGCAGACTAAATAATTACAACATAAAGGAATAGTTTCACCTAAATGATTTAATTGTTTGAAAAATGTTGGGAAAATAAAAGGACTGGAGAATAATCCTTAACTATAATTTATTCTCCAGTAAAGTGTTATAATTTAGAGACATATAATACACGTGTCAAATGCTTCCTTTAAAATGTCGTTATGTTAGTTTCGCAATCTTATTCAATACAATTTTTTTTAATCCTCATTATATTCTCTTCACTCTTATTCTTTTCTTAGAGACGGCAAAACAATTTTCCAAGAAAAAATTTCAGTTTGCATTAAAATTCATTACACTCCTAAACAAATTACCAGCACATACTAGATCGGCTACATCAATCTAACCTTCATTAGCAGCAGAGGCAATCGTAAAGATAAGACAGATGATATAATTTATACATTAAGAAAACAATAAATAACGCGCAGCTATACTTAAAAAATAATAACGATTGATTAGTTACTCCAGAATGTAATTTATTTCAACGCGTCTGCTAAACCACTCAAAGGATTCAAAAAAAGAAAGAAAGAAAAAAAGAACTAGAAAAGAAAAAAAAAAAAAACTTACCATCCTTTAGCTGACATGTTTTTCTTTTGTTATCATTCCTTCCATCAACGACCAACTCTTTTTCATTTTGCTTTTACCAATCCAAAAGACTCGGTGATGGTGATACATCCTTAGCACTCTTGTAGGATAATGATATCACTGTATAATCCTCTCTCAGTGCCGCCCTTTAAAAAAAAAAAAAAAAAAAAGCAAATCACAACCATCAAAATCACCAGAACTATAACAATGCATCAATTTTATCAGATCTATCAACAAGTAGACAAATAAAGCTTGTACAATAAAATTAATGGTCCCCCTCTGTCTGAAGGAAGACCACATTAGGAGCACTCGATTAGTAAAAGGTCTATATAAAATTACATTATACATGCGACTCGAAGCGTATCATTTGGTGGCATTACTCACTTTCTGCAGTTCTGCCTAGACCACACCTGTATGCTAGATGAAGGGTTTAGGATGCGACCTCTGCCTCTATTTATTTATGTTACCATTTTTTATGGCGTGTTTGGAAGACACTGTGGAGGTTGGAATGGGATATTCCAGAAGTAGAGAATACGACAGGGGCCAGGTTTTCTCACGGTTAACTCCCGGAAGGTCTTATGGGGTGCCTTTGTTGGAAGTCATAGGAGGAGTTGGTAAAATAATGCACCATGGTAGAATATTGACAATAAATATGTAGGTAAGGTGAGTGGGTTCGCCCAGACTGAAAATATCAATGGCTTCTTGGGTTGGAGCCATATCCATTCAATAAAGAGCTGCTTATTTTTGTATTTTAGTTTTGATTGCTGAGTAAGTTATAACCAAAGCTCTTTCGCTATTAAAATTCCGGTTGGTTTTATAGTTATATTTAAAGGTTATTATTTATTGGGTTTATGGTTATTTCCAATTTATATTTATTCAAAGATCTTCATTTTTATTAACTCAAACAAATATTTTTTACAATCCTTATTGGCCAAAAATAATTTTTGACAATAAATATGAAGACAAGGTGAGTGGATTCGCCCAGACTGAAAATATCAACGTCTTCTTGGGTTGGAGCCATATCCATTCAATAAAGAGCTGCTTATTTTTTGTATTAATGTTTATATTTTAGTTTCGATTGTTGAGTGAGTTATAACCAAAGCTCTTTCACTATATTAAAATTTGTTTTATAGTTATATTTAAAGGTTATTAGGTTTATGGTTATATCCAATTTATATTTCAAAGATGTCAATTTTTATTAATTCAAACAAAAATATTTTTTATATAGTTCATATTAGACAAAAAATAATTTTAATGAATTTATTATAATTCCATTTTTAAATTATATCCTTTAAACTTTTATAATAACTCAAATAGTTTTCAGAGAATCACAAATAGTGATTTAATTGAAAAATGCGCAAATACGTAAATATACTACGGGTCACATATATTCACATTCAAAAGTATTCAAAATAGCAAAATAATTGTTTAAGGATGTGAAAGTTTGATTTATCATTGTTTCTATAAGTTATAGGGGTTTGGTTTGTCGCTCTACGGTCACTTTTTGCACACTTCGGGTTAATTAGACATGACCTACAGTTTAAAGTGGATTCCGAACCACTAACAAGCATCCATCCCACCGCCAAGATTTGAATCTGAAGTACCAAAAGACAGAGCTAGCCAATTGGCCATAAGGTCGCATAAGTTACAATGGAGATTTTATTTTATTTCAGAAAAATTATCGCAGCGAAATTAATGCATAGCTTTCTAATCACTTTTTATAATATCTTTCAATCTTTCATATGAAAATAACTAAGCTATCACCTATCAAATAAAAGCATAGAAACCTTATAAAATACTATCTTTGAAATTAAAAATTAGTTTATTGTTAATTATTCACAATAAATAATTAACAACTATTTAATAACGTATTCGATTGATTTATCTATATTACTTTTAATAAAAGTTTTATTTTATTTTCATTATATAAAAAGTACTTAAAGTAATTAATAATACATCCTTCCTTTTGACAATAGTTTATACACAAAGAAAATAATCAAATACTCCCTATTAAGAAAAACATCCAACATTCAAATCTTAGAAGAAGATTAAAACCTTTCTTAAACTTCAATTTTTACAATATGTGGTTCTAATGCAGCTGCAATACAGAGACAGTTCATCTTTATGCCATAAGTAAGGGCTGCACACTGTTACACGTTTATCATTACCCAGAAGGCATATGTAGCTTGAAGATATGAATTTTTTGTAACCATACACAACAATTTACTGTTGAATGTTCAAAATAGCGGAAAAATTATTTAACAATATGTACTTTAAATTTAACTACGTTTTCTTTTGTTTTGTTTGTCGCTCTACGGTCATTTTTCACTCACTTTAGGCTAATTAGATCGGGACTTATAATTTAACGTGGATTCCGAATCACTAACAAACATCCATGTCATTGTCAACCTGGATTCAAACTTGGCCTATGGTAACAAGAACCAGAGCGCTAGTTACTCGGCCATCAGGTCCCAGGTGGAGTAATAATTTTGCTAATTAATTAATAATTATGGTAAACTAATGATTGCGCTATTTAACTATGGGAAGATTACTACAATGCATCCGCATTCAATTACCATAATTTTTAATGAGAACCATTTTCTCCTCACACGAAATGGCATCTTAGTGTTTCACAATTATTCCTCCTCGACATATTAGAAAACATTAGATTAAACTTAAAGTTACAAAACAAGTTTTTAAACTTAGTCACTACGGCTAAGTTTCATTCAAAAACTGGAATAAAATCATATACGAGTATATGCAAAGATAAAAAAAAAAGAAATTTATAATAAAAAAAATTCGTTGAACTTTAAATTGAATCGCATAAAACATTTTTCTTATGATAAAGCTTGTAGATGAGTAAACGAAATTATTTTGTCATTCTTTTCCTAATAAAAATTTCAAGTTTATATTTTTAATTGGACATCAGGCCGCCGTTTAACTATGTTGTTTTTAATATAATAATCAAGATTTATCTTATTTTGATGATAATTTTTATAAAACCAAAATAAGGTAAAAAATATGCAATCCTCTTAAATCATCTTTTAAATAATAGCTTGCTTGCATATTGCAACTCCAAAATAAATACTTGAATATTAAAACAATTAAGCGAACATTGAAACCATACTTATACCAAAAATTATTGGCAATAAAATCAATAACCCAAAACTAGGTTGAATATTCCAAATAATGAAATAGTGATTATTTAACTACGAGGTCTACTTAATTTATCAACATTATTTTTCTAAACCTACAATAAATGAGTTTTACCTTATTTTCATTACTTATTATTATCATTATCAAAATAATAAACCACCCTGCCTTCTTCAATCATTTTTGATGATAGCTTGCATATTCAAACCGAGAATGACTGCGAACCCGCCTATTAGGGCGAAACATTCAAACCTCAAGAGAGCATTAAAACCATCCTTGAACTTTGGTCGGTTTACATTTCACTTCTCATACACCAATCAATCATGCGGATTCGAGTAACAGAGAGGAATATTCAGTTATCAAAAGTCACGAAAGGTCCAAACAAAATTGGCAGAAGTGAAATCAGATCCAACTTCGCAATTACCACACGAGTTCCAGGGTGTTAAACACGAAGGCCGAAGCTGGTAGCCCTGCCACAACACGTTTTTTTTATTTTATTTGTTTTGTTTTTTTAACCTCACTTAAAATAATTCCTCGCGTATGAAAATAAAATAAAAAAAAAGTTTCCGCGAAAAAATCCCGGTAATAACAGACCGGTACATATCATTTTCACTCACCTCATTTTTCTGTTCAAATACGTATCGATTAACTTCTTTATCGATGGTGCAGATCGGACCAATCGATGATCGTGTTTACCTTGGAGTTATATCAATTATGCCCTACACCTATCAGGGCTGAATCGGGAAGATACGTGTTACAAAAATATTTTCACGCAGCTGCTTCGAGACATGAAAGACTGCCACGCTTGCATTAAGTTTTCGTGTCGCAATCAATCAGAATTTGCAACGAATATGTTTGCTTATTTGTTTACATGACGGCATAATGGGGAAGCAGTAAGTCTCGTACAAAACCGCGGTACAAGTTGTTTACAAGATCAATTTATATATTGAATGATAAGCTTCTAATATTAAATGGATCGAAATATCCATGGTATGAGTATAGCATTTGGATCCATCTTGAATTTCAACAAAGAAATTTTTATCTATAACATATATTAACTTTATACTATAAATTTTAAAAATAGAAATAATATTCTTAATGAAAAGTCTTTTAAAGTATTTTTTAATTATTTTCTATTTCATGTAAATTAAAATGATCCATAAAGAGAAATTCATAAATAAGAATATGGCCCTCTGAAAATCCTACTTTTTGTTGACCATTTTATTAAGGCGACAATACTATATCTCATAGAAGGGAAAATTCTCTATATAAACTATTTAGCACATGTATACATTGTATGGGGTAAAAAACGGTACAACTTCTACTAGACTGTGAAAATAGATACAAGGGTACAAGCTAATATATTCAGTAAACTTATTTTAGCAATAACTGCAAAGCACACTTTCTTCGAAATTCGAACCTAGATTAACTAAACAGTGAAAGAATCTCTTAGTGTTTTTAGAGTTCACCTTCCATTTAAATGGCTGACGAAGAAAAATGAATAATTTTCACTTCTAATACATTAAGACTTACTCACAAGCCTATATCTCACTGAAACCTATACATTTGTTTATAATTTAATTAAGGCAATGCCAAAGGTCAAATCAAAGCTATGGTTTGGTTTGTCGCTCTACGGTCATTTTTTTTTTTTTTTTTTTTTTTTTTTTTTTTGCGCACTTCAGACTGGGACCTACAGTTTAACGTGGATTTCGAACCACTAAAAAATTTCCATGCCACCGCCAGAATTCGAACCTGAAGCCTGTGATGCCAATTGGCCATCAAGTCATTCAAGGCGATGGAAGGAGAACATTATTACCTTCCGGAGGAACTTTTAGCGGTTACTGTCACGGATTTGCATATCGTATGGAAGAAAACTGAAACCTCCCACAATACAACCATATGCTCTTAATGCGATATGTATGCACAATTTATCACAATCAGCTTCGTGTCCAAAAACTGTGGCTTTAATGGATGTAACCAACGATTTCAAATTCTATTATGTAACCACTGAAACTTGAGGCATTCACAGCAAAAGGTTTTTAAAAATACAAACTAACACATAACTAATATGTAGACAAAATAAATTTGATTTTACATTCTCATTAAAATTTTACAATAGGTTTTATTCAATATACAAAATTCCAGAAGAAAAATATGTAGACAGATAAAATTATATGTTTATTTAAGAAAAAAAATGTGTGTTTGAGAACAAAATAGTTAGAATATTTACGAAATTTATCAACCTGAAAAAAATTTAATCAATAAAAATATCTTATAAGATTAAATTCAGCTGCTTTTTTACTTAATCTTCTATTTACATGTATTTTACCATGATCATTTCAACAGCAAACAAAAGTCAAACTAACAAGTTTCAAAATTTATCAGATCATAATTTCATTCAAAAAATTTTGGATTTTAGTATTTTTTACAAATCACTTATAAAATTTTGCATTTAATTCATTTATTTTTTATTTTTAAGTTTATTAAAAATTAATTTTTTAAATAAATATATTTTTTTTTAATTACTTTGATTGCAGTTCTCTTTGTTAATATTGTGTAATATTGTTAATTATAAATTAATTTTTAAAAAAATAGTTTTAACTTATATTTTCAGCTTTAATTTCTCAAATCATTATTCCCTTAAAAAAATTTTGGATTTTAGTATTTTTTAAAAATTATTCTACGAAAGTACTTAAGATGAATTCAATTGTTTTTTATTTTAATTCTTAATTTTAATAAAAATTAATTTTTTAAATAAATAATTTTTTAATTACTTCAATTCCAGTTATTTTGTAAATATTAATTTCATATAATTATAAATAAATTTCTTAAAAAATAGTTTTAGATTTTATTTTATTAGTTGTTTTATTCTGTAATAAATTTATAAAAGAAAAAATACACAATAATAAAAACCAATCAGAAAGTAAATTCCCAACGGAAAAAAAATTATGCAGTTTTTATGTAATTTTCATCTGAAAATTTATTTGTTTAGATTTAATAGTTTTATCAATATTTAAAATAAAACCAATTTACATTAAAAAAGGCAAATATGTTAGGAAATAATTATACTAATTTAGTTCCATTTCATTTAGCATAATTTTAAAAAGACATTACTAAAAATATTATATTAGTCTTTAGAAAATCAGCGTCATAAAAATTAGTGGATGATTTTAAAAATTGCTTTAATGAAAAAAATATTATCATATTTCCACAATTAGTAGTAAACAAATATTTTGAAAATATTAAAAAAGTCTTTTGAATCTTTTCATCTAAATAAAAAGATGGAGAATTCATTGTGTCTTCATTTAAATAGAAGAATGAATTTTCTATTGTGCTTCTAAGCTGCGTGTTTAATTTTATAAAAAGGTTTTATTTCAACACAAAAAAAGCTAAACTGACTTAATAATAAGAAGAACTATGAGGAATATTACCTTTAAAAAATTAAATCACCATACATTTTGCATTTTGTAAATCATTATGTTAAAATATTGTAGTTAAATTATTTATAACGTCATCCATTATGTAATCCATAACTCCATTCTATTAAAGCAAGAAAAAATATCTAAAACATAGCTATAATCTGTATCCTTCCGCTTGAAATATAGTTCGCTTCTTTTTATTTTTGCTTAAATTAATTAAAGACGAATTTAAGGAAGAAATATTGATATCTAAGAGTAATTAATAAATGAAAGATATATTTATTTAATTCTTGGTATTTTTAAATATCAGACATTTTAATTTTAGTTGTTTGCTATTAGGCAGAGATATAGCAAATTTAATGATAATGAAAGTGTATCACTGATGACCTACTGCATTGTATCCATATTTAACCACGAAACACCATCACCCCATCGACATTTAGTCCTACAATATTTACTATATCTAGCATACATACAGATGCTTTCATTTTGGGTATAGCTTCTTGAGTTTCGGTCATTTTTCTCAGGTCAATTAAAACGGGACTTATAGTTCAATGTGATTCCGAACTACTAACAAACATCCATTCCACCCCTAGGATTCAATCCAGAAGCCTGTGGTACCAAAGGCCAGAGCGTTAGCCAATTGACCATCAGGCCGCTATCTAAATTAGAATATGTGAGCTTGGATCAATGTTTTGTTTTTAGATGTAAATACGAAAGCAAAAATTCACAAATATGCGTAGTAGCAAAATATGAACAAATTATTAGCGCATATTTTCTTAGAATAGGATATTTATCTTTACAAACTAGATTCCAAAACATGTTAATGCTATTATTATGAATTGCTTTTAAAACAATATCGTTTTGATAGATTTATTATTCCAGTTTCGTCCATATTTCTAATCTCAACATATATGTAAATCGCAGCAGATGCGTTATCAAAAGACGCATTAAGAGAATTAACAAAAAATGTTGTAATATGTTCTCATTTTGTAAAATCTGAAAATGGGAAAGAAAATTCTTCTGAAATATTCTCCATAATTTTTATGAGTGGCATAGCATTAAATGCTTTCTTAACTAAACTTTCAATAATGCGTTTTACATTTATAAAATGCTTTAACAAAGTTTTTGTGAAATGTCATTTCAGAAATGTTAATTTAGTTTTCAACGCATTTACTGTAACAACGCATAATAACAATATACTGATTTTTCCTCTGTAACTTTATATTTAATTCCTTTAATATCACCGAAACATCGATTAAAAATTCCAAATTTATCATTATCCTAATCGTATCGAATTAATAATATTTATTACAATCTCTAAAACCAATAGTTTTCACGCATAATGATTCCTGAAGTATAAAATAAGGGTATGATACAAATTTAGGAAATTATCCATTCTGCATAAAGCAATAAATTATAGTTCTTACCAATCATCCAAAGCACATTAACTGTAATAATGAAAGTTAACTTTTCCAGTGATAATTTATTAATCGTTGCACAGTTTTTAAACGAGGAAAATATATTTTCACCTCCATCATGCCCCTTTAGTGGAAAGATTTCAAACAAATAATTTTAAATCCTTAAATTTAGTTTCATTTACAATTATTCAAATCATGGATTTATTTTCCTTCAGTAGGCTAAAAACAAATACTGAAGGCGTTTAATTAAAAATTAAAAATGTTTTTATCACTTATCCAAAGATGCATTATAAATCATGTAATTAAGTAATGGAAATCTTTTAAGTTAGTAATTATTAATCTTGTTAATTAATTTTTTAATTACGAAAGAAGGAATGGATGGAAAATGGATCGAAGTATTAGTTTACTTCGATCGATTTTTAAGAATGCAGCCTTTGTGAAGATGTAAAGATAATTACAGGATGACATCTTTTACAGAGGGGAGGAGGCAAGATGACTATACGCGTTTCAGAATGTTTAATGTTAAAATGCGTTTTACACGATACAGAGACCGAAATAATTTTGCACCATCTCATAATCTTCTCTTTACATAATACACTACGTAAAAAAAGTAGAAGGACACTTGATTTTGTAACAATAACCGAAAAATATATTATTTTTATTAAAATTTTTTATTAAAAACATTTCACAAATAATTTAAAAATACAATTTTAACATCAGAATTATGATATTAAAACATAAAATATTAATGGCAACAAAAATAGTTTCTCTTTTTTGAAACTTTGTAAAAAAAATAGAAGGACAGTATTATAAAGAATGAAAAAATAGTGATTTTAATAAGGAATGTTCTTCCCATTGGCCTTTATAACTTCAAATATTCTGTTTGGAAGTGAATTGTATAGAGATTGAACTTCTGTTTGACAAAAATTGTCCCACGAGTCATTCAATGCTTCTCGAAGCTGAGTTAGCGAATCAAATTGCCTTCCATCAGCATAAATTCGGCGAACTAGCATTGCCCAGATGTTTTCCACTATATTAAGGTCAGGACTTTTGGCTGGTCATGGTAAAACATCCACATTATTTGTTAGGAATCAATTTTTGACTCCAGTCGTGGTGTGAATGGAAGCTTCGTCTTGCTGAAACTTCCACTCTTCACCCCCAAGTCAGAGCCATAAGGAAGAAGCTCGGAATTCAGCACTTGAATGTAGTCTGTATGTTTTTGCCTATCATTTAAGAAAACCAGACTTGTCCTTCCTCCGTATCCAACAGCCAACCAAACCATTAAACTCCCTCCTCCCATTTATCATGTTGAATAGTATTCGTCTTCATTCCCCAGACAATGCCAGTAGTGCTGATATCCGTCTGGACCATCTAAGTTAAATTTCTTTTCATCGGAAAATATCACAGAAGTCCATTCTGTAGTCCAGGACATGTGCTCCTTAGCCCACGCTAAAAGGTTATCAATGTGAGCTTGTGTCCACTTTGGATGATGTAGTTCTTTTAATATAGTTGTAAACTGTTTGTTTCGTCACATGATTAAGCCCTGCTTGATTTCTTGCCTTTGAAACACTTCCTTTGTTTTCTTAAGCACACGAACAAGTTTTCTTTTATCACGTGGTGTTAATTTTTTCGGTCTACCAGTCTTCTTTTTCTTTCCATTTTTATAAGGATTTCTGATAAAGTTTTAAACTGTATTGGGTACAATCGAGCAATATCTCTGACACCTTTACTATCATTTTGATATGCGGAAATTTGGCCTTTTTGAAAATCGTTCAAAGGTATTCCTTTAGGCATTTCTGAGAACGGAGAAACAGCGTAACTTTTAAACAAATTAGATTTTTTTGACAGAAAAGGATAAAACAAAGTACAAAATCACTATTTAACTAAAGAACATCTCACTAAATTAAATATATTAACAAGTGTCCTTCTACTTTTTTTACGCATTGGAAATTATATATACTAATTTTATTATTAATATTAGTGGTAGATGTTTAATTTTTGCCTAAAATGAAAAAAAGGGTCATTAAACTAAATCTGCATAAATATCTGGTAGTTAGGAAAAAATAAGAGATATTAATTGGCAAAAAAACACTGTCCTTCTATTTTTTTAAGCAGTGTAAATGGATCAAATTGCAGTCGCCTTAACCTTGATTTTAATTACACCTATACTTCAGCACCTTATACACTGCTTTTGCAAAATTAAATAGTAGCTTGAAGAAAATTAATAAAGTGATTAAAAATGAAAAGCCGTAGGACTTATCAATGGTTATCAATTGTATGTTAAAATCAACAATTGGTGAAACATCCTCTAATGACAAGTCTATGTTAGGAGTGAGAAAGATTCTTTATCTAATCCTGAAAGTTCAAATACAATTGCATTTATAGATAAGTGGCATTTTGGGAACCTGAATTTGGCGACTTGCTATGCCCCATCTGTGTTCAACTGACGAAAACCATTTGCTGAATTCTATACGATGCTATAGGCAGCCCATGAAGATCACCTATGATAAACTTTTGTCAATGTTATGGGGCTAAAGAATATATCATACGGTCTTATTATTTTTTCTTTTCTTTTTTTTTCTACGATGGATAAATACTAAATGTGCGCACAGCGATAAGTTAGTTATTTGAATGGTAACGGCAGTTTGCTTCACTTTGAAGGTAACGAAATAAGCCCGTCGGACAAGGTCTTTAAGACAAAAATTAAAACGTGAGCTTAATCTCACCTCAAGCAAGCACCGTGAGATGGTGAAATGTAATATAGTGGTATGCTAAAGCGCTTTGGATGGCGTACATTGATACAATTGGAACAATATGTTCCCGTTTCTCAATTATCCGATCTTGCTTCGCATTCATGCACCTTGGTCTTCTAGGGTTATCATTCACCCTATGAGTTTCTTACAGAAATCATTACTATTAGCACATTTGCACAACAGTGATCGTATGGTGCAGTAGAGATTTATTGCTCGCTGTGACCAACCAGCTATACGCCTCTCGGCTATGCAACAAGTTCAAAAGTTGTTATATTAACTGTAAGATCTTATGACAATGTCATAAGAACTTTATTAGTTACTTTTCCAAGGCACTTCAACGCCGACAACCAGAAAAGGTAATCCGTCCACATTTGTTATCTGATTTACACGATGCTCGTAGCGCAGTAGAAAGGCGCATTATTCTTGAAGTTAACACTTACTGGTCATGAAGACGTAATCATTTGCCTACTTTATATAAAGGAATTTGCATATGAAATGATCAAATTATTTTTAGGGATGCTTTGCGATTTATTAATTTCTTTTTTCAATTCCTTCTATTAGCTCACACTCTCCCTATATATATCTTGTTCAAATTTTCAATCGTTAATAAAATACTTTTTATTCATCCACTCAACTTCAAATACATTTTTGACGTTAATACCGTTTTTTCAAATATTAATTCATTCATTAAATTTAATGAATTAATTAAAAATTTTTAGATGTAAGTTGCATGTATCTACCAATAGATAGCGCCACATGTAAAAGAAAATTTAAACTTTATTTATAAAGGACTTTCTACAATATAGTGTAAAAAAAGTAGGAATTGACTTTAAAAAAAAATTTTTTTTTTAGATTAGATTAGATTTTTTTAAAACATTTTTTTCTTTATTTAAAAATACTTACTAATTCACAAGTATATATATTTTGTTTTTTAATTTTCCTGCTTGAATTTTTTTTTTTCCCCTTCATATTAGAAAATTGCTAAATTAATGTTAAAATGATATTCGACTAAAACTTACGTTCTTGTCACATACAAACAAAAACAAAACAAAAAATAAATAAATAAACAAAAATTAAAATAAAAAAAACTTTCTAATATCTTAAACTAATTTAGTTATTTTCTATGAAAGATAATTTTAAAAATTAAAACATATTTTTTTTTAGAAAAAATAAAATTTAATTACCTATTTAAAGAATTTTTTGTTTGTATTTGCGATAAAAAAATTAATTCAATTTATGTCAAGATTACTTAATAATAAATTTAACATATATAATAAACTCAAAGCAATTCCTAATAGAGAATAGGAAATATTGTAGTTTTTTTAAAACCAGTTTCATGGAAAGTTATATTACAACCGACACAATATTTAAATAATTTTTAAAGAACATTTACGAATAATTTTCGTATTCCAGCACGAACAACAACAAAACTTTCAACGCTCCTTTCATATAAAAAAAAAAAATAATATTCTTCAAGAAAGTTTCTGACACAAAGACGATTTTCTGTGCCAATTATATTATGAAAAAAAAGCATCCAAAGTATAGCTAATCATTCTCAAATTTACTATCACACAAAGTAAATACATATTTGAATATTTTACTTTTCATGTACCTTCTATTTTCTAACTGTTCGTCAGCTATCTTAGAACGCGGACTTTTGTTTGCAAAGATAATCTTCCTTTCAGAACAAAATAAGAACAGACGATTTTTGATTTATTGCCACCGCACGAATCGAATGATGCGTTTCTGATGCAAATGTGCGCGCTTTAAATGACGTTCTTGCTTTTGAGTTTATTCTTAAGTCAATAACGCAGAACACAAAACACACAGAATATTCGGGGTGAAAAAAATAAATTAAAATAAATAAATGTGTGTAAGCCTCGCCTCCTTTTTTCACCCTAATGGAATACGATAATTTGCGGGTGTGATGTTCCGATGCACGTCGAACATCAAATTTGACTTCTAACCTGAAGTAAGTGGAAGCAGGACGTGAAACCAACTCACGTGCTGCCCTCTAGCGCACGAAAGGTCAAAAGAAACTCGGAATTTGTTTACATGATCTTTGCATGGCTACTTGAGAGAATGGTATCTCTCCCCCAATTTAAATGGTGTGATATGGATCTCCGGCGAGATATTTTGAGACAGAGATTTTAATCGAGAGATCTTCGAAATGAAGGTTTAGCGAGTTCTAATTTTCATAACAGGATGGCTTTGGGCAATGTTTGCCATGGAGGCGTGAATTCTCGCATCTTTCAAGTTTAGACTGGAATGATAATATTATTTTAAATATAGGAGTGTAATAGTTAAATTTTGTAATTATTTACTATGATATAGATTAAAAGTAGATACTATGTAGGTTAAAGACATTTGTTTTGTTCGACAGTTTGTATACGTGTTTGCCAATGCAAAGAGTTATCAACATTGAATTTCTAAAAAAATTATATTAATCAAGTTTTTGTATATTTGGTTTATAAATCTCATTTTGGATTTCTGTTCAAATATTTGGATGTATTTTAGATTTCTATCCTATTGTTTCTATTCTTTAGATTTCTCACCTATTGTTCAGTTTTGTAAATCTCACTTTGGATTTCTATTCAAATTTTTATAAATATTTTAGATTTCTAACCTAAGGTTCAGTTTTGTAAATCTCATTTTGGATTTCTATTCAAATTTTTATATATATTTTAGATTTCTATCCTATTGTTTCTATTCTTTAGATTTTTAACCTATTGTTCAGTTTTGTAAATCTCGCTTTAGATTTCTATTCAAATTTTTTATATATTTTAGATTTCCATTTTATTGTTTCTATTCTTTAGATTTCTAGCCTATTGTTCATTTTGAAAATCTCACTTTGGATTTCTATTCAAATTTTTGGATATATTTTAGATTTCTATTCTATTGTTTCTATTCTTTAGATTTCTATCCTATTGTTCAGTTTTGTAACACTCACTTTGAATTTCTGTTATAGAAATTAAAATGTATAACACTTTCAAAATTAAGAGAGAGATTAAATAACAAAATAAAAAATAATACAAATTTGTGAAATACCAAAATGAGAAATTATTGTCAGTTGTTCCAAGTAGAAAATAGAGGATAATCATCTGAAATGTGCTAGAATGACTTGACGGATTGCCGTTAATTTTTTGAAGTTAGAAGAGCCGAGATACGAAACCTGACAAGCAAAGCCGGACCGAATTCTTCTGTGTAAACTGAGGTTGAGCACGATACACAATCAAAATCCACAGACAGCAAATTCCTTCCGTTTGGTTTGAGGTGAACAGTACTAATCCTTCAGACGCCATTCATAGAGTAGTTCGTCCAGAATTGTAGAGGCAAAATATAATAACAAATGTTCATAACGTAGCAGCCCTCAATCCAAGGCGAACCTGTGTAATGTTTAATCTGCTATATATCTACCATTCTCGTAGATATATAGCATATTCTAACATAAAAGTTCTTCTAACTAAGAATGGCTAACATAAAAATTTCCAGCACTCGAAAACAACAATAACATTGTCTGACATCAATATATCAGATTTCTGTGAAGTTCATAGAGTTTTTAATAAAACATAGTGGAATTGCTTGTTATTTCTCATTGAATTCTTATTGTTAATGTCAGCATTCTGTATATATGGCAAATATGTATAGTATATATGACAAATTCATTCGCCTATAACATCTTCACTTTTAATAAAACATTGTGGAATTGTTTGTTATTTTACATTGAATTCTTTTTGTTAATGTCCAAATTCTGTATATATGATATATATGGCATATGTATAGCAAATATGTATAGGGAAGGGAATATGTATACATGTATAACGTATGTATATATATATATATATTCCCTTATAACATATTCACTACTCCAAAGCAACTCTTTCTGATGGAACATGAACATAAAGATTTTTGTCGTTATAATAGTTACTTTTCTTGACATCAATACACTATACTTTTTATTCAACTTTTCATGATTTGCTCTTGCCTAATATAAAAATATAATAATTTAAAGCAATATATTTCAATTAATACAGATATTTTTAAAAAATATTTTTTATGACTTTAAACTTTTCTTCTTTAACTTTAGGTTAAACACTGTGAAATTTTTTTTTTTTTTTTTTTTTTAAGTTTTGCACTTATATTACAAAAAAAAAAAAAAAAAAAATAAAAAAAAAAACTCAAATATAAACTTGAATTTTAAGTTATTCTATATTTAAGTTATTCTATAGAGCTGTCACCTTTCACAGAAAAACAGTCATTAAACAACTCAACTAGTAATCATTTTTAAATACAGTAATAGGTACAAATATCAAATAGTGCGATTTTAACACAAAAGAATTTAATTTCTTGGAAAAAAAAACCTTTTACTTGTCTTTACATTTTGAGCAAACATTTGAGAGGTACCAATTTTCCAGAAGAATCAACATCTACCAAACATTAAAAGATTTTTTTTTTTTTGCCAATGTGGTAAGTCAGAGGATTGAGTTGAAGACATTTTCTCTAATGGCGCCTTTTATTTTTTACACTCGATTCTTATATATTAAAAGGAAAATTACAGCATTTGATAGACGGAAACCTTCATCTAAGAAACGTAACAAGTTTATCAGCCGAATCTGAAATTTTCTCACAGTCTTTAAAAGGAATACATTTACCTGACTCAACAGTGCCTCTTGTGACATTAATTCCAAACATCACATGCCAAAGGGGGCATTTACTATTTCAACACCTCATCGCGCAAAGACAACTTTTAAGACGACGACTAAGTTTTGAATCTGTATTACAAAAAATTTCGAATATAAACTTGAATTTTAAATAATCTCTAATTCTATCACATTTCTGTTCAGAATAACATTAATTAAACAACTCTACTAGTAATCATTTTTAAATATAGTAATGGATACAAATATCAAATTGTGCGATTTTAAATAAGTAAGGATTTTTTCAGCAAAAGTAAGAGCAAAAGAATTTAATTCATAGGTGTCTGAGGGCCGAGTGACTAGCTCTCGATGCCACATTTTGCGGGTTTGTGTCCAGAGGGGCCATGAATGTTGGTAGTGGTTCGGAATCTACTTTAAGCTGTAGATCCTTGTCTAATATGACAAGAGCCCTGGCGTAGGGCTGACAACCCTACCCTGTAAAAAGTCAGCGTCACGGAGCCAAGTCAGACTTCTATCTAAGGGTGCCTTCTACCTTCCCATGAGACAACATGTCTTCTTGGACTTGGTCTAGATGTTGCTGTCTACCAAGTGGTATAAGAAACAACAATAGAAGGAAAAAAAACCTTTCCAGGAGACCCTCCTTCCATGAGACCACATGACTTCTTGGACTTGAACTAAATGATGCTGTTTACCAAATGGGATAAAAAAACAGCAATAAAATCTTCAGAACGGAACAATCTTCTCAACAACAACATAATTCAATTCATTGATGAAAAGCAACACCTTTTACTTGTTTATATATTTTGCGCAAACATTGGAGAGGTACCAATTTTCCAGAAGAACCAACATTTACCGAACATTAAAAAAGTTTTTTTCCAAAGTAAGTCAGAAGATTGAGTTGAAAGCATTTTCTGAAATGATGCTTTTTATTTTTTATACTTGATACTTTTCTAAGCTAACCATTCCTATATATTAAAAAGAAAATTGTAGCATTTGACAGAAGGAACCTTCATTTAAGAAACATAACAAGTTTATCAACCGAATCTGAAATTTTCTCACAGTCTTTAAAAGGAATACCTTTACCTGACTCAACAGCGCCTCTTGTGACATTAATTCCAAACGTCACATGCCAAAGGGAGCATTTACTATTTCAACACCTCATCGCGCAAAGATAAACGACTTTAATGTTCGGTTTCGAATGTACTCAGACGAAGAAATGACAGTTAAAACGTCACTCGGCACAAATCGGAGAGTCCATCAGTTGACAAGAACTATTTATCTTAATTTCAATATTAAAGAAACATCCAGACAGCCATGAAAGCAAACGATGTCTGGGATACTTCTAGAAACAACACCTGGTGGCATGGCAGTGGAAGAAACTGATGAACAATTTTGTGATCTCATTTTGTAAGTGATGAATGTCTAGTGACAGGGAATCAAGTAACAGTATCAATGAACTATAGCGTGATTGATTGTCAAATTCACAAGTAGATAGAAGAAGACGTAGGTTAAAATAGAAACAGACAAAAAAAAAAAAAGAAATTTAATATCTACCCTATAATTATCCAAATCGCCCGAAGTTATGAGTTCCGTTTTTTGGCCCAAACCAGATGGCACGCTCGTGGTCTGTATATGTTATGCACAAGCGATAATTACTGTGATTTTATTTTAATTCTTGCTTTTTTTAATGATTGTCGTCTATAAGTTATCCTCTGTTGTTGTTAATCGTTTTTTGTGTGTCTGGCAAAACTACTGCGATTCGAGCTTTAATGAATTAGGCGGCAATCAATTTTCCTTTGGACTTTATTTCCTGGGGCTGTAAGATGCTATTGAAGGAGATAGAAGAAGAAAAAAAATGGCGCAAATATGAATTCAAGAAATTGTGCAATAATAAATCATATTGTTGATTAATGAGTTCTTGGAGATTGTGGAAATAGTGCGATTTGTCTATCAGCATACAACATTTTATGAGGTTATTTAATATGTACATTTTTTGTAGCTGGTGGATGATAAATTGTTTTAATCCAGAATTATTCTTTCGCAAAAATTTGTGTGGAATTTTTTAGGGAGTTGATGAATCAGATCTTAAGGGAATATCAGAAATAGAAACTAATTGTTGCATAATCTGTTTTTTCTGATAAAGGAAATAAATTAAACTGTTCACGAAATTTTTCAAGCTATATATATAAACATGTAGATAAAATACATTTTAATTCGATTCAAGGTTTCTAATATTTTATTTTTTATGGAAGTCATTATATTATAATAATTTAAATTACTATAATTTAATTTTAATTTATTCACTAATTAAAATAATTAAATTTATTATAATATAATAAGTTTTCTAAAAAATAAAATATTGGAAACCTTGAATTAGAATTAAAACGTATTTTCGCTAATTATGTTAATTAAATATTATAGTTTTGAAGTTATAAGAATGAATATTTTATAACATATAATTTCTAATATTTTATTACTCATATAACTTTAGATAGCTGTAACTTTAAAGATAGCTACAAATTCGGAATAAAATATAAACTAATCACAATTTTACTCTCAAAAGGTAATTTAAAATTAAAGGTTTGAATCTATAAACCAAACCAAATTTATTTTGTCGATGTATATAAGTTATAAAATATTCATTCTTATAACTTCAAAACTATAACACTTAATTAACATAATTATAGAAAATGCAATTTAATTTTAATTCAAAGTTTCTAATATTTTATTTTCTTAAAATTATTATATTATAATAATTTGAATTATGATCATATAATAACTTTTATATATTTTATAACTTTTTAAATAAAATATTAATAATAATAAAATTTAGTAAAATTAAAAATAAATATTTTCATTTTTCATTATATTATATACACTTTTTAAATAAATATTAATAATATTTTAAATATTTTATAGTAAATTTAAATTTAAATTCTTCTAAAAGATAATATTGCATTATAAGTTATAAATTGATTCAGAAAATTTCTTAACTCTACTTTAAAGAGAGCTGTAAATTCGGAATAAAATACAAACAAATCAAAATGTTATTCTCAAAAGCTAATTCAAAATTAAAGTTTTTAATCTATAAACTAAAAGTTTTGTTTGTGTGTCAATGTATATGAGTTATAAAATATTCATTCTTATAGCTTCAAAACTATAATACTTAGACAAAATTATTTTTATTCAATTTATTTATTTTTTTTTTTTTATTTTTACTTGGTGTGTAATCAAAAGTTACGTAAAATTTCGTATTAATTATTTTTAATTAAATAAGAATTGATTCGTCAATTCAGAACATCAATTCGCTCATGATTCATAATTCTAATTGATATCTCTTGTATTTATTTATTGATTTTATTGCATGTTATCTTCGCTTTCAGAAAATTATTTTAGTGAAATACATTACGTTAATTACTGAAGCCGGGCAATGCTGCCACATATCAGTTAGTAAATAAAAATTTAAATTTTTACTACAGATATCAATTTTATTGTACCTCTATTAAACAAGACAGCCATCAGTTAATGACAGTCAACAGTTTTACCTGAAAACAAGTGTCAAGCAGTAATTTTTTTACTTCATTAAATTAAACAGTTTTTATAAAATAAGATGTGATTAAATAAAGGGTGTATCATCATATTTTGTTCAGGCTGAAAAATTATTATGTTTAAAGCAAAACATAATAATTAAGTTAATGATCAATGTGCAATGTGATCATCTTGAGCTTAATCTCTTACTTTAAGAGATTAAGCTCGAGACGATCACATTATATACATGCATGAAATTTTCAGGATTACAGGATTTGAAGAATTACAGGATGGAATACTAAATGAATGATTTGGGATTTATCAGACTGTTTAACTTAAAAGAAAGGGAAGTATGGAACAAAATTTGGGTGGTTTAAATTTATGTTAATATGCATGATTTTAAACGGAATAAAAAAAAAAAAATTTGTTATACTATGCAAATCCAATTTATTTATTTTTTTTTTCTAAATTAATCAATATTCAAGCAAGCCATAAAGAAAAAGGTATAGGATCAGTTCTGATATGTAAATAAATTTTAAAAGATTCACTTTCATACTGTTTTTAAGCAGTTAGTAAAAAAAAAATTATGACTGAATTGTTAGTTTTTCTTTATTGCAGCAACAAACAGCCCCTCTGTGAGTTAAGACCGTCTATCTGCTGGCAGATTTCAAGACAGGGATGTTTCATTTTTTGCGAGATACTGTTATCAGCCCTACGCAACTCTCTACAGTCATATTAGACCAGGACCTACGGTTTAAAGTGGATACCAAACCACTACAAACATCCATGGCACCACCTGGGTCTCGAACCCGAAGTCTGTAGCACAGAGCGCTAGTCCTCGGCCATCAGACCCCATAACATTCCATCATACCTCTAAATTTATTACTATATATTTGAAGAAAATGAAACTGGAATTGAAACTATTCCATTTAACTACACTCCCCCCTAGTCCATCTGTTAAATTTACTCCTTTTGTCACATTTTTATAGCCGTCTTGAACAATAACGATAAATTTAGAAAAGAAGAATTTAAAAAAAAAATCTCACTTTCACTGTATAAACAAAATCACTTTCAAAATCATCAATTTTCTTGCTTTTCAAATCTTAATTCCATTCCGATTTAACATACCCAAATTTTATTTCATACTACCTCAAGACTTACTCATGTCAAGACTTAACTACTTCTACGAATCATAAATCATTCATCCCAAATTCCATTCCTTGCGTGGAAGAGGTGTTAGTGGCCTCCTTATTTCCATATCTAAACTTTTCCTTTAAAATTCACCGAGATTTCTCTGAGAAGTGGTGATTCCGACATAATGTCCCAAATCGTCGAGAAGACCGAGTTCTGCTCTAATCTGGTTCTTGATCAATGCAAATGGGACTTTGTTCCCAACTCAAAAGAATGCGTTCGGATTTGCATAGGTCTACTCGAATATGAATGCCGATGATCAGGAACCAACAGGGGGAGTTTTCTGTACCCATCATAATTGTGGCTGGTCAATCTGTGTCCACCTCTGACTGATGTGGTGCAATTTTATGTCCTGGCAACTTCTGGAAGTCTTGCAAATATGGATAATTTATAAATATGGATGGAAAGGGGACCGCACCTAATAGAGAAATACTTCTGATATTTACCATCTACATGAGACAAGCATCAAAAGTATCTTTAAATTTTATACATTAACATCGTTAAATTTTCATCATCAACATCGTTAAATTTTCATTAACTACATCGTTAAATTTTAAACAATTTTAATAACACTACGTAAATGACTTTAATGACATACGAGAAGATTTCATTATTAAATTTAAAATATAATAATATTACATAAATATCTTGATTGATCTGCATGAAAATTTCGTCGTTAAATTTAAAATCTTATAATAACAGTACAAAAATATCTTTATGGATCTACATGAAGAGTTCATCGTTAAATCAAAGCATTTTAATAACAATATAGAATTTTTTTTTTCTTTTTCTTATCCCAGTTGGTAAACAGCAACCTCTTGGACTTGGTCAAGAACCCATGTGTTCTCATGGAAGAATGGAAAGGGGCGTAGTTTTTGTTGTGATGCACCAGTAAGTAGAAGTCTGACTTGACTCCGTGTCGATGAAGATGGAGGAAAGTGCCTTTCCGGGAGCACTTTTAGGGGGAATACCCCACATTTGCGAATAGTATGGGAGAAAACCCGTGAAACTCCCTCCAGGGGTCTCCTCGTTTTTTGAAACAGGGTCTACAACAATGCCTCATGCGAATTGAACCTCAGCCCTAATGCTCCCCAGCGGCACATGTTTCCACTAAGCCACTAACCGGCCAAAAATATCTCAATTAACATACAGGAAGATTTCATAGTTAAATCTAAAATATTATAATGGTAATACAGAAATATCTTTATTGTCATATATGATTGATAGCCATAAAGAAAATTTAATTTATACAAAATTATTTTAAAAAATGAATTTAAAATTTAAAAAATCAAAATATTATAATAGGAAAAAAATTCTTTATTGTCATATATGATTGATAATTTTAATCTAAACAAAAATAAATTTAAAAACTTGGGATATAATTTATAATCTTGGGAGTTAAGGGGGGGGACACGATAAATCTTTGAACTGCACAATCCATCAGTTGGGATGGAAAAAATGGATGCAGACTTCTCAAATGTTCTCTCTGGAATATATTCATTGATAGTTATTAATGAATGGATGGAGAAAAAACGGGTGCATGCTAGATCTCATGGTGAACCCTTACTAACGCTGAATCTGCTACATATCCGACAATCTAATGAATGATCTCGTATTAAAATGTCTGGTATTCAAAAAAAATTTAATTTTACCTTCCTGATATTAATTGTACGCATTATTAATTAATTAATTGAAATTTTCTCTTTATATAATATATAATAGTCTGATAAAATAATTTATAATGCCTAAAAATTCGTTAAATAAATGGTTAATTTAGAATGATGTTTTATTAAAAGAAAAATTATTATAGGCTAGTTGATTAAGCTTTAAGATACTCAACTGCTTAAAGTATATTGTGCTAAGCTCAATAAAATAATTATTGTTGATTATATTAATATGTACATTAATAGACTCTGGTGAACTTAGCCGAAAGTCACAAAAATTTAAACTCTCGACTTCATAGAAATATTATATAAAATCATAGTAAATATACATAAATTTAGATTAATTAATCAAATTAAATTTAAAATATTAAAATTAAAAATATAAAATTCCATATTAGAAGTCAAGTAGTAATTTTGGGGAAAACTGTAAATGAAAAAAGTAAGAGCCGGATCTTATTTTTCCCTTCTAATATATAACATAAATCTATAGTATAATACCATAAATCCTTATTATATCCTAACATTATAATGCATAAATCCTAACATATTATGTATGTTACATGATTTATTTTGTGAAAGATTCAGAACTTTTGAGGGGCCTTGTGGCCGGGTGGCAAGCGCTCGGTACCACAAGTTTCAGGTTCGAGTCCCGGCGGTGCCATGGATGTTTGCAGTGGTTCTTAATCCTCTTTAAACTGTAGGTCCCGCTCTGTTTAGCTTTCGTGTGCACAAGATGACCGTAGAGCGACAAACCAAACCAATCAGAACTTTTCAGTTGTTTTATGGGAAACATCAAATTACTTGAAAGAAGCAATATATAATTTAATCTACATTATTAAAGCGTGCTTACATACCATACAAATTTTCTATAAGTATTTTTATAATGTATGCATCGTACTATGTTAATATACGACATTCTCATTCATTATATCCTGCCATTTTCCTCAGTCTGACCAGAACTGAAGCTTCAAAATACGTCTCTAATCTACTGGTAAGTCCCTGCACCCGATTCCACAAGTTTCTGCGGGATGAAAATATTCCCTGGTACCCAAATATGAAATTGGACACCTGCGAAGTGCACAGAATTAAACCCTATCCCAAGAAATTCAAGCACGCGAGCACGTTTAACCCCAAAATAAAACGGTAGTCGACGGATGGGAAGGGGATGAGCCATGAATCCCCCCCCCTTCCTACACCGTAACACCATTATAACTTAAGAGTCCCCCTCCCACTTTTGCAGCATCAGTGTTTGGTTTCTGTTGATCTTCCTTTTCCCGATTCTGTGCTGTCTTTAACTGCAGCCACAACTCTCTGCGCGCGTGAGTGCCCTACGTACCAATTGCATCCGAAGATTCCGTTACGGCTCTTGGGGTTGCTGGAATGGAGTGTTCGTTTCTACGGTGCCAAGTGTGGTCGCCAAGGGATGGTGATTCAGATTTTGCAGATTGGAAGTAATTGATTTATCAGACGTACTGTCTTGATTTCTTTAAGATAATTGTAATCAATGCAGACTGTGTTTTGCATTATCTTTCATCTTATATATCCTATGTTTAAATTTATCACTACATTTAATAGTTTATTTAAATTATGTCTTGCATTATCTTATTTGTATGTTTAAATTTAATATTTTTTAATTCATATACATTTTGCAGCTATTATTTAATGAACTTCTATTTAACAAAAATTTTGTTCAGTTAGCATAAGCTAAATGCTATTTTAGCATTTATGTCTGCTTAAATTATTGTATGCTAAGTACTCAATCTTATGGCGGCCTGCTAGCCAGATGCATAGCTATATGTCACAAGTTTCGGGTTCAAGTTCCGGCTGCGCCATGGGTGTTTGTAGTGGTTTGGAATCCCCCTTAAGCCGTAGGTCTCAATCTAATATGACTATATAGGTTTCTATATAAGGTTGACAACACTACCCCATAAGAAGAAAAACATCTACTGTCTCAAAATCTCCCAATAAGCAGACGGCCCATGGCCCACATGGGGATGTTGAGTAAATGAAGAAGAATCAATCTTATTTCGGCAAAATAAAAAGATGACAATCTTTAATTTTAATATACAATTTACTCTAATCTGTTGTTAAGAAGATAGTATACTCCTTAATATTTGTTAAATGTTGTTAAAATTGTTTTGTTAAATGATCAAATAACCTTATTTGTCTATTCGAAGCTGGTCAACAGCAAAATTGAAGTAATAATAATTGTAGGACTTAACTTTTTTAACCATTAGGATTTTTGATCCCATATTGTCCGGTCACTAGAGTTCCTTTGGGCACTTTATAACAAAACGCCATCGAACCAATGGACTTTTTGGCCAACAGGTTTGGTGGGCCCATTTCCGGATGAAATTTTGGTTGGTTTGCATACTGGGCTTCTTCAGTCAATATTTTAACCATCATATCACTCGGAACTGTCCAATGGATTCCACGTTAAATTTTCGAACCAAGGATACTTCGTTCGAAATTCGATAAATAGTATTGAATCGGAAGTTTCTCTGTCTATGCAATGTCTACATCTATGTCTAAGGAATGGCCTCTGACTGAGCTTGAAGACTGATTGTAGCTTGTAGCTTGCTGCTCGATGGCTTGTAGACATTCAACCTTTCTAATAGGCTGAAGGGGGACAGAAGGTGCCAACCCCTCCCCAGATAACACATTGGCAGACTCCTGCAAGATTGTAGCGGCCTGATGGCCAATTTGCTACCGGTCTGGCAGTTGGTACCACAGGCTTCAGGTTCAAATCCTGGCGGTGGCTTGGTTAGTAGTTCGAAATCCACTTCAAACTGTAGGTTACGGTCTAAATAGCCCAAAGTGTGCACAAAATGACTGTAGAGTACAAACCAAGCAAAACCTCTAAGATTGCGTATCCTATCATTTCATTTCCAAAACTATAAAAGAGCATTTTAGCTCTAGTGAGTCAAGTAGTAATAAAAAGACAGACAGAATGATAATGTGATTACTAAACAGACATCCTAAAACAACTTCTGTTAATAAGTAATGTTTTTATGTGCTAAAAAAAAAAATAATAATAAATAAACAAAAAAAAAAAGATTTAAAACACAAAGTGAAAGAAACAAAGTTCCCTCTGATGAATGAGTTATTAATATTAGATAGATTTCTTAGTTAATTTTAAATGTAATGAAACAAAGTAATTTTTACAAGAACATAGACAATATTTTTTAATATAAATTCAAGCCAATGAAATTAGAAATAATTCAATGTTCTTTTATCCACTAAATGTTAACATCGATTTAGGTTAATGGTGAAGGTACAATTACAATGATAGCATCAGTTCCACTACATGCTTGCAGGTGACTCCGAGAATGGTTGCTTTACTTAAGAGATTGTTGGTAGATAAAGTAAATAATAATAATTACAACTTTGATCTGAAGACGATTATCCAGTCAAAAAATTTATTCTTAACATATAGATGTCTGGGCAAAAATCATTTATCTTAAATACTTAGATGGAACTAAAATAAATATGTGAATCTTTTTACAATTTTGTAAGTCATTAATTAGAATCTAAACAGATATGAAACTAGATATTCTATTTTAGATTCCTTTTCTTCTCATTGCCAGAGTTTCGCTACATTTGTTTGGATAAGATTGTTTTGTATGAATATGTAACAGCATTTGGTTTCATTTATTCTCGAATTTGGTAGTAAAAATATTATGTTTATGTAATTGAGAGAAATTATAAAAGTAGACTGACAGTAGTTGGCATTAGTAGTATTCTAGACATTAGTAGTAAAATAGACATTCTATTAGTATTTAATATTTACAGTATTTAAAGAATAATTTTTGTACAAGCATTCACTAATTAGGAGAAAAACAATATCCGATATTAGTTTTAAAATAATTTTTTTTTTCGATATTAGTTCAAAAATCTACACAGTCCAGTCACATTAATGTGACCACCACCTACTATCGACGTGAACGTGAAATAACCATTCACAAAAGGCAAGTGGCAGCCCATTGCAGTGGAGTGTATATAAAGAATTCCACTTAATACCACTTAAATACCACTTAATACCACATTCCACACTCCACTTAAAGCCAGAATATACAAGAGTGTATATTCCGGCTTTTGTCAGGTGGTCACATTAATGTGACTGGACTGTGTAGATTTTATTAAAAGCTATTGTTAAATTTTATGTATTTAAATTTTTCTGCTAATTATAAAGTTTTGTATTTTAAAACGATGGCATTTTTTACGTAATGTTATTATGATCATAATTCTTCAAATCTTGTATCTCACTACAAATTCATTTATTCATTTGATCCGCCAAACTTACAAATATAACATGTGAACATAATGTTGGCATATGGAGGGCATGCAAAAAATCTAATGTAAAGAATATCACAGTATCTATCATAATGAATTTCATTCTTGAAATTGTGATATCTGCTTAAGAGCTTCGTAATTCACTTAATTCTTTCGTAATCTAATTTTAGAAATTTTATCATCTACTGTATTTCATTAATCTTGATTGGTGCAAGAAATTATGTTAGTGCACAAATAAATTTTGAATATCGAAACAAGATTAATGTCAGCCAAAGTGGAAAAAAAAATCACGATAAATCCATTAGATTTTTAAAAACATCTCATTACTTTTCCCAGTTATAATTCCCTTTTTATCACCGAGCATTCGATTTAGTATTCCAAATTTCTTGTTAAAATTTTGAATACTAAATCGAATAGAAAGAAGAAAAAAAAATTCACAGTTGAATATACTTTTCATTTTGGGAAAAAGTCATAAATTTTAATTTTATGACTTTTTAAAAAAATTATTTCACAAATACTGTTTATAATTTTGGTATTTTCTTTCAACTTGGCAAAATTAACATTCGAAATTGTTATAGTTAATAAAAGGAACTATTTGACTTGATTTTATATATATATACATATATATATATATGTAAGCATAAGTAATTATATATATAATATAAATAGAAAACTAAACTGAAAAATATATATTAATATTTATATATATATATATATATATATATATATCACATATATATATATATACATAATACATATACAAAATATCGATAGCAATATTATATATAGAGAGAGAGTATAAACACATAATATATCACAAAAATACAAAATATATCGATAATAAATAATAAAAATAATAACAAATAATGAAAATGTACAGAAATTTAATGTATTAAATACAAAAATTTACATAAAAAATACAAAAATACAAAATTATATATAAAAAAAAATTATAAACAAATTATGTATAAAAATAATGTATATATAATTTTTCATATTAATATATATATCAATTAATAACGCAAGCTTCTTTCCGATACTACAACAGCGTTATCAGCAAAAAAAATCACAGCGTTATTTCACACAGTGATAGTAAAAACATTGACATGATTTTCATTCATTTCAAACCATCTTACTGAAGTACATCAGTTTATGCCAAGTATGGTGATATCGAAACATTTGTGGCAACCCCACCGTGAACTAACAGCAGGAGCGCGTTTCCGAACCACGCCCACCCGAGACAGAAACTCCGTACTTTATCTATTGATACCGTTCGTTCGGCGAAAATTTGCATAATTACGCCCGATTGCGGCCCTCGCGTGCTTGCGAGGGGGCACCGCCCACCGGGGAGACGCAGGGCATCTATCTTCCAATCGCTTCATTAACGAAAACCGCAGTAATACAATGCGCATTATAATATAACGCTCTCGTCACACGAGGGGACGCTAATTACGCCGCTAAACTCTTCAGCGACGCTGCGTCCTTAACAAGTTTTCACAAAGAGGGGAGGGGTGGACGAGGGGAAGGTGCTTTCCTCACCGAAATGTCTTCGGCAAGGGGGGAATCAATCATCACCATCCCCACCCCTTAGTGATGAGTTGGCAAGGAATCGCTTTCCGGTGAGGTTTTTATTAAGGAACGGATAAAAACTGACCTCCCCATCTTTCCCTTTATGATTTATTGGTTACTTAAGGTTTGTTTGAGATAACGCTCAAATGTTTTGTGTTTCCTCAAGAACTTTTGCCTAAACAGTACCCTGCCGTTAAGTTCAGCCGTTGTTGTGTTTAAGGTTAATTTAGAGGAATTCAAAGTCATATCAAAGCTTTTAAGTTTTAAGAGTTATTTGAGTGAAAATATAAATAAAAGCGCGCTAAATTGCGTAATGTATCTTAACTGTCTAAGTTTTAGGATTAAATACGGAACTAAGAGAAAGATTGAGAGGAAAAGTTGCCTCCATTTAAAAGTTAATATTGGAGTTAAAGTTTTTGATATTTTGTCCAACATTTGATGTTAAGAAAGAACAATTTTACAAGCCAATTTAAATGTCGATTAATATTAACATTATAACTTGAAAAATTTCTTTGATTTGATCGTAATTTTCAATTCCTACAGGATGTTTGGTTTGGTTTGTCGCTCTACGGTCATTCTGTGCACACTTTCTGCTAATTAGACCGGGACCTACAGATTAACGGGGAACAACCTGACAAACATCTATGCCACCGCCAGGATTTGAACCCTGTGGTACCAAAGACCAGAGCGCTAGCCAATTGGCTATCAGGTCGCTTCTACATGAAGAGAAAATTAGAATAATCAAGTACATGTTGAAATCTCTAAACAGCATTTTGAAATCTTGAATAATACAACACAAAACCAAAACCAATATATATACATAATTCAATATTTTTTATAGTATATATCCTTATGTGACAAAATCTATTTAAAATCTGAGAATAGTCAACATTAGAAAATTGTCAAGACTTGTAATAAGATGTAGGACAAAAGCCAAATTTTTTAAACCTATTCAACTGTCCGATATATTATTAAGTTAGTATTAATAATATAACTTGGAAAATTTCTTTCATTTGATCGTAATTTGCAATTCCCCCCATCCCCCCAAAAAAATCAGAATAATCAAATACAAGTCGAAATCTCTTAACAGCATTTTGAAATTTTGAATAATAAAGAACACGAAAGCCATTACATAATTTCAATATTTTTTTATAGTACATATCCTTATGTGAAAAAATCTATTTAAAAATATAAGAATATCCAACGTCAGAAAATGTTCAAGACTGGTAATACAAAATTAGCTGGACAAAGGCCAATTTAACTGTCGGATATTTTATTAAGTTAACAATAATATAACTTGGAAAAGTTCTTTGATTTGATCGTAATTTGCAATTCCTTTAGAAAAAGAAACAAGTAAGAAGAAAGTATAAGTAATAAAATAAAAAGAATAATCAAATACAAGCCGAAATTTTTAATAGCATTTTGAAATCTTGAATAATACAACACTAAAGTAACTCTTACATAGTTTCAATAGTTTTCATAGTATATATCTTAATGTGAAGAAATATATTTAAAAATCTGAGAATAGTCAACGTTAGAAAATGTTCAAGATTGGTAATAACTAACTGATACATTTTAATAACTGGAAATAACAAATAATATTAATGTGGTTCAAATAATATATATATTTACTGCAATGAAAATAAGTTAAATAATCTTTGTAAGAATTAATTTACTTCTTTTATTGTAGATTAGATTTGTAGATAGATTTGTAGATTCTTCATCAATGTAGTAGTTAACAACATTGTATGAAAATTGTATGGTCATTGTATGAAAACCAATAAAGGAAGAGGCAAAAATTGCAAAACAAGACCTTCATATTAAAGAGTTCCCTACGATACAGACAATTTTTAAGACAATATTGATATATCTATTCAAAATATGCAGTTAAATATTAAAGAAAACATGAGATGCATCTGTAATTTCAAACTAACTATTCCAACAAAATTATATCCTTTTAAAAAATGAAGGAAAAAAAAAGTATTTAAAATTAAATAACAAAAAAGTTAGTTAAATATCTTGGATAAATTTAGTTGCTGTGTTCAAATTGGATCAATTTAAAATTAGCACAATAGTGAAAAAATTTAAAAAAATATTGTTTAAAACTGATCACTAAGACTTGTTGATATTGGTTTATATATTTAAATCTGAATGTGAATAATTTTTTCTCTAAACAAGAGATTGAATATAAATTCTATAAAGTGAAATGCATTAATGGTATATTACAATTAAAAATCTATTCTTGCATATTCTTTTGAAAATTTCAAAATAATAACAAAAAATTTACTATAGAAAGTAACTAAAAGTAATATATTTTGATACTAAATTACCAATGTCCCACTTTCTTATAATTTTTATTTATATTTCACATTTATAATAGATAAATGAATATCTGGTTGTACGGCTGACAGCCCTACCTCTTAAAACAAAAACATCTCCTGTCTCGAAATCTGTCAGTAGGTAGACTGCCTTGGCCCACCAAGGGGCTACCAAATATGATACGCCAATAAAGAATAAGAGAAAATGAATATCTAATATGTTACATTTTAAATACTTTTTTCGATACAATACAATTTTTTTTCAAATTTTTTTCATTTGTTTTGAATGTTTTGTTTTCATATTTGTTAAATGTACTATACAACTGTACAATACTTAAATGTACAATACTTAAATATCATCACTTTTTCCTCTAGTTTGACATGAAAAATATATTCTTTATATTAACAATAAAAAATTTGAAAATTATGGGGTGGGTATGATTTCATCAAGGAAAATTCAACAAAAGACAGTTTTATTACCTTGAGAATAGCTTTAAACATTTTATATAAATGGTTACTTATTCATAATAGGGCAATAACAGCAAAAGAATCTTATTTGATAAAAGATTCTATGAAGAAAAAAAGTTAGTTTCATAAAATAGATCTTTGCAGTGAAAGGTTATTTATATAAGCCCTGTGTGTTTGTGCCAGAATTGAATCTCTGCCAGATGAAACATGTTATCAAGAAGTCAAGTTATGTAAGCAGCGCGGTCAACGATGGACAAGATAACGCCCTCTCGGCTTCGTGAACATTTACTTTGGACCCCACTTGATGAATATAATTGAAAAATTACCTTCATTGTTGGCACACTGGACGAGACGTCAAATTATAGAGGTGCGATGACAGGCTTCTGGTGCCGAGCTCTACTAGCTGGCCGCCATGTTAAGTCACAAATCCTGCCCAATGTTGGTTTCGTTTATCTATTACTAGGTAGATTACTATACAGACAAAAGAAGAAAGGGTGACCTTTAAAATATTTAAGGACATTGACACATATTGGTTAGTTTATTTATCTTTTAATAAAATTATTATGTTTGAAAAAAGAGTTTAATGTGTTTGAGAATTGATGATTATAGAACCTTTTAGCAATGAAAAGTATAACTTATAGCATATTTTATTCAATGTAACAACAGTGCTTGGTAAATATTGTTATGTTGCATTGTTTGAATTCCTGTTCTGAAAAACGTAGCCCACAATTCATCAAAGTTGTCATAGCATTACTATACAAGAGTACTTAGATATATTAGTAAAAATTCCAAAGAATGTATATCCTAAATGTACTTTACGAAATGGGTATATCCTGACATTAATATACAAGATTGACTCTATACATTCTTAAACAAAATGCAATGTACTAAAATGTATGAAATCTTTTTCATTCGCAATTTAGGACTAGCAATTAACAGTATAATACTTATGCCTAATTATTATATGTCGACACGATGTTATCCTTGTGTAAAATCCGCAATGTAATCAAAAATACAACGCCATAGAAAGTAAGAGGTCAAACAATGATTTGAAACACCAATTAATTGTGTTCAACAATATAAGAAATTTTTATTTCTAAAATTTTCTCTGAAATAAACATTAATTTAACGTTATCCTTTATAATTTTTTGGAAAACCTTACACCTTAAATTGTAAAAATTTAAATAATAATAGTAATTAATGATCGAAGGGGATCAAATCAATAATAGAAGATACTAATATAATAAGATAATAATATCAATTATCTTAATAGATAAAAATAATTAATGAAATTCATTTTAAAGCCCTTAAATATGGACTTTTGAATTTTAAATTTACCGATAATATGTTGTACAATAAGATTTAATTGCATTGAAACGTCCGTGTAAAAATTAATATCTAACCTCTAAATTCTATGACTAAATTTCCTATCGTCATTGCAGTTGATTTATTTCTCATTGTGAATTTCGTTCCAAACTCAATATAGCATAATACAAAGTGAAGGACAAGAAAACAATGTTCGGTGGTATAATGTCGTTCTTCTAATATTATAGGAAAATGGTGTATTTTTTACTTACACATTTGCAAAAAAATTTATGCTGCAGATTGGACTTATACCACTATCTGTGGAACATGAACTATGTTCATCTATAGTTACAAATAAGTGCTTTCGTTTACGAAAATGCTATTAATAAATTCATAGGTATATGGATTTTTAAAACAAAATTAAAATGTTTGTTGTTTCTTATCCATTATCTTAGTCGACAGCAACTACGTTCACCAATTACAAATAAGTGCATTCCATAGATCAATAGATACATGGGTATATTGATTTTTGGATCATGCATAACGAGACTGACTATTCGTTCCATTTTGAACGTAACCTTCCAGTAACTCCTTCCATTGTCCCAACCACAGCTTTAGGACACAAAAATGTGTCGTTTTCAAAAAAAAAGAAAAAACCACTATAATAATATTTTTAAAAAAATGCTAAAAATAAAAAAAAATCAAATGTTTTCATAGAAAAGGCTTTTATGAATAAGCTATGGACGAGCGAAAATATATAATAGAAGATCGCAATATAATGTTCAGCACCAAAGCAAATTTTAAGGATTCATGTCAAGAATATCTTTCTTATTTGAAATTAAGATCAATGATGTTCATTAGAAAACCACATAAATTAATAGACCACATAAATTAATTTTCACGTGTTCACTCCTGTTTTTGTTTTTTTTAAGTAATAAATAAAAAATATGAAAAAAATAAGTGTTTAACCACTATAATAATATTTAAAAAAATTTGCTAAAAATCAAAAAATCAAATGTCCCCCTAGAAAGTGACTCTTTCGCTTATAGAATAAGCTACGGACGAGGGAGAAAATACAGTTGAAGATTGCAATTCTTAAAGTAACGTTAATCACCAAAGCAAATTTTAAGAAATCCTGTCATATTTATTTGAAATTAACATCAAAGATGTTCATCAGAAATCATGCTCTTTAGAAAAATTAAATCCACAGAAATTAAATCTTCATTCGTTTTTTTAATGCTTATACTAGTAGATAAAATTTATAGATGTCCCATTTTAAGGAGAGAAAAAAATGGTCGTTTGAATTAGAGTATACATTGCAAATTCAGCTTTAAATACTGAAAACTATCGGTCAAAAGTGACCAAACATGGCGGTGCGGATAAGCTCGCACTATTCATTTTTAAACGTTTCTGACAGACGTACCACACCTATATATCACGTACTTAAGCCTCGGCAGTCTCACGGTGGAATGTTTGCACTAGCGAAGTGTTATATAGGTAGTTATTAGAGCGGAATATTATCTTTTACGTCGGCTCCATAATGGTTGGGAGTGTAACGAAAATTCGTTTATGGTGAATTCATGAGCGTGGGCTAAAGAGCAGCAGCCTGCCCTTTTTGCGCAGGACGCGTCACAATTCTCAGGATATGCTCGGATTTGGTCTCTGTGATTAATTGGCGGAATAAAATTATGCATAATATCCCTTAAATGGCGGAGATTCAAATCACAGATTGAGCTAATTTGAGGTGTTTTTTAAATGTACCAGATAAATCATTTATTTATATTTCCAAGAAATATTCTCAATCTTTGAAGTTTTCTGTTCGTGAATATTTTTTTATAAATCAAACTGCTATTCTATGTCATCTATAAAGTTTTTTTTTTTTTTTTTTTTGTTTCTCACAGTTTGTACTTTCGTTTAAATGTGCTAATAATAATCATACTATTCACACATTATTATATGGTAAATATCACCTTCAATAGACAGGATATTTATCATGAATGTCAAGAATATGAGAAACTATACAATTATGACGCTGTCATAGTCAATAGCTACTTGCTGTGATAAAACTTTGGGAAATTTGAAGAAGAAAATTTTTTAATTTGATTTGAACAGATGTAAAAAGACAGTGATCAATTGCTGAAATCAATCATTGATCAATTAAAAAAAATAAGTCGAACCAGTTAATTTATAAAAGGTAAAAAAAAAAAAAGATTGGGCCTGATGGCCGAGTGACTACCACTCAGACTTTCGATGCTAGTGGTTTAGAGTTCGAGCCCAAAGGTGCCATGAATGCTTGTATTGGTCCGGAATACACCTTAAACTGTAGGTCCCGGTCTAATATAAGCATTGGACATAGAGCTGACAGCCCTATCCGGTAAAAAGAAACCATCTCATATATTGGAATCTGCCAGCAGGCAGACTGCATTTTTCCACCATGGGGCTGTTCTGCCATTGAAGAAGAAGAAAAGAAGGATAGTTGTATAAAACATGAAATAAATTCAAATTTTTAAAAATTAAAAAATAAATAAAATAAAATATTTCACATGCAAAAATTTTTTTGCAGGAATAGAATATAGAATTTTTCATGAAAATACTATTCATATTATTTTAATCATTCGATCACAACTAAAGAAAGTAATAATTAAACTTAATTTGTTGTTTACATAAATTCTTTAACAAGACTTCATATCCTAAGATAACAATGTGATATTCAACAAAGATAAAGCATCAGCAGAATTTATCTGATAATCATCATTTTTTTGCTCACGTTTTTTTTTTTTTTTTTTTATTCATGTATTACCCTTTTGCCGTTAATGTGGGGTTTTTTTTTTCAATTCCTTCTATTAGCTCACACTCTCCCTATATATATCTTGTTCAAATTTTCAATCGTTCATAAAATACTTTTTATTCATCCACTCAAGTTCAAATAGATTTTTTTGAAACTTGTAGTGGATGACACTTGATGTTAATAGTTTTTTCAAATGTTAATTCAGTTATTAAATTTAATTAATTAATTATATTTTTTTTTAGATTTAAGTTGCATATATCTACCAATAGATGGCGACAGATAAACTTTAAAAAAAAATGAATGAAAATTATTTATAAAGGACTTTCTGCAATATAGTGAAAAAAAAATAGGAATTGACTTTAAATTTTTTTTTTTATATATATTACTTGTTTTATTTTAATTTTTCTGTGATCTTATCTGTATTGACAATAGTTACCATTCAATTAAACCTAGACTTTTTATCACAAACCAAACTCACACGTTTGGACCAGCCTGAAAATACAAAAACCTGTATCATCCTTCTTTATATTCACAGATGTCGTTATTTTGCTTTCATTTTCTTTCTCACTAAATCATTACCTCTTCTTTTGTATTTGTATATACCATTTATATATATTTATAATGTAATTTATATACATTTTACCATTCATAAAAGTTTTCAAACTTTTAGTTATTAAAATTATAGGTAAAGAAAAACTTTTTTTTTTTTGCCTTCAAATTAGCATGAAACTCAAAGTTCCAAAATTTTATTGCTACATAAAGGTCCAAAACAAATAATATTTTCATTACTTCATTCGATTTAAAACGCACTAGCAATAATAAATTAAGCCGATTGCATAACTGTTCACATAAAGTTTTTAAACTTTTTTTAAAACAAAAGCTGTTATGCAATTTGAATATTCATTATTTATTACAATATCAGTTAAACAGCACTATTCTAGCTGGTGTTAGTTATTAGCAATTTTAAAATATCATTGACTCAAGAGCTAAACTTAATTTCATAAATCGTGCCAAAATGTCAGTTTTAAATGTTTAATTTGCTTATTACTTTTGTAATAACAAAATATTCTTGCATAAAACCGAAAATTTTATGAATTATTAAAGTCTGAATTTTTTGCACAAATATTTACGTACTAAGCTTAGTTTCAAAGGAAATGAAAGCTATTTTTTAATAATGATTTGCTCTATTTAGGATGTGCATTAAATGGCTTAAACCTCAAATAAGCAAGGGAAAATGAGGATTTTATTTATTTAATTTCGTTCATTCTAATAGAGTTTAAATTGCGTGACCTGTTAAAGTTTATAACTGTTATAAAAGCATTCTGAATTTTTTACATTAAGCGCTTTATTTTACGTTAACTATTATTCCTTTAATACAGATTTATTTACTGTCTCAAAAATTCATGATAATTTGCAATCCTAATTATTACACTATTATTAAACTTATTTGACACTCTAGTTATATTTTTGAGCATTTCATAAACATAATAAGGTAATTTATAGGCAGAATTACTTTTAAATGTATATTTTAAATACATCTATTAAAATAAAATCATTTCCGTATAAATATCAAGTTTCATATTAAACAAAATCAAATTCAAAGTATTTTAAACTTTTCGTAGCCCTTAAAGATACAGAAGCAAAAAATTTCTTATAATAATAGTTATTTATAAAGGTTCATTAACAGCTTTAAAAAATTTTAATTAGTTTTGTACTCACTGTTGTTTTTATTATTATTATTATTTTATTTACCAGATGCTGTTTTTATTTTCACTAAATTTTCAATATTTTTATTTATTATAGTGAATCATCTATTCAATTCAATAGTAACATTCAAACAATTTGTGTATAAAATTGCAAAAATATTTTATAATTCCATTCCAAATATTAATAATTCTGTTTTGAATGATCTAAGCAACTATGTTTATGACATTTCTGATTTTAAAAATCGCAAAAGACCTCGCAACTCTGAATGTTTTTGCACCGCCAGGACGTCCGTTGATTTTTTCCTAAGCATGCGCGCTAAAAAAAAGACCTCGGTATGTTCTGAATATTATTCATTAACGTTCCGATATCCTCCTTTCCGAATTACCATGCAGTTTCTCCACTGAGTCACAATTTCCCCTCCAATCGTTTTTGTTTGTTTCTTTTGTTTATCTATTTTTTCTTTATTACCTTCTTGAAATTATAATAATAATATAAAAAATTTATATGCGTAATTTTTTTTATTTTTTTTTATTAATTAAAAAAAAATCGAATAATTAATTTTTAAATAAATTAATAATATACTTATATTACTCCTTTTCTATCTAATCAATGGGCTTAAAGCTTAAGAAACTTCCCTCACTCACAAAGCAGGAGATAGAGGTTGCTAAGCAACCAAGGTTCTCCGTCAATCTGGCAAATCGTCGTCGTCGTTCAATAGTAACATACTGACACCACTATCTCTCTACTGTAGAAATTAAGGTCCACAAAGCTTGAGAGCTGCATTCCTACTTGTATTGTTCCACGAGACTTAGAACATCAGTTAATCAAAAACCTCTCCTCCTATTCCACTCTTACGCAGTCACACTATCGCTTTTAACTTGAATTTCATCCATCAGACTTCTGCAGATACCCTGTAAAAATAACTCTTCAACCAATAGGAAGCCTAGATTCGTGATAGAATATTCGGAAAATTTATTAGAGAGTTTTTGCATACCGTATTTTGGGCATCCTTTATTTTTTTCTCCCTAGCGCGCATGCTCATAGAAACATTATTACAGATACACATGCGCAATTTCCTATGAGCATGCGCGCTATGTAGAAAAAAATAAAGGATGTCCAAAATACGGTATGCAAAAACTCTCTATTCTTTTGGTGCAAACCGATTTTTTTTTTTTTTTTTTTTTTTTTTTTTTCGCGTTGTCGAAAACCTCGATTCTTTCAACTATTTACTCAACATTTCTGATTTCGATTTGAATCCAACTTAAGAAATAGAGACCATTCGTGGAGAATCCTAAAAATCCAAGGCTTATAACCAAGGTCGACTAAGCAGTTGAAATCTTTGTAATAGATAAGCATCTGTTTAATTTTTCAAGAAGGTAATTCCTTCGTACACACTCGGCAAAGATGATTATATAAAAACAGATATAGCCGGTCCTGTTTAAACCACACATTTTATGGCATACTATGAGATTTCAAATCGTTATCCACCAATTACCAATGATTTGGAGGCATATTAATAATAAATATAAAGGTCTGTTCCTAAAATTTGAGGATTATTGGCAGGTTATTGACAGGTAACTCCATCTTTAAGTTATTAAGAAGTATGTGCGATTCCTTAAAAAAAATACGTAATTTGAAAATAATTAAAATGGCATGCCATTGGGATTCTAAAATGATAGAGATAAAAAACATCGTGATCTGTTTCGATTTTCTGCTTTCTATAGAAATATAATCCTATTCATTTATAACA
This sequence comes from Caerostris darwini, assembly GCA_021605075.1. Lineage (NCBI taxonomy): Eukaryota > Metazoa > Arthropoda > Arachnida > Araneae > Araneidae > Caerostris > Caerostris darwini. Next base: position 227,921 of record BPLQ01010527.1, on the reverse strand, counting down.
TTTATCTTTGAAAATCCAAAGATCTTCGACCATATGTTTGGAGCGTTCATAGTCAACTCAATACATAAAATTGTTGTTATAGTTCATCATAAATTATAATTCATGCATCCGAAGTATATGCATGATTTGAGAGAAAGGAACCATGGCTGTTTAATGAGGTCCGGCTGCGTGTTATCCTATACTTTCTCTCACATTTACTAGATGACACGCTTTGTTCAGAACTCATAACTAGGATTAGCATCGAAATCGTAATAGTATGTTTTATGATCCTAATTTGATATCGAAAAATTCTTTTTTAAGAGATGGAAATTATTGGTTTATTGATAAAAAACAGTAAATTGATTGAGGTAACATTACAAAATCCACGCATTTGTCAGATTCCTTTTTGATGTAAGAAAAAAAATTAGCAATTCCAAATAAGAAGCAGTTCACGCATTTTGATGTTAACACCTTATAAGTATTAGCAATAAGAACTCCATAACCTTCTACAGTTCATGAATACATCCGTGTATCACTCGCGAATTTTTCTGGAGGCTACTAACCTGATACCCAGCACCATCATGTTCATGTACATAATAATCATGATTCATGTGCAATTAATTATTTATTGGCAGATAATTATTTATTAATATAATTCTTCTGTAAATAGTTGAAATTACGGGACAAATTAATATTTATTTTGAAGATAATTTTGTCGTTGTGGGTGTTCAAATATTTTATTTACTGATGCAAATCTGTTAAAAGTACCTACGAATCTTTATCGCTCTCTCTCTCTCTCTGTCTCACTATCTATATTTATCTATATATTTCTTTCTTTTTGCCATGTAGACATTCTTTGTGGATATCATGAGATCCATACCACGAAAATATCCTTGTTTTCTGGCATAGAACGCACAAAGGTTATACTTAAAAAACTAATTAAATATTGTGCCCAAATCCCAGTCACATTCAAGTTCATTGTCACATATTAAAATTAGGTTAGCACAGGTTATGATGTCTAGATACTGGATGCATAAAGAGTATATTTAAAATACGAGAATTCTCAGTGAAATCGTATGACCAAATCCCAGTATGATTCATAGCCTTATATTGAAACCAGAATAACACAATCTATGTCGTCTAGACATAGGTTATGTCATTCAGAAATAGAAAGCATAAAGTGCATACTTAAAAAATTAGAATTCTCATAGAAATATTGTGTCCAAATCCCAATCACATTCAAGTTCATTGCCACGTATTAAAATTAGGTTAGCGCAGGTTACGATGTCCAGATACTGGACACATAAAGAGTATATTTAAAATATGAGAATTCTCAGCGAAATCTTATGACTAAATCCCAGTATGATTCATAGCCACATGTTGAAACTAGAATAACACAAGCTAAGATGTCTAGACATAGGTTATGCCCTCCAGACATAGGACGCACAAAAAGTATACTTAAACAATTAGAATTCTCAGTGAAATATTGTGTCCAAATCCTAGTTACATTCAAGTGCATTGCCAAGTGTTAAAATTAGATTAACGCAGGTTATGATGCCTAGATATATGACGAATAAAGAGTATACTTAAAATAAGACAATTCTCAGTGGAATCTTATGACTAAATCCCAGTACGATTCATAGCCACATATTTAAACTGGAATAACACAAGCGTGTGCTATTCCAGTTTAAATAAGTGGATGCCTATGTTTAGACACATTGGTGTCTAGACATAGGTTATGTCATCCAGACATAGGACGCATAGAGGATATACTTAAATTAGGTAAATTCTCAGTGGCATCTTATACCCTTCTTAACCACATATTAAAGCTGGGTTAACCCACTTTAGCTGCCAAGTGAGCGATAAATCCGCTCTAAATGCTTCCCATAAACTTATAACGATAAGTATCCTTTCAAACTCAATTTGCAGAGACGAATAGGGTTTCCCGTCCATTTTCTTTCAAGGATAATGATAATTGGAGCCACTTCTTTAAGCGACCGTACTATCGCCGAGAAACATTACACCGATAACTATCTCATACGCCAACCATTTAGAGCTGCTTTCTGGACTCACCTAAACAAACGTGAGTAATTTAATAAGTTGCCTGATATGATGATATAGGCGTGATTACGTACCACGCATGCAAAGCGAGTCTCTCTGTTACTTCTAGCAAAAAAAACCTGACGATTGTCAACAAGTAAAAAAAAAAGGAATAGGAAATCTTTATCAATGCAAATTTTGTGGTCATCTAATCTGTTTGAAAAATTGAAGATTTAGATTACGAGTTTTATAAGATCGTTAAGTTTTCTTTTCGCTTTCGGAGAAAATTACTTCGCAGTTTTAGGTTTAAGTAATGTATTCAAGCAAAGGTATTAAAGGTTTTGCTAGTAAAAGAGGCCTAAATTTGCTGGTTATATAACGTAGATATAATGGTTGTTTGTTATATAATAGTAACAATAAGAAAAAGTACCTTTTTCTGCAGATTTCACAGAAATAAGTTTTTGTTAGTAGGTAATGGCTTACTATGAACTTTTACCATAGAAATTTGCTTCATCATTTCGATGATTTATTACAAGGAAATTCCTTGAATTTAAACCAAGGTTACATATGTGAACAAATTTTCCAAGCTATGGTAATGTATGTCAAAACATTCATATATTATGTTGCAAATTGGATTTGTCGTAAAAATATTAGAAAAAGCGAAAAAATATTTTTTATATGTAATGTTTCGAAAGAAAACTATGCTAAGTTTTTGTTATTGTTACAGCAAAAAGAAATATATATATATATATATATATAGTTTTTTTATAAATATAAAAATTCTAAGATGTCATTTTTTTTATATAATAGAGTATATAATACAATAGAGAAAGTTTAACCATCACTTGTTTAAAAAAAAAAGGTGGTTTTGAAGATCATCATTATTTAAATTTTTAACCATTAAGTTAACCAGTTTTTCATATACTTTCAACTTCTTACCTTTTTAATTATTATTTTTTAATTAAAAATATAAAGTAATTTAAATTTAATTAAATCATTCACGTGTAATAAAAATCAATGTTGAGACAACTGAAAGAAATTTTTATCAAATTATTGTTTTTATATTTCAAAATTTACTCTTTCTGTCTTTATGTAAGCAAATCACTACGTTATTAAAGATCTCTTTTTCCAAACTCAACTATATTTTCAATGACTCTTGTCGTATTTCATATTCTTGAATATTACTTAAATTTCTACATCATTAGAATAGTGGATTAGAATGCCGGGTACTCTGTCATGTCGTGCCTGCCTGATGTTCAATTGGCTAACGCTCTGGATTTTGGTACTGCTAGCTTCCAATTTGTATCCTGGCGGTAGCATGGACGTTTTCTAGTGATTCGGAATCCACGTTAAACTATAGGTCCCAGTCTAATTAGCCCAAAGTGTCCAGAAAATGGCCGTAAAGCGACAAACCAAACCAAACCTGTCTTGTAGTGTGACAAGATAATTCGTCAGTAAACGACAGACACTGGTAAGCAGAGGTTCAAAGGGAAGCATCAAAATTTCGAACAAACATCCTCAAAAGCGCCTCTGAAGAATTATCACCCACCTCTTCAAACTCAACGGAATAACTTTTATACAACAGATTTAACGACCCCATAACCAGCATAGACAGTAATTTAATCCAAAACAATGTACTTTTCCAAAAAAAAAAATAAACATTTTATATTTCCAGTTTTATTTTTAAACAAAAATATAATTTGTGAAAGAAATGGTTGAAACGTTATATGGTACAAATTGCCCCATGTTTTCTTTAATGTACATGTGTCCTTATGAAAAAGATAAGATAAATAAGACTCTTTATGAAAAATACACGAGCTACAATCCATCACAATCTAGTAATTAAATGATAATCGAATGTCTTTACTTTTTTAAATACATTAAAATAGATTAAACTACGTAATAAATGAAACGCAATCAATTTGTTGCTGTACATATATTTTAAACTCCCTAAAAAGGGAGATACATTCAGAAATAAATTAATCAAATTAAATACAGTTTCACATATAAATTTCTAAGAAATTCTACTGTGTGGTCTCATAATCCATCAAGGAATTATTAACAGTATTTAAACATGGCCCATTGGACACAAGGTACAATTCAAGCAAGAACCACACACATATCCAGAAATTATAGTTTGAAGAGATGAAGCATTTTGGGCGCGGTAGGATTTGATAATTCATCTTCAGGTTATCGGTATTATTCCATTTCACATTGAAGGGGCAATATAATGTTTCTGTGTGTGGTCACAGTTAATAAGTGCAATTAAAATTATAGCATTGGCCTCCTCTCTTTATCATTGTCATTCTCTGTCAGACCTGGAGGGTAAAATGTTAACAATTCCGAAATCAGATTGATTCTAGTCTTGATAAATAAAGAACATCTGCATGAAATTTATTACTATGAATCTATTTATATACATGAAATTTATTTTTTAATTTACATTGATATATTACTTTATTTCGTATGTAAAACACTGACTTTATAGATATTTTTGCAGCGTTAATGAAATAGGTTAAACAAATAAAATTGAATTTTTAATAATATTAATTTTTATGAATTTGATAAAGCTCCAAAGATTTATTATGTTGAAAAAGTTATTTACAACTTTTTTTTTGAAATTCCTGAGTAGATTTGTTCCTCTTTTACGCTTTATATATTTTAAAACTTTAAATATTCTGTTTTTTTATGTGTAAAACATGAGAGAAAAAAACATTTGTGGAATTTCAGAAGAGTCAAGAAAAAACAAGTTCTGTATTTAATTATTGAGTGAAATATTCAAACAATGTTAATATTTCAAGCTTTTTTGTTAAAAGAATACTGAGAAAGGCAAATCATACACAGACGGTGAATAATACATTAAAAGTTGTTTCAAAACAGAAACTCTTAAAAGAAATTAACGAGTTACCACTGTTTGCTAAAATAGTAAAAGTGATCAAAATGTCTTGGAATCCATTCTAAATAATCTTCAAAAACAAAATGTCTTCGAATGTAACCAATCAGCAAATTAAATATCTTAAGGAGACCCGGTGGTCGAGAATTTTCAAAAAAATCAAATTTTTTTTTTCGATATTTCGAAAATATAATCCTTTAAGAATATACTGCTAAATTTTTGCAATGATATTGATGATATTTTTAATTCTACAGCCCATTTAGCAGGTCAGTGTAGAAGTAGGTAAAAGGGCCGGGTGGTCCGTTGAATAGATTTATTGTTCATAGGAATGCAGCTGCTCGGGTCTTCTTTATTCCCCTAAATATAATATGGGCGGGATTTTATCACAAAGTCTAGACGGATGAAAATCCACAGCATTTATATTGTTCGGTAGGTCCTGAATCTTGATGTAAATGGCGTAAAAGGGGAGCTGAAGGTACTTTGGAAACCTTTGAGCATCCACCTGCTCTAGATGATGAAACACAAGAAATATTGAAGCCGATTTACGAGGATTTAAATGCCGATGATCTATTAGAAAGATGTCTCGGTAGTAACAGTCAAAACAATAATGAAAGTTTCAATTTTTGTGTATGACAACTTACGCCAAAGCATCAATTTGCCGGCAAAAAAATCGTTGGCATCGCTACATATTGTGCTGCTTGTACATTCAATGAAGGCTTCATAGCTATCTTAAAAATCATGGATGTAATGGTCATTAAAATCGTCCCACAAGCGGAGCAACTGGCCCGAAAACGTGACGCGCGACGTGTCTATACAGCTGATAGTCAGAGCACTAGTGACTCCAAAAAGGCCAGAACAGCTCGGAAAAAAGCTAAATCCGAAGAAGCAGAAGAATATGAGCGAACAAAAGGAATACTGTATGGTGCTGGTATTGCAGATTAATTGTAAGTACACATTTATGTCTGATTTAATTGTGAATATGCTTACCTTAAACTTCAAACTCATTTATTTCGAAACTACTTTTTTCTGCACGGTGTGAGACAAAAAAAAAAAAAAAAAAAAAAAAAAAAAACTACTCGGCCGATTCGTCTCAAATTTTACTATGTTATTCAGTACACCAGTACCTATTGCTGTAACTAAAAAAAAAATTTACGTTGAATACTTCTTATTTTTTACATATAAAAAATAATGAAAAAACAGTCTGTTTTCTGTATGTAAATTTCATCAACGCGCCATTTTGTCAATTTTTTTTTTTTTTTTTTATTCTAGTTCCTGCGATAACTACACTCATATTGATCAGAAAATGTTTTTCGTTTTTTGTTTACAGATAACTGAAAGAGCCAAAACTTGACCCACCGCCCAGGTCCATATTTATGAGGATTTTTTTCAATTATAATTTTTTTGTATGCTATTAAAATGATTTAATATATCTATAAAGTTAAGTTTGAATAACATTGTTCATTGTTTTCATTAAAAAAAAATCCTGAAAACTCGTCGAATTCACGGGCGCTACCACAGAGTCCCCTTAAATCTGTTTCAGCTTTATCAAAAGCTGTTGCCGAATTTTGGGACATAGCGCAAGTTTCACATTATGATCGATTTATTTCGTCGTCTACTGGTCCTAAATAAGTTTCAAGATTATTGCCGGTCGAATTATTGTAGGTCGAACACGTAGAGATTGGTTTGGTTTGTCGCTCTACGGTCATTCTGTGCACACTTTCGGCTAATTCGACCGGGGCCTTCAGTTTAACGAGGATTTAGAACTACTAACGAACATGCATGCCACCGTCAGGATACGAACCTGGAGCACCAAAGGCAGAACGCTAGCGAATTGGCCATCAGACCGCTCTTCTAGTAGAAGAAAAAAACCAAACATTCATATGACTTGGAATAGTATAGCATTACTGTATTGGAAATGTCTTCCTGACGCAACAGTGTACACAGAAAACGCCAGAAATGTAAAGATATCACGTAAGTGAATGTACATTTTAATAACTATTTGCATAAATATTTAACAAATATGATTTATTAATTATAACGGGTTCTCATATTTGATCGAAACAAATTATATACCATATTTATCCAAGTTTTGGTTTGATTTGCCACTCTACTATCCTTTTTTTTTTTTTATCCCTTTAGGCTAATTAGACCGGAACCTACAATTTAACGTGTATTCTGAACCACTTACAAACATCCCTACCACAGCCAGGATTTAAACCTGAAACCTGTGGTACCAAAACCCAAAGCGCTAGCCAATTGGCCACCAGTCCTCTTCGAGTTTTAAAGTTAAATTAAATTTAAATAACAATCTCCATTTCACAATTTTAGAGAAATGAATTCATAATCTTTGTGAAGACAAAGTGTTTGGATATAAAAATCAAGAATATCATGATCACTCCAAATACTGACAAAGACCACACACTAAGAGTAATCTATTCTCATTTTCAACTATCGTACTAGTATTACTATATATATAGACACACACGCACATAAAAAGAATGATAATTTGTTCAACAATTACCGATTATACGGCTCCTGTCACGTAAGAAATTTCGGTTTCTAATTTGATTGATTAAGAAATAAGTGTTTTAATCGATAACAGTTGCTAGCGAGGTTAACAGGTGAGTGAAAAAATAATTTTGATGAAATTCGTGGATGGTAATTGCACCCAAATTACATCTTTAATATACAGTAGCTCTAATGTGTCGTTTTTGGTAATCCAGTGTTAAATGGTTTAACCACTATTCAAGTAGCATGTGATTAATAGATTGGTGTTCAGTCAGGAAAAATGAAGTTGAGGTTTCAATATTTCATTAAAAAAGTTTTATCTAATTAATAGGTAATTATTTTGATTTTAATTTTCAAAATTAACTCAGATTATTTGTATCAATTTTAAATCCTAGATTGACTTTTGAAGAAAGTAATTCTTCTCGTGAAATCCATACTAGAAAATAAAGTATTATAAACAAGCAACAAAATTTTCAAATAAAAACTTGCATAATAAAAAATTGTCATAATTATTTATAATTATATTAGAAATAAGGCATGTATTTTACTATAATTGAAATGCGATAATCAAAAGTTATGCTTAGATCTATTTCTATTTGCATTTTGCACTTTCATCTTTTTATTTTAATATATCTATTAATTATTATCTAGCTCAACAGATAAAAAATTTATTATTATTATTTTTTATTTACATTAATATACTACTTTATTTCTTTACTATTTAATATACGACACATTTAACTAATTAATACACTAATTTCTACTTTATTTCTACCACTACTTTATGTTAAACACTGGATCTATAGATATTTTGCCAGTGTAAATGAAATATGTTAAACAAATAATTTTAATATTAATTTTTATTAATTTGATATGACTCCTAAGACTTATTATATTGAAATATTTATTTGTTTTTGGTTTTTAATTTATTTTATTATTAAAAAATTTATTAGCAAATAATTTCCCACAAAAAAAATATTATTCTCTAAAAAATATTTTTTTTAGAGAATAACAACCTAAAACAATTATTTCTAACAACCTAAAATTATGATTATTTTATTTACTTTGACAATTTCACACGCTAAAAGAATATCATTTATGATCAGTAATAAAATAGAATTTTAAAGAGAAAAAATAATAAATTAATATAATAAAACATAAATATTATTCATAAATGTAAAAATTATTGCATATATATGCTATACCTTACGAATTTAGAGAATTTGAAGAGAAAGGGACATAAAACTATTAAAAATTATCAATTATAAACAGTATTTCTTAAACAGTAACAGTAAATCTCAATTATAAACAGTATTTTTTTTGTTACTTAATGTTAGTTTTTAAAAGTTATGTTACTTTATTTCATATGTTAAATAGTGACTCTATAGATATTTTGCCAGTGTTAATAAAATAGGTTAAACAAATAAAATTGAAATTTTAATAATATTAACTTTTATGAATTTGATATAACTCCTAAAACTTACTATGTTGAAATAGTTATTTGTTAATGTTAGTTTTTTGAAATGTTGTTAATAAAATTGAAATACTGTTTATAATTGATAATTTTTAATTGTCTTTTGTCCATACTTTTTCAAATTCTCTAAGTTCATAAGGTATAGCATATATATGCAGTAATTTTTACATTTATGAATAATATTTATGTTTTATTGTATTAATTTTAGTTTTAATTTATTAGTTTTAATTTTTAAAATTCTATTCTATTAATAATAGAAAATGATATTCTTTTAGCGTGTGAAACAGTCAAAGTCAATAAAGGAATTATAAATTTAAGTTATAATGAATAATTGTTTTCTTTAGTGAATAATATTTTTTGGGGGAAATTATTTGCTAATAAATTTTGTAATAATAAAATAATTTAAAAACCCAAAACAAATAACTATTTCAAGATAATAAATCTTTGGAGTTTATCAAATTCATAAAAATTAATATTATTAAAATTTCAAATTTTATTTGTTTAACCTATTTCATTAACACTGGCAAAATATTTATAGATTGGAACAGTAGCATAACTTTTAAAAAATGGTATTAAGTAACAAAATTAAAATGTTGTTTATAATTGATAATTTTTAATAGGTCTTATGACCATTCTTCTTCAAATTCTCTAAGTTCATAAGGTATATCATATATATGCAGTAATTTTTACATTTATGAATAATATTTATGTTTTATTATATTAATTTTATTTTTAATTTATTACTTTTACTCTTCATGTTATTTTTTTAAAGCAAAAAACGATTATCTTATATTTACAAAAAGTTATAATTTATATTTTTTATAAATAAATATACTTCCAATTATTATTTTTTTTATAAATATAAAACCTAGACAGAACCAATAACAAAACTATCTCCGAGAGACAAAACGAGTCGAGAAAGGAAGAAGAGACTGTGCTTATTATTTCCGGACGTGATGGAAACCACTGTAATTATTGGTTTTAGGAAGGCACTGAAAATAACAGGATAACCATGTTGATGCATCTCAGGGTTGCTGGAAAGTGTTCATTCAGCTAGAAAGCTTATGTTTCCTCATAAATGGCATTCCTGAATGTATCCCTTAGTAAAACTTTCACTGTGTTACAATTGATCTAGTGAATTGTAAACCGACTTGTAAAAACCCATAATAAAGGATTGTTTAGAAAACTGGTAAGTTTTATCTCAATGGAATTTTATCATTTTACATTATTATTATTTTTTATTTTGTTTTTCAATTCCTACTATTAGTTCACACACTCGCTATATATATATATCTTGTTCAAATTTTCAATCGTTAATAAAATACTTTTATTCGTCCACTCAAGTTCAAATACATTTTTTTTTAAATTTGTAATGGATGAACACTTGATGTCAATACAGTTTTTTTCAAATTTTAATTCATTAATTAAATGTAATTAATTAATTTTAGTTTTTTTTTTTTTAGATTTAAATTGCATGTATCTACCAATAGATGGCGACAGATGTAAGAGGAAAATTTCAACTTTTTTTATAAAGGACTTTCTGCAATATAGTGAAAAAAAAGTAGGAATTGATTTAAATTTTTTTTTTTTTTATATTACTTGTTCTAAATGCCTTTACTTTATGCGCACTTAGGACACTCTCTATAGCACAAAGACACTTGCTTAGAGCTACTCCAATTTAGACCTACTTATTTGACGCAACAGCCCCATGGTGGGCCAAGGCCGTCTACTGGCAGGTTTCAAGACGGGAGATGTTTTCTTTTTTTAGGGGTAGGGTGTCAGCCGTATGCCCAACAGTCATGTTAGAACGTGATGTATGATTTAAAGTGGATTCCAAACCACTAAAAACACCCATGGCACCGCCGGGACTCTAATCACTCAACCACCATACCCCAATTTAGACCTTAAGGCTAGTCCTAAGGAACAACTGCTGACATTAGGGTACTTGATTAGAGCTACTTCAACTTAAATTATTGACTTATATTGCACTAATACGTTTCTTCTACGTTAAAAATGATATCGGTAAACAAAGGGTTCTTTTGTTTGTTTACGTTTTTGCAATATGTTTACGGCATCGACAACTGGTCCCTAATTGTACCGAATTTAAAACTTAACTTTTAAATTCTTTTATTTTTTATCTTACTTTTTATAAATAGTATTTTTAATCTTTTTTTTTTTTTTGTGTACCTACTTAATTTGAATTTTTAGAAACATTTATCTTCAATTCTACTAACAATAATTAAGCAGCCATTAAAATTCCAAGCATATTATTAATTAAGATGAGGAGGTTTAAGGGGTATTTCCCCCTGTTGGTACTCCGTAATCGGTACGCCAGTTGCCCCGTTAAAAATGCATTTTTTTGGTATATAAGTTGTTTTTAATTAAAAATAGAAATAAAAATTAATTTAAACTGAGACATTTGTAAGGATGCTTTTCACTTTGGTTCGTCGCTCTACAGTCATTTTTTTGCATACTTTTAGCTGATTAGGCCTGGACTTATAGTTTAACGTGGATTTCGAACCACTAACAAACATCCAACAGGGCTGACAACCCTACGTTGTAAATAAAAAGAAGAAAATATCGCCTGTCTCGAAATCTGCCAGTAGGCAGACAACCTTGGCCCATCATGAGGCTGTTGCACCAATGAAAGAGAAGAATAATATGAAAACGCTATAAATATACCTATATTAACATACATTTGATTGCTATTAAATAAAGAATTAATTTTCTATTTTGTTGTGTAGTGTTTTATTTTTGTTTTGATAAATTTGTAGATTCTTATTGAATTCGTTTGAAATCATAGTGATAAATCAGTGGTTTAATAAAATACTCAAACCCTTCAGCTAAATAACTATAATTATAAAAACATTAATTATTTTATATTGCAATTAGTAAAATAGCAATTATCAGTATTATAATATATAGCAATTATAATATATTTCAGACTAAATTATTGCAAAAATTCAAATGAGCTCTTTTATATAATTTCAATCATTATTAATTACACGAATTTTGTTCTTTAAAACAACAATTATTTCCAGAAACTACCTCTTTCTGATTTATTTTACAAGGACATCTTGTAATCTGTGCAACATTGCAATTTATAGATATATTAATTACACATGCAATTTATATCCAATTATATTAATTGCACTTTAACATAGTATATATACTTAATCGTCTAAAAAAAAAGATTAAAGTAAAAGATAGATTAAGCAAGATAAAATAATATTAAGGAATAGAAAAATTCATATACGATGAAGCAATTATAATGGCACCACTGCATTTAATTAAAGAAATATCTCAGAGAGTTAAGAAATCAATTAACTGTGTCGATTAATAAAATAAACTTGAATATAATTAGTTTCTAATTGTCGATCACGACAGCAGTTATTGAATACAAATTAGAGGGATTATCAATTTTCATAATAATTAGTAGTTATATAATAATTAGTAGTGCTTTTAGCATTACATGATTAATTAGTTCATTGGTTCTTTTTTTTAATTATTGAGTTGATTAATTTATTGAAAAAAAGAAAATATTTTTATTAATAAATTAAACTAACTCCACTGCACTACAGTCGATGGCAATCTGCCTACTGGCAGATTCAGAAACATGAGATGTTTTCCTTTTTAAGGAATAGGGTCAGCCCTGCAGTCATATTAGACCGGGACCTAAAGTGGATTCCGAACCACTACAAACATCCATAGCACCACCGGGACTCGAATTCGAAACCTATAGCCTCGAGCGTCAGAGCGGAAGTCACTCGGCCATCAGACACTAATAATAAATTATTTAACCCAATAATAAAAATTATATTAAGCAATATTAAAGTTTTTAAATGTTAAAATTATACCTGTGTTTTACTATTATTGATATGGTCACAGGAATCTTATAAATTTAATTATTGCTACAAACTATAAGCTAAAAAACATCTTACCTTCACAAATTAATTTTTATGTTTCCAGCACAGCCAAATTTTTACAAAATATTAAAATAAATAAATGTCAAAATGAAAAGAAACACCGTATATAATACACGGTCCAGACACATTAATGTGTAGTCACATTAATGTGAATACATTAGAATATACAAGAATACATACAGAATATATACATACAGAATATACACTCTTGTATATCCTGGCTTTAAGTGGAGTGTGGAATGTGGTATTAAGTGGTATTTAAGTGGTATTAAGTGGAATTCTTTATATAAACTCCACTGCAATGTGCTGCCATCTGACTTTTGTGATTGGCTATTTCACGTTGACATCGAAAGTAGGTGGTGGTCACATTAATGTGGCTGGACTGTGTATATTACATCAACATTAATTTATGTAATTAATTTTAATATGCCTCAACTTCAACTAAAAAAATATTTAGACCTCTGTTCTGTAGCAAAACAGATTTTTATTTTAAAGAATTAGAATATCATTAAAAAATTTATTGTATAACGTTTTCAAAGTTTCAATCAAATTATTTTCCACTATTTTGGCACATCTTTATTTGGCGAAAGATCGCCAAATATTGTAGTGTCTCAATATGTATCAGTCTCACGCCTTACCTGAAATAAATACCATTTGCAACGCCTTTAGAAGCTATAAATTGATTTCGAACACCGAATTACATACAACTACTGTGTACAAGAAGTAACATCTGTAATAACGCAAAAGAAACAGAAAAAGATATCTAAATTATTAGTCTGGCTAAAAGAGAGTATGTTATGTTGTAGAAAAAACTGCAACAATAATCATTAGTCGGCAAATATCGTTGTAATGATAATAGAAATACCACATTTTATTTTGTTTTCTAATGTATCAAATAGCGAATGTGATAGAATGTTAACAAAAAATATATGACTGTCATGACTATGTCATTTAGATATAAACGATGTACGAAGTATTTTAACAACTCATAAATGAATTTCTTGTAGTTTTTTGGAAGTGATTTTTTTTTTCACACTTTAAATTACAGTGTATATGCGTGATTTGGAAAGTAATATAAAAATATTCTTTAATCTCTTCTAGTAGTTTCCGAGGAAGATTAAATTAAGTTTTTTTAAGAGAGAGCCAAAATACACATTTTATTTTTATATAGTAGAAATAAATATGAGCCTGATGGCCGAGTGAATAGAGCTCTAGCGCTCGGTTACCAAGTTTCGGATACAAGTCCCGACGGGGCCTTGGGTGTTTCTAGTAGTTCAGAATCCACTTTAAGTCGTAGATCCCGGTCTAATGCGACTGTAGAGAGTAGGGCTGACAACCCTACCCTGCAAAAAGAAAACATCTCTGTCTAGAAATCTACCAGTAGGCAGATGGCCTTGATTCACCATGGGGCTGTTGCGCCAATGAAGAACAAATAAGTAATATTCAGTTTAAATATTTATTTTGTACAAGAAAAATTAGTTTAAAATATATAAAATTTTATAAAAAATGGATATTTATATAGGGAATATTTTTGGAATAATTTTGTATATATTTTTGAATAATATTTTTAAAAGAATATTATAATGGATACTTTTATATATTTTAACTATATACAATTTTAAATACATAAAACTCTAATATATAATTCGTGGTTTTTATTTTTAAATTTATTGAGTTAAAATGCAAAAATTTAATCAAGCTTTAACGTTTGAAAAATTGAATTTAAACAAAAAATATTATCAATTTCACTCAAGAACTAATAAATTATTCTTTTTATTTCAGGTCTGATAAACGTTAGCAGTTATTGATTTTTAAGTTAATCAATGGTTTATATACATTTTTTTTTAATATTATTCTTGTACGATACTTTTAAGTGATATTATTGACTAGAAACTTCAAAGATTCAAACGAATTCACTTTCATGTAGCTTGATATTTGTAATCTGCGATAACACCTCTATTGTAGTTTCATGTAGAGTTCATATCCAATACATTAATTTGAATCTGTAAAATGAAATGAATACAGAAAGCATACGTAGGTAAATGTAATGGTAATGTAAAGGTAAATTACATAAGCACCTTTGAAAGTCCTCTTGAATGACAGCAACCGCACTTCTATTGCTGTTTAGTAAGCAATAATGAATACAAGTTCTCTAATGAGAAAGGAAATGCACCTGTACTTTTTCAATCATTTCACTATATACTACTGTGTCCAAAAAATAAGACCAATTTTCAATTTTCAATTTAAAATTCACGAGGCTTAGAGAATTTCAAGGAATTTCCTTGACATCTGTGTGCGTGCGGCCTGGTGGCTAGCACTCTGGTCTTTGGTATCTCAGGCTTCAGGTTCGAATCCTGGCGGTGGCATGGATGTTTGTGAGTGGTTCGGAATCCACGTTAAACTGTAGGTCCCGGTCTGTTTAGCCCAAAAGAGTGCATAAGATGGCCGTAGAGCGACAAACCAAACCAATTGACATCTGTGTGAAGTTTGACGTCAAAATATTCATTAGTGTTTGAGTTACGCTTGGCTTTGTGAGACGCTAAAACCGATTCCGGCGATTTTTGAAATGTCTTAATTCATTGAGCAAAGAACTTGCATTAAATTTTGTTTACGGAAACGTATAGCATGTTGCAGGAGGCATTCGGTGAGCATTCCTATATCGGAAAGAAATGTTTAGAAGAGGTATAAACAGTTCAAAGAACGCGTTGAAGACGAAGAGCCCTCTGGTCGACAATCAACCTCAACCGACGAAGCTCACGTCCAAAAAAATTAAATATTTGGTGATTTCAAACCCGTCGATTTGCAATGACAGACCTTGCTGATGATGTTGGAATTTGAAAAGGATCGGTCAATTCCATTTTGGGCCTCAAACGCGTCAAATCTCAATTGGTACCGAAAACACTGAATGCGCCAGCTCACGCTGCATTGATTCTTCACACCGTGCGACTTCTGGTTATTCCCTGAACTCAAAAGACTACTCCGGGGACACCCTTTTGAGTTTATTGAAGAGATTCAACGTGAATCGCCGCTCGCTTTGAAGGTCAGCCCTGCCGATGACTTTTTAGCATGTATTGAGGATTGGAAAAAAACTTGGCCTAAGTGCATTGTGTCCGGAAGGGATTACTTTGAAGGCTGTGAAATAAATTTTGAAAAATAAAGAGTTTTTGAAAAAAAATTGGTCCTACTTTTAGGGTATAGGTAAATTTCATAAGCCCCTTTGAAAGTCCTCTTGGACGACAACAGCTGCCCTTCTATTGCTGTTAGTAATAAACAATGATGAATATAAGATCTTTAATGAGAAAGAAAATACACCTGTACTATTTCAATCTTTTCATTGTACATATGTTATTAACTAAACATTTTTTTTTTCATCTTTTATTTTTTTTTAAAAAGAAAGAGTAAATTAAATTATCGAGTGTTGCTAGCACACTGCGAAAAAATATTCGTGTGAAAAGGCACTTAACGTGAAACCAAAAACGCTCCAAGACATTCGAACAAGCGGAAATCGAATAATTGCTCGAGGTAAATGCGCCGTCTAATAAATGGTTTTAAAAAAATTATCATTTCACCATGATTGATCGAGAGCGCACACACACATCGAAGAAGAAGACCCTCAGAGCGAAAAGAATACCAACCACAGAAAAAAAAGAACAAAAAAAAAGAACAAATTAACACCGACAGTATCAACTCTCAGCACATGTCCAAATTGAGAACAAAATTTCATTAATAATTCAGAACAGAACTCGCGTAGTGCAGCTGAAAACACACCATGATTACCAGTTGGACTCGCAAGAGGAAATGCTCCGTTGCTAATAAGTTCCATTTTGTGTTATTTAATTGAATAGAATTACAGAGGGTATTCGTGTAGTGAGTTTTTCCACTGTTGGAAAGAGTTGAGTTAAGGTAGGGTATTTTGGCGAGTTCCACATTCATAAAGCGTTCGTCCTAATTGTGTGTCGACGGATGGGGTGAGGTAAAATTGTTTTAGGCATAAATGATTAGAACAGTGCTTAAAAAGGGTTCCAGCTTTCCATGTTCTTTTCTTTTATTATTATTATTAGGCAACTAGCAAATATAATTTGGCATTGTCTGCCTACATAAAAGAAAATATTTTATTAGAAAAAAATATCGTTGAAAATTGAAAATTATCGTTTGGCAAATTGTAAAAAAATTATTCTGAATAATTGTTTAAAAATATATAAAAATCTACTTGATAAAATAACTATAAAATCCTTACTAAAAATATAACAAACCTGCATAATAGAAATTTAAAACAAAAATTATATTGAAAAGAATATAATCACGAACTTCAAAAAATTTCCATTTTAATTTTAAGAACAATTTTGAACATAAATAATTATAGACGAAGATATAAGGCTACCAGATGGCACCAGGAACAAAATAAAATTTTTATTTAATTAAAAAAAAAATGGCAACTTTGTCGAGATTTTCGACTACACATCAAATTAAAAAAAACACAGCATGATTACCAGTTGGACTCGCGAGAGGAAATGCTACGTCGCTAATAAGTTCCATTTTGTGTTGTTAATTGAATAGAATTACAGAGGGTATCGTATAGTGAGTTTTTCCACTGTTGGAAAAGAGTTGAGTTAGGGTAGGGTATTTTGGCGAGTTCCACATTCATAAAGCGTCCGTCCTAATTATGTGTCGACGGATGTGGATAAGAAAATTGTTTTAGGCATAAATGATTAGAACAGTGCTTAAAAAAGGTCCCAGCTTTCTATGTCCTTTTTTCATAATTATTATTATTAGGCAACTAGCAAATGTGATTTGGCGTTGTCTGCCTACATAAAAGAAAATATTTTATTAGAAAAAAAATATCGTTGAAAATTGAAAATTATCGTTTGGCAAATTGTAAAAAAAAATTATTCTGAATAATTGTTTAAAAATACGTGTACATCTACTTAGTAAAAATCTATTAAAAAAAAAATAAATAAATAAAAAAAACCTACTAAAAATATAACAAACCTACAGAATAGAAATTTAAAACAAAAATTATATTAAAAAGAATATAATCACGAACTTCAAAAATTTTCCATTTTAATTTCAAGAAACTTTTTGGAGACAAAACTATAGACGAAGCGATTAGGTTACCAGATGGCGCCAGTAGCAAAATAAGATTTTTATTTAATTAAAATATAAAATGGCAATTTTTTTGAGATTTTCAACTACACATCAAATTAAAAAATAGCGAATTCAATGAAAAAAAAAATAATAAGTGTTAAAATTTTAAATTAAGCTGGAATGCACACACCATTATCACAAACCTATTTTGTGTAGGAGATGGCTTTTTAAGAAGCATTTATCCTTATTTTAATATGATCAGTAATTATGTCTAAAACTAAGTGTTTATATACGGTCTTAATGAATCAGTAAATGACAATTAACAATTACTCATATTTTTTTATATATCGTTTTTTTTTATATGTAGAAATTTGTAACTTAATACAACTTACAAGCATTGAAAAAAGACAAATATATCACTAATAAATATAAAGAATTAAAGGCACTTTTCCATTAGCGAAGGGCAAAATAAAAAAAAAATTCGAATCAAATTATTGCCATTCGTAATATAATGAAATGTTTGTCCCGGTAAAGGATCACTAACAAATAAAAAGAATTAGAGGTACTTTTCTATTAGTAAGGGGCAAAGTAGACAGAAAAAAAAATTCAAGTCAAATTATTGCCATTCGTAATATAACAAAATGTTTGGTGCGGTCAAAGATTTAAATCCTTGGCGAAATTGACCATATTTTGTCTGGTTCGCCACTAAACGAAAAATACTAAATTAAAGAATACATAAATAGCACTTTAATCTGGAGTCATCTTTCCAAAAATAAAACTTATTAAATGTTTTATATCAAAGAGATTTTTTTTTCTAATGCAGCCAGCAAACACTTGGGCAGCTGTCTTAATGCCTTAAGCCAAGCGCTGCACCGACGTTACTCACTTAGCACTACCCAGGAGGTGCGTGTAGCTTGAAGATAAGCTACGGGCGCGGAGTAACACTGCCCCCCGTAACGCTCATATTATACCAGGACCTACTGTTTAAAGTGGATTCCGAACCACTACAAACATCCCTGGCACCGCCATGACTCGAATCCGAAACCTGCGGTACCCAGCGCTAGCCACTCGGCCATTCAGGCCCATATCAAAGAAATAATATGATACGTTTTATATCAAAGAATAATCTCGTTTC
Source organism: Caerostris darwini (assembly GCA_021605075.1). Classification (NCBI taxonomy): domain Eukaryota; kingdom Metazoa; phylum Arthropoda; class Arachnida; order Araneae; family Araneidae; genus Caerostris; species Caerostris darwini. The sequence goes on along the minus strand of BPLQ01010527.1, from coordinate 208,881 downwards.
TTTACATTGCTAGCTTAGATGTCAGTAAAATATATTTTTATGTGAATAATGAATTAAAGTTATTTATTTAGTATTGCACAAATATTAAGAGATACAATATATATATATTCGAAAATATCTGGATTGAAGATGCAATGCTTTTATTCTATTTTTATTAACATACTTTAATGAGCAAAAATTATATAATTATAGTGTAAGTTACATTTATTTATCAGTGAGGGCTTGATAATAAACAACATACCTCGTTTCCTCGTCGTTTGTAAGCTCATGTAAAAGAATTTGGTACAATGAAGTTTAAATTCTCCTCTTTCAATAGATTTCGATAATTAAAAGCATACTTCATGAACTTATATTTTCTGTGCATTATTATTTTATATTCATCCTTAAGATATATGACATTCCCAAAATTATACTTTTTATAGAAACATTTTTAGATAAAAATAATTAATAGTTACTTTTTATAACAATTGTATTTATTTATTCTGTTATGTTTCTCTGTTCATTTTCTTTACATATCAAAATTACAAGAAACAATTTATTTCATAACTAAATAATTTAACAACTTCAGTGCTGAAATTTATGATTTTCTTAATTCAAAATTATATGAGTCCACAAAGAATGTCCTTTCTTTCCAATAATTCAGAATTAAAAATTAATTTTTGTTAAAAGATAAAATTTGTAATGGAAGATGCATATGATTTTGATTTCAATTTTAATAATTGATGATCAACTTCTAGTTTCAATAACTGATTTAAAATTATTCTTCATCAATGGAGCAACAGTGCCATGGTGGGCCAAGACCTTCTGCATAAGTTATCTTTTTATGGGGTATTGTTGTTAGTTCTACGCCCTACAGTCATATTAGATAAGGACCTATGGTTTAAAGTGGATTACGAACTACTACAAACATCCAGGTATCGAACCTAAAACCTGTGGTACCGAGTACTAGTCACTAGGCCATCAGGCCCAAAATCTAAAATTAGCTTTAAGTATAATTTGCTATTTAATATAAGTCACCTATCATCTTTTTTTTTTTTTACACCCCCTTGTAATTATATCATAAATAGGCTCAGATTCAATAAAAATATATATAAAAAAAAACGACAGTAGAGTAGGAAAAAAAAGTTTTTGTATAATCTTTTTTTAATGCAATGCATAATTCACAAAAGAATCTCGCTTGCACACTTTTTTTTCTTCAGACTGCATGTTGGGAGTTTTGTGTATTTTCTTCCATACAAAAGGCAAAGACTAGGCGATTAAGAGAATTCAAAGTTGCAGTTGATTATAATCAGTTTATCTATAAGTGATCAATATTATGCCTACGCCCCATAGAAGCATGTTACATTCCATTTTCCAAAAATAAAAGCATCAAGTTTGTTGAAAAATAAGAGCTGTCCATCTTTAATTAAACTTTAAGTGACCAACATCAGAGATATATTTGAATATGATAATCGTCAGTTTAGATGAAATTCTGGTACATTGTATATAGTGAAAATTTGTAATTCAATCTAAATATGGTATGTTAAATATTTACTAATCAACAAACGGCAAAAAATGTTTTTATTTAATTAAGTGGAATACTAATAAAACAATTGTGAAGAATTATTTTTTATACTTGTTATTTGTATATCATCTATATTTTCTATACCAAGTAATTTTGGAAATTTCAACAATGTAAAACAAGATTTGAAAACTTCCATAAATATTCTATAAAATATTTTTATTTTCAATATTTAATCATTTTAAATATTACAAGCATAATTGAATACTAAATTAAAAAAAGAAACTAGTTTTGAAAAATTAAATATTTTACTATAATATTTCATTTTAGACATAAACAGTCCAAAAATTCCAACAAAAAATTCAAAGTTATACCAATTCCCAAAAATAATTGATGGAATGTTTTTAACAAGAAATTGTGTTTGAAATTAATTGCAAATTGATCGTAACTAAATAAATTTAATTTATTTTTATCAGATTATTTTTGATTTACTTTTCGATTAATAAGTAATGGTAAAATCAAAAATCTTTTGTAAAATAAAAATAAAAAATGTTTGGTAAAATCTTATATTCCTTTTAGAATGATTTTTAATTTTCATATAATTTTATACTTAATCGGAATAAAAATAAAAATTTAAAAAAAACAGACACAAACAAACATGAGCTCTGATATTCCTGCCTTAATATTAGAAATGTGTATAATTGAATTTTCAATTTAAATAAAATTAGAATTGCTTAAATTTCTGATGTTGTTAAGAATTCTTTTAATTTCCATTTCACATTCACTGCTTTGAAAAAAAAAAGAACTTCACTAGAGTTATCACAGTAGCCTATCAACCAAAATCTAGATAACTACAACAAAATAAAATAACTAAAATAATATCAATATATTTTAAATTTTCATTCATAAAAATAATTTCAATAAACACTAACAATTGTTATTTAACAGATTCTAATAACAAACAAATATCTGTAAAAATTATATTAAAATAAAATTCCTCTATTCATAGCAGCATTATTTAAAAACAACAATAATAATCTAAATTTTGTCAATTTCTATATAGATTGCATAATTATACAGAATGGATTGAAATCAACCATTAAACCATTATCACCAAGTCAACAATTATTTATTTCATTACTGTCTAACAAAATACTTTCAGAAGTTAATTTCACTTATTAATTATATATACATAAGTATAATTCATAATTTTAATGCAATTCAATATAAAATAATTCGTAAAAGTAATATACTAGGAAAAATTAAGATTGTGAAATTTGATAAGATTGGCGACAGTTAAGTGCAATATACACCAGTATTTATCAGTTATTTATTTATTTATTTATTTTTTGTTCTTTCTAATGCAGCTGGCAAACAGACAGCTTGGTCTTGGATGCCTTAAGGCAAGCGCTGCACAGACGTACTCACTTTGCATTACCCGGGGGCGCGTGTAACTAGAAGGTAAGCTACAGACGCGGAGTAACAATGCCCCCGCAACGCTCTACGATCCTATTAGACCGGGACCTACTTTTTAAAGTGGATTCCGAACCACTACAAACAACCATGGCACCGTCGGGACTCGAACCCGAAACCTGTGGTACCGAGCGCCAGAGCGCTAGCCACTCGGACATTCAGGCCCTTTATCAGTTATTAAAACATAGAATTTAATATAGTGTATACATAATAGTCACAATATAAAGTAATTACATACATATAATAAAAATACCGACTATATATGAATCTTGATAATAATAAAAAAATGAAAATAAGAATAGAAAATATTAGAATTAATTTTAAAAAATTTCTAAAACTTTACATTAATGACACAACAATCATAAATAAAAAAGAATCAACATTATTTAGATCAAAAATATAAAAAAAAATTTATCAGGTAAAAAAATTATTACATAAAAAAATTGCCTTAAATTAATAATTTTATAAAGAAATATCGTTAAAAAATATCGAATTAAAAAATATCGTTGAATACTTGTTTCATGAAAATATATATATATTCTTTCAAAGGTAAAAAAATAATTCTTAGATACAATCATATGCCTAAACTCAACAACAGCAGTAAGCTTTTATTTCTTATGAGTTTAAATTTGTTATACAGCTAATTATTGGTTTTAATAGAATTGTCATTTAGTCAATTTTTTTTAATTTTATGTAGGAATAATTATTTTAAATATGAATTGTTTTAAACTATTTATAATTACATAAGAAATTTTTTTTTTCAACTTTTTTTCAAAATTTAAAGCGAAAACATTTTCTATTGAATACATATAAATTAGTTAAATGTTTCTTTTTTTTTTCCTCTCATGAGATAATTGATCCTGATTATAAAATTGGTAAAATATAAAAGGTTTTAAATCTAATATTAAAAGCATGAATATAAACTGCACTGCATATTCGAATAAAAATAAATTAAGTGTTAAAACTTTATCTAACAAATTAAAATGATAATTGCAGCTCCCATGTATCCTTTCAGTTATGCTTAGTTAAACTGACAGTAAAAGCTGGACAGATCATAGCTTGTAAGAAGCTTTCCACTGATACATGCAAGACTTAGCAACATTGTATTTTAATTTTTAACAAATCACATGAGAGGAAATTTTTTTAAATTGTATCAAATCCAGATTATAAAAGAGTCAAATTTTTATTAGCAACCCTATTGTCATTTTCTCCAAAACAAACTCGAATCAATACATTTGTATCCACAACAATGAAAACTTCATAAAAACAAATTTTAAACTTCTATTATTCAGCTGATAAACACATGTAATGCACTAAATTACACAATTTATTGGGCAGTATAAATTTATGAGTTCAGAATATTAACAAATCGGAATTGGAAACCATTTGACTAATGAAAATAAAGAATCAATATTATAAACCAAATATTAAAACACTTATATAGACTACATCAATACTAAGTCACATATTAAATTAATTTATTTTTTATATTTCATTATCATTCTTTAATATAATGTACGGAAATAAAAATAAAATATATATATACTCATGTTGTTGTTTTTTAAAACAATTAATCAGTATAGCCCTCTATCTTCATAAGCCTATATATCCATGTCAAATATATGTGCCTGTTTTCCAATTTTATTTGGAAATATTATGAATTACATAACCTTGTTTCAGCATTTTTTATCGAAGAAACATTTTGTTGCATATTAGTACAATTTGTGAACTTCATTTTTTTCCACATCTTTTAAAAATATATTAAGAAACATTGGAATATTTAGTTGGCAATGTAAACAATTGGTACCTGCAAAGAGTATTATACTTTCAAATGAGAAAATATTCCCATCTATAAAAAAATTATTAATCTTTTTTCTTCTTCCCAAAACTGGTTGCTGAATATGCAAAAGTAGTAAATATTCTATAGCTATACAAGAAGGAATCTAAAGTTCTAGTTTGAAGGAAGAAAAATATAATTTATTATCACAAAGCTTCATTCATTCTTGGTGTTAAGAGCTGCCATTGGTGTTTTCTATTTATTTCAATTCATAGTGTTGCCAAAGTCAAGTAAAATCATAAAATTGACAGATTTTAATATATGAACAAGTACAAACTTTAGAAGTGCTAAAAATCTAAAGCATGGATTTGATAGCAAAATCCCAATTTTCTTAACATTAGAAAAATATTTAACAGAAAAATGCAAGAAAGTTAAGATTAATGAGATAAATATTCCATAAATAATATGGATAAACTACTTAATCAAACAATAATATTATTTTCATTCAAGGCAAAAATATTCAAAATAATGTTTATACATAATTTAATTATTTTTAATTAATAAATAACAGAAAAGCTTAAAAAAACATATACAATTTCTTAACATTTCAATAATTCTATAAAAAATATTATGAAAAATAAAAAATACAATTATAAAATTTTAAAAAATAAATAAATATGAAACTTTATTGCTTTCCAAATTTCTTTTAATAAATAATAAGTATATATATTAATCGACACAAAATTAACACAATTATAATGAAATTATAAGCTCTGTGAATGACCAAAATAAGTTACTTACATAATATAATATCAAACTTATCACATGAAAAATACAATATAATATATGCAATATAGTATGTTAAAAATTTCTTTCCAATATTATATCACATGCATATCTCAATTATTAGAAGATGCTGATTTATATGTAGTTTTTGCCAAAGCTAAGTAGACCTATTAACAAAATAAAAATATCACTATATTAATAAATAAAAATAAAATCCAATAAAAAAGTCAAAATTTTTTTTTACAAAATATAAATAATTCATAAAAAGTTCTAGTTTTATTTATACATACTAATAATAAATTATGAAAATGGATGGTTAAATATATTAAATGTATAGTAAAAATATGTAGTTGTATTTAAAAATTTCAATGACTGTAATAAAAACAAGGAAAAAAATATAAATAAATTATCTTAAAATTCTGTGGAAAATTGGATTATTCTGAGAAAATTAGATTGGCAAAAAGAGAAATTGTGTTTAATCAAGCATTATCAGTTGTTCATAATTTTTTGTATAGTTTTTCAATGTTTGGCTTTATTTGGAATTTATTTATTTTTATTTAACTTATAAAGCTAAAATTTAAATTTTCTTTTGTATCCATTTAATTTAAAAGTGAATTATCGAAATAAAAAATAATAAAAATTAGTAAAAATGTCAGGAAAATTAACTTTTAAATTATCATTCATTCAAATGACTTAAAATAAATTTGTTATAAAATAAAGATGAAATTTTGTATATTTTAAAAATAAGAGGAATAAATACTAATTTAATAATATATTTGAAAATTTATTTAAAAAAGTAAATATTTCTGATTATTAATTTGATTTTATATAGTTAAAAATTCAAACTATTTTGTTAAATAAGATTTTAAGTGAGAATAGTTTATACTGAAAATCAAATTACAGAGATTAATCATAATCAAAATAATACAAACCGTTGTTAAGCCTCCAACTAGACCTATACACACGCCACTCAACACATCCCACCAAAAATGTCTGTTATCAATGACTCTTGAAATACAACATATAACAGCCCATATAAAGCCCAAAACTGGAATTACTCGGGACCACCAAATATTTAAGCAACTACTAAAACTGCCTTTCTTTATGGAATACAAATATACCTACATAAAGTAAACAAGATGAAAATAAGAAAAACAGGATATAAAGATAAAAATGCATTTAGTAAAGTAGTGATAAATGAAAAAAATTTTATTATATGTTTTTATTTGTTTAGAAAAAATATATCAAAATAAGTATGGAAAGAGTTAAATTAACTGTAGATATTTAAATTGAAAAATAATTATAAAAATTTCACAATCATAGAAATTATTTTGTAATTACATTTTAATAAACTACTATTACTATAAATTGTTATTTTCAGTAATAACACCAATTGATAAAATAATAATAGCAAACAAAAATTTCCCCTCTCTGCAAAAAGTGAACTATATAGATTTGGCATTTTTTAATCTAAATATGACATCAAAATTAGAATAGTATGTAACTATTTTTAAGAGAGACTGTTTTATTTTTAATAAATATATTCAATTAACTAATATATTAATATATTCATATATTAATATATTCCTTTACAAAATTAAATCAAAAAATTAAAATATGAAAAATGTATTATTTACTATCTTGTTACCAAATAAAGACTGTTATGAAACTATTTTGTTGACTTATTTCTCTTACATCAAATTGTGTCTCCCATATTAATATCAAAATGGCAGTTCTCTAACAATTTTAATTCTAATTGCTTGCTGCATCTCTTTTCTATTTAAACTGCATCCTGCAAGAATCTTTCTCATTCATTAGAAACTACTCCCATATTATGCAAGGGAAAATTCAATTGCAAATATAGGAAGTTGAATATTAAAGACATACTGCATTCTAATGACTTAAATGCAGACAGTCTCTATAAATTCAAGTTTTAGAACTTTAAATTTCCCAAAAAGTTTTTATAACAGTATTTATTATGTAGAAAAACTTTTTTTTTCCTTCCTTAAGATCTTTAACCAGTTGTTTTACCAATTTCCTCATTTGAGGTCTGATAAAAGTACATTATTTTATTTTTAGTCTTGCTTATTGTGGACATTTGTTTTTCGAGCAGCCAATTCTTTCAGCGTTATTATTTTTCACTTTAAAAAAATTGTTTAATTTCATCACCCTTCAGTAGGCTGATCATGGTATATACAAAAAAAATGCACAAGGCCTAGCAATGTACAGCATTATAATAATAATAAATTTTCAAGATGAATGTAATGTATATATGTGTATATTGTTTTGATTAGTGTAATGATAAAAAATATTTTATTACATTCCAAAAAACATAATTAATAATTAAAAAAATGAATCGCAGCAGAAATCTAAAGCTAAAGAACTGTCTAATTACTTAAGACCAGATTAATTCAAGAAAATTTATTGCAGTCCAATACAATTTGTAAATTTAATACAGAGCACTAAAGCACAGCTATGAAATCATAGTAGCTCAAAAAACACTCTTGATCAACTATGCTCTTATAAGATCAATATGAATTCTTCAATAACTTTTTATATTTATGTTCCCATTATAAATAATATAAAATATTTCTCCTAAATAAAAACATAATTTCTAGCCAGAGTAAAATATTGTAATTTAGTTTAAATAATTTGACATTTTATAATAATCATAATAAAATAATGCTAAAGATAAGAAAATTCAAACTCTCACTATTTACATAAGAAAATCATCAATATTTTAACAGAAAAAAACTTCACAGGAAAATAAAAAAAGATAATTAAAATAGTTATCAAAATAAACTTAAGTTATTTATCTAATCATAACAAAATAATAAATTTAAAATAATTATTTATATTTTTGTTTTAATCTATATACCTAAAAGGAAACCATAACAATAAAATTTTACAGCAAAATTAATAAAAAAAATGCTTACACTAATAAATATAAAACCATAAGAGGAAAGGGCTGCATGACCAGAAGGAAATGATTTATAAATATCTCTATCTATAAGCCAACTTTCACCATCTCCTGTGCAATTAAACTCAGTAATTAATCTACAAAAAATAAAATGACATATTTATTACCTTTTTCCTTCACATCTTTTTAAAATCAAAATTATGCAACATTTAACATTTAGTACCAGGATTTAAATTTTCAGCAATGATATAAAAATGAATTTTATTTTCTCCTATGATGGTAATACATGGAATAAAAATTCATTTAAATAAGTAAATGAATTAAAACCATTCTTTATTTTCAATACATCAATGTTCATTAGTTGATGTGGTCCATTAGTAGATGTGTCAAAATAAAAAAAATAAAGCTATGGTGTGTTTTTTTTTAAAAAATACACCTTACCTCATATTGTTATTTTTTCCCCTGTTAATTGTTAGTCCTTAATTTGAAAATGCTGATATTTAGAGAAAATACTTTTAGAAGATTTTGTTACATTTTAATATTTAAATTCAATTATTATGATCTTATGGGGGCACCACTGTAAATCCCCAACTTTTCATTTCATTTACACTAATAGAACTATGATTTTTACTTAATAATTTTAAGTAATTTTACTGCTAAAAATATAAATGTAAAATCAGTGTTCATTAGTAGGTGTGATTAATGATCCTACACGTAGTAGACTACATGGAAGATCATTAAAGAATATTAAAGACAATTGACATATTGTATCACTTAATATATATATATATATATATAATATAAATTAAAAATAATAGGTAATAACATAAGACTAAAAATTAAAAAAAAAAAAAAAAAAAAAGAGAGAATTTTTAGGATAAAAAAAATAATAAAATTCTTTGAAACTCTACTGGGAAAACTAAAGATTTTTAAAGTGTATTATAAATCAGATAAAATATAAAAATAAGAATAATAACAGAAAGGTATCTGATAACTAATTTTATATAGGTTAAAAAATTTAATATCTTCATAATATTATTATAGTTCCACAATAAACTATCAGCATATGTCGCTAGACAGTTGATATTGACATGAAATCAAACTATGGGCATCTGTAATATTTTTGAAAAGCAAAATTTAAGTAATGGAACCATAATAAATAGCCAAATATTACAGTTATAAAAAAAATGTGAATATTAAAAATTCAGTTAAATGAAATTATATTCAATTTATATATCTAAAAAATTGCTTACCCTTTAGAACAATCTATATTCTTCATATCTGGCAAACATGTATAATAAAAATGAGGTCTTAACTCAGTAACAAATACTTTAAAAACTTCAATAACAGCTAAAATATGAAGAAATCCTGAGTAATAATAATTTATCATCAGTTTACAATGAAATTTTGGAGAATGCACTGCATATTGTGCAATTTCTTTTTTGTACAACCGTTCAGAAGCATATATCTGTAACAAATAAAAATAAACTAAATGTTGATTGAAATTGAAAGGAAAAAACTTAAAATTATTAACAAAAATTATAACTTTAGTTTTGAGAGTTAAAAATTTGTAATTCTTTATTATTATGGCCACTGTTATTTAACAGGCATCAAAATGATAATCAAGGAATATTATCAAGATAAAAAAATTTTTTAAAAAAAAAAAAAAAATTGTGCTTTGAATTTTTATAAAATAGAAAGTTTTTTCATAATAAAGGATATTTTTTAATATTCCTTATTTAAATATTTATAAAATATTTAGATTCAAAATATTTAGAATAAAAAAACTAAATTTGTAAATTCAAATTTTTAAATTGTGCTCAGTAATAGTGAAAGTATTTATATATTAGCACTGATTTTGATTAATTTCATAAAAACTAATATACTATTTAACACTACCTTATATGAATACAAAAATATGTGTTTAATGTTGGCAAGTTTAATATGAAAAATGGAATATTTCTTTATTATAAAACATGATTAATAGAAAATAAAGAATAAAACAACCATCTTACAAAAATTGGAAATAAGCAAAGAAGAACAGAGAATAAATATACGACATGAACTGAATCTCCATGGTAAGGCTTTTTGATACTTTCATCATCACAGAAAAATCCAGCATTTTTACCAATAGTAGCAAAACTAGAATTGTTATAAATCACATACAAAAAGGCTGAAAAAATAAATGGTTAAAATTAGTTTTATCACAATAAATATATTTTACATTAAAAGAAAAATAAATAAAATTTATTTATATATATATATATTTAATTTTGATAGATGAACAAAAAATTAGTTTAAAATTTATTATATGCTAACAATAAAGTATTCTTTACAAAACTTACATTACAGATATTGATTATACAAAGTGAATAAATACATCAACAATACACTAATAAATAAGAAATATTCAATGACAATTTAATTCAATTCTCAAAATTTTTCACTTTTGTGCTTTAAAGGCACAGAACATTTATGGCACATCTTTCTAAACTTTTTTTAAAATTATTAGTAGATGTCATCCTAATACTGGTGTTTTATTCAGTTTGTATTAGCAGAAATTTTAAACTAAAATTTCTAGAATCAAATAACCATTCATAATTCTTCACTTCAAAAATAAACAAATATATGAGTTCTCATGATTAAAATTTAAAATTATTTAAAAATTAGGAAACAAATGGGAATAGCTTTATCATTCATGATATTTAAAACTTATTTCCCACCAAAATCAATGTATATTAATCATTTATAATTTTTGTCTTTTTATTTATTATTATTAATTTTTTATTTACTTAAAGATCTTCAAAGTATATGTTAAAGAGTTAATTGTATTCAAATTAAACAAATCTTTAAAATCAATTAAACTTCCAAACATAAAAAACTATCATAGTATTACTTACATTGAATAAAAATTAAAAATCTATTAACTGTTACTGTTATTATTTTTTTTTAATCTATAGAATTCATAAAAACAATTTTTAATAAACTAATATTTTTAAATCCAGAATGCCTCTAAATATTTTTCTAAGTACAATATGACTAAAGTAATATTTCCTTTTTTTTTTCCCCCCCTTTTTTTCTTTTTAGTTTCTATATAAAAATGAAAGAAAATAGAAAAATTACGTTTTTAAATAAATTATATTATTATATTGACAATAACTTACACAAGATTCGAAACGGAATCGAATTAATTTTTAGTTTTGACAACATTTCTATATATATTTAAAAGGAATAAACTTTTTTTATTTACACTTTTATTGTACAAGGAAAAAATTAATTAATACAACACCATAACAATAAAAGAGGAATAAAAAAAGGTCGTTGTCATAACATCGAAATTATATTTTTATGTTTAATTTTCCGCAAATACAAATCAGTATTCCCCATGCGTAATGAAATTACGTAACATTCACATTCGTTTTATTGCATCTGATAATAAACAGTATAATCACATGTCAACAAAATTTTTCCGGATTTGATTAGTTGATTGTTCTGAAACTATTTTATAACCTATTATTTCAGTTGACGCACAATATTCAAGAGAAAAGTTTTTTAAAAAAAAAAAAATAGTTTTGTTAATCTTTGCTTTATCTATTAAATTAAATAAATATTTCTTGCGGCCTGATGGTCAACTGGCTGACGCTCTGGCCGTTGGTGCCACAGGGTTCAGGTTCGAATTCTGGCAGTGGCATGGAGGATTAATAATTTGGAATCCACGTTAAACTGTAGGTCCCGGTCTAATTAGCGTAAATGTGCAAAAAATGACAGTATTTATTAGATAGGAAAAAAATAAATTTAAAGAAAATAAAATTAAAAAAATGAAAACTTTATATCTATAGATTCCCCATTTCGCTGTTGCAAAATTAAAATATCAAAAAAAAAAAAACACTTATTATTGTTGAAGTATCATGATTTAATTCGAACCTCTTCTCCTCTTATATGATGCAGTAGAAACGCATAAAAATCTTGTTTTAAACTGATTAGAACAGAATCGAAAAGTTCATATTCAGACACTAATTCTAATAATCTTAAAGAAGTCCTATCAAGACATTCTTCTTTTGGAACTTCGGTGGTTTAGAAATTTTCTTCGGCGGGAAATTTCTGTAAAGATGCCATCTGCAGAAAGCTCATTATCATTTTCTACTGACTTGTGAAGCACAATTTCCGGGGTTTCGATCAGATTGCTGGACTCTAAGACTGCAAACCTATCAGACATACAGTGGGTAAAAAAAGTATTTACACACATACAGTTTTGTTTACAATTCATAAAAAAATGTATTAAAAAGTACAAAAATGGGCATTTTAAAAACACAATAACCTTATTCATCTAAACTAATTTTAAAAAATACAATAATACAAGTAAAAAAAAAAAAATTTGCAATAAAATAAAAATATCTTACGTCAAAAAAGTATTTGCACACTCAACTCAACTTTAGGAAATTTGCATTTTTTTTATAGTCATCCCGCAGTAAATGACATACGTAAGACGACTGTAAAGGGAGGTAGTGTCGATACTTTATCAGTTGATTGTTGATTTCAATTTGTGATGGCACCTAAGAAATCTGAATTGCCGATCTTGTGGCGAGAAAAAATTGTTTCTCTTCGTGAAAATGGCCTAAGTTACCGAGAAATAGGTAAAAAAAGTAAATGTTTGCTTTTCTACTGTTCGGTACATTATAAAACCGTCACAAAGAAAGAGGATCTACATCAAATAGCTTGCATTCTGGACGCCCAAAGAAACTTTCACAGCGAATTAAGCGAAAAATTATAAGAGAGGCATCAAACAATCCATTTGTTAGTGCGATAACATTAGCCAATGATGTCGCTTCAACATCTGGAGTTCAATTTAGTGCCCAAAGTATTCGAAATGTCCTACACGATGCACAAATTTATGGGAGATCTCCAAGAAAAAAACCTTTCATAAATGAACGAAATAGACTGAAGAGACTCGAATTCGCTAGGAAATATATCAATAAGCCAATTGATTTCTGGAAAAATGTCATATTCACAGACGAGAGTAAGTTCAATATCTTTAAATCAGATGGCAGCAAATTAGTTTGGAGAAAGCCTTGCACTGCTTTCCATACTAAAAATGTATTACCTACAGCTAAACATGGAGGAGGCTCTGTTATGGTTTGGGGGTGCATGTCTAGCAAAGGAGTTGGTAATTTGTGTTTCATTGATGGGAATATGACAGCTCGAATCTATATTGATGTGTTGCGAGATAACTTGCCACAAAGTGCAATAAAATTGGGTATCAGTAATTCGTACTATTTTCAGCAAGACAATGATCCCAAGTACACTGCCGGTATAACACGAATGTGGTTGCTTTATAATGTACCCTGAAGACTTGCTACCCCACCACAATCACCAGACTTAAATCCTTTGGAAAGTTTGTGGAATTCTTTGGATTTAAAAGTAAGAAAAAAGAAGATTTCAAGCAAATCTGCACTTAAACAAGCTCTTATTGAAGAGTGGTCAAATATTGACCCTACTGTTACAGAAAATTTAATTAAATCAATGCCAGCAAGATTACAAGCAGTAATAGGTGCTAATGGAATGTATACTAAATATTAGTTATTTGAAATTTTCTTATATATTTCTTTTGTATTCATGCGGGTGTGCAAATACTTTTTTGACACGAGATATTTTAATTTTGTTGCAAAAATTTTTTTTTTTATTTATATTATTTTTTTTCTGTTTAATTTAGGTGATTAAACTTATTCTACTTTGGCAATACCAATTTTTGTATTTCTTAATGCTTAATTTTATGATTTGCAAGCAAAAATGTAAGTGTGCAAATACTTTTTGTACTCACTGTACATTCCATGCCTTCGTAACAGGCATCGATTTCTTGTTGAAACTTAGCTGTTCATCTGCACCTTCTCTAGGGACATAATTTTCTTTCTCCTGATAGTTCTTTTTACTACATGAATGCCAATCTCTTCAAATATGTCTTTTACAAATTGCAGTGTTTCCTCAACAAGATAATTTCTTTTATCCTTTAAAAGACTTACATTTCTTATCTTGATAACAGACTTCTCGAAGATTATTTTAAGAATCTTCAAATACTTTTGAACATGATTGACTTCTTTTAAGACTTTATTCCATAAACACAAAAGGCATAAAAACGAGAAATAGCACATAGCAGGCAACAGATTTTTAACTCTCGTCTGGTTTCGGCGAGCTGATGGTGAATTGGTTAGCGCTCTGGCCTTTGGTACCATAGGCTTCAGGTTAGAATCCTGGCGGTCGCATGATGTTTGTTACTTATTTGAAATCTGCTTTAAACAGTAGGTCTAGGTCTAATTAGCCTAAAATGTGAACAAAATGACCGTAGAGCTACAAACCAAACCAAACCTCTGGTTTCAATCGTTTTCGAAGTATAACACAGTTCCTGAATGGAATCTATAACCTTCTTTTAGCACTTAAACTCGGGCTTAACAGCTTCGAATTGTATACTTCATCTTGTTTCTGAAAGTCACTTAATTGTATTCGTCAGAAGGATCGTCTATCTATGCACAGAACATAAGGAAAGTAAGTACAGATTTTCTAAGCCCTCTTAAATGTCACGTATAAAGAAACAGTTGCAAAAGAATGCATGTCTCTCATTCCATACAGAATGAGAGAGTGGTTTGTACAGAGTACATACAATGCTTTATGATTAAGTTGCAAAGTCCTTATTTGAACTTCCGAAGGCGCTCCAGCGATTGTAGAAGATTAGTCGTATCCTCGTACTTAGGCCATTCTTATAACTAAATTATCCTATTCAATAAGCTTCAAAATATATTCCGTTATGTCAACAGCTTTCTTTCGAGTTATATATACACTGGTGTCCAAAAGTTAAGCATAGTTGATAATTATGTGAATAAAGAAGGAACTGTAAATCAGAATGACGGGAAACGTGATATGCGAGTGTAAAATGGTTATAAAATAAGAAAGCAAATCAAAAGAACGATAATAATTAATTTTATTATCCAAAGTAGCAGTTTGAAAGAAAACTGAGCATAGCAAGGGTTCACACTTTAAAGAAAAAAAACATTAATTAAAATACTGATGCTGCAGTTTAATAAGGCGTGGGGTCACCTCTGACAGCCAAGCACGCTGCACAGCGATTTACCATACTTGCTATGAGATGATGAATGAGTTGTGGGCTCAAACGGTTCCAAGCTTCTTGGAGAGCTCTCTTCAGTTCTGTAACGGAGCTTGGTGGGTGCGAAAGGGCTGCAATTTGTTTCCCGAGCATATCCCATAGATGCTCGGTAGGATTTAAATCAGGGGAGTTCGCAGGCCACGACATGCGCTGAATATTTTCCGTCTCAAGGAAGTCATCAACCAGCACCGATCGGTGACATGGCGCATTATCATCCAGGAATATGAAGTCAGGACCGACAGCACCTCGAAACAAGCGAACATAAGGCTCAAAAACTTCGTCTCTGTATCTTTGACCAGTCATAAACCCCGTGTCAAAGAAATGGATGTCTGTGCGGCCGTCCATCATGATGCCTACCCATACCATTACTCCGCTTGATGGAAAATTATATCTTTCAGTTATGTTTCTTGGTTCAAAACGTGTTCCACGTACTCTCCATATCGTTACCCGACGAGAATCACTACTCAAACTAAACCGGGACTCGTCACTGAACATCACATTGGCCCACTCTCCAATGTTGATGTTTCAAACTCCAGTTCAAACGAGTGCGTTTATGCGCAGACGTGAGGGGAATGCAAACTGCTGGTCTTCTGGCATACAGGCCAGCATGATTGAGTCTCCTGTGGCGACTGTGAGCGCCGAACCCAGTGCTCTGGCAGTACCGCCCCTCTGACGTCGCGCACTTATTACCAGATATCGGTCTTGGCTAGGGGTTGTGACTCTTGGTCGATCTGATACTGGCTGTCGGGTAACATCTCCCGTTCTTTGAAACCTCTGCCACAGTCTTGAGATCACAGACTGGTCCACATTCAAAACACTTCGGTATGTGATCGTCCGGATTCCAGCATTCCAACGATTATTCCTTTCGCAAACATGTCCAATTGGCGTCTTTGTGCCATCATTCACCTTATTTGATGGTTAACAACGTTCTTTCGCACAGCAGTTGCACGAAACTTGTCTGAACTGCCTATGCTGCGTGAATTGGTTTCTCTGCGTTCCGACACGCGCAGGACGTAGTCGACTGAAAAGTTTTGCATAAACCAATGTTTCTCCTTCACCCAATTAATATCCGCATGAAATTTGGAATAATTTTACGAATATTTACTCCATGTTTTTCGCATTTTACGATTTATGCTTAACTTTTGGACACCAGTGTATATATTAGCTATCTAGAAATGACATTTTTTTTCTCTATGTAAACGTAACGAATGATTTTACATAATGATTTTTAATATATTCTCAAAGAATTATTTTTAAGCTATTACTCTAAGAACGAAAGGAATAATTTTGATCTGTTTATCGCCCATCTTTGTCAGACTTACTGACAAAGATGATACTAAAATACTTAGCATTTCTTATATCATGCAAAATCATTTCTTTAACAATTTAATCCAGATGTGAAAAAAAAAAAAATTCATTTCGTGTGGTGGTAAACAAATAACTTGTTAATATAACCTGACTGTGACTGAATTAATTATTCTAGCTTGATAAAGTGACCTCTTAGTACAGGATCATATTTTTATAGAAGCTCAATCAGCTGTAGAAAATTTCCTTTGTTCTCTGCCAACATATGCTCTTTGTGGACATGAAATGGAAGATTTCGTTTAGCCAAAAAAAAAAACTTTTTAAAAAGATCTCCCCATTTCCTCCTTTCTGTTTCAGCAGCTATATGGTTAACAAGGTAGAATTGGCAGATTCTTACACTAAGCGAAGTAACTTGTCAACTATATGATCTTTTGGGTGCCCTGGTGTTGAAAGCGAATATCTTCATGCAATGAATGTGGCGTCTTAAGGATTAGGTAGATCTTAAAAGAAGAGAAGGGCATCATTTCCGGAGGAACATTGAGAATAAGATAATTAAAAGATGTATTATGCTAGAGCAACTCGTGAATATTGATTCATGGGTTTTCTGACGCTTCGGAACACTATTTTAGAGCTACAGTTTATTATAAATCCATGACCTCATCGGGCAAGACAACGACAAAACTAATAACGAGTGAATCGAAAGTTGCTTCAATCACCATAGTGTCACGATCCCGCGATTTGAATTTTGGGCTTATAATTGTGGGTGAAATTAATCAAAAGAAGCCTCAATGTCTTTAGACATTTAAAGTATTCTGTTGAAATGATTCGACAATTGTTCGTTCTTGGCTTAAGAAAGAACCAAATGATTTAAAGACATTCGTACTCAACAGAGTGGCTACAATTCAGTAATTGTCGTCTAAGTTTCAGTGAAATCATACTAGATCAGACCAGTACTTTACTGATCTTATTTTGTGAAGAATGTATCCTCACTGACTCGTAGATATCAAGTTGGGGTGGAATTAACCTGAATTCCTGGCTGAAAAACAGTACCTGGATCAACTGAACCAAATCTCTGGTGAACAGGACAAGTACTTTTGTAACTGAGAGATACCAGTGTTGGTGAGAACAAGTAGCTTATGTTTCATGTGACTGTGAATCAATTGCTGAATTTAAGTAACAATTATGTAAAACTTTTACATACCTTAAGCTACATATTTAGATTTGTTAAAAATATCAAGTGTCCTTTATCTCAGTTACATGGTCCAATTGCAGTGCCAGAAATGAATATAGCTGAGTGATTTGTAATAAGAAAAGCTTTTCTTTAAAAATGAGAGAAAAAATTAAAGGAAATAAGCACTTTGTGTATGCTTTGCCAATCATAAAATTTAAATAAGCGAAGCACAGACGTGGAAATCCTAGGTAAAAATCCATATAAAAAAGGAAATAGAATACAACTTGAATGCTTTATTCACAAAAACTGTTGCTTATTCCAAAATCGATGAATTTAATGCATCTAGAAGGCTAATGTTGAATGATGATTTGGGCTCATCAATTAACTAAAATGCAGAATACATGGGGGAAGAAGAATCCTCAATCGGAGCCTAATATTTATATAAATAAATATTAATATAATTTATTTACCAAGATCAACAAAATGGCATGGTTGCCTTCCACAAATTTAGCTTCTGCGTACAATACTCTGGCACCAGGTTATATACTTTTTTATATAAATAAATTTTTCATTTTGAAATATAATTTTTCCAGTTTTCTTCAAAAGTTCCTGGCTATCCCCAGTTGAGTGGCATTTTTCATATTTTGGTTATCCTTCAAAATATATGAATTATACACACTGTTTGAAGGTGTTTAATAAATCTGTAAAAAAATGTTTATACTCCAAATTACTCTCATACTGCATTATTGCTATATTGGTAGATTTGAATTAATTTTCTTCAAAAGTAAAAAAAAAAAAAAAAAAAAAAAAAAAAAAAAAAGGAGGAAGAGAGGAATAAGCATTCTAAATATACAATTCAGATTTTTATTTTATGCAGATAAATTTTATTATTTAGAGCGTTCGTAATGAATATATATGGCTGCAATTAATACGAATAATTT
The DNA here is from genome assembly GCA_021605075.1 of Caerostris darwini. NCBI lineage: Eukaryota > Metazoa > Arthropoda > Arachnida > Araneae > Araneidae > Caerostris > Caerostris darwini. Next base: position 189,854 of record BPLQ01010527.1, on the reverse strand, counting down.
TAATTAAAAGAATACATACCATTAGAGTTACGATGTTTCATGAAAATCAGCAATTAAAATTGATTAAAACACCACCAGCCACAAATGATATTAAGATTAATTTATTCCTTTTTATCATAAAATGATTTTAACAGGACAATTTTAGCATATAAAATAATGCACTGAAATAAAAATATTACACTAGATAATTTGTCATGTACCAATATTAGCTTGCTTACATTATACAAACATACATGTAATATGCTCACATCACTCATAAAATGCTTACAAATAATATTCATCCATCTGACTGCAAGAAACAATATCAATATAACTAATAAAATCCATAAAAATTATGAAATACTTTCAAATGTAATGAAAAGCCAAAAATAAAATAAATTTTACGACACTAAGGAATATAAGTGTACAACTTTGATAGCAATGCTGAAAATAATTTTTCTTTCAAAAATCTTTTCCCATTTATTCATATGACACAATATCAAAAAATAAATTGTTTTATCCATCATCAAAATACAAAACTTTAAAGATCACTATACTTTAACATGAATAATAATTAAACAAACTAAACGTGAATACTAAAGCTAAATACACATTTTAATAAAGCACAGTCAAATGTGGGACAATAAACAATAAAACTAGAAATAAAGCTCCTTCTCTCAATTAAGCTAAAAATAAATACTGCAATTTTTTAAAATTAATTATCATTTTAATAATGAAATGCAATTTGAAAATTTCCATTAATCGTATCAAAAATTTTAGGTCTGAACTACACCTTAAAATAACCAGGGCTAAAATACTCATTTTTTTTATATAAACTTTTTCATTTTTATTTAAATCTGTTTCTAATTCTTAACTATGCAAAATGGAATTCAATGAAAATCTGAAAATGATTATTTTGAAGTGAGAAATGTAATTGTAGATATCAAAATTTTCATCCTTAAAAGGGAGGAGGGGAAGGAAGAAGTTTCAAGTTAGAAAAAAAGTAAACATAATGCAAAAATAAAAAAACATTTTAAAAGTGAAACTGCAATATTTATGCATACCATTACTTACAACAGGTATATTTATTTTAAAAAAAAACTATTTATTCAAATATATAAATTTGCAAACACTAAATACTTATAATGGGACATTTTAAAGCATTGTTTTAATTGTAAAATAGACAGCAAGAATGATTGACATAGGTATTGGATAACAATATCACAGAAAATAAATATTATTTTACAATGAACATTATAACATTTGTACCATAAGTGAACATAAAGACAAAAACTTTACAACGCTATAAAAGTAACAAGCAACTTTTAATACCAGCCCTTTAGGGTTGTACTATTTTCATCTACACTGGTGATACAAGTAAAAGACTAGTACTGGTGTGAAAAGCAGATGCAGTTTTACTTTTTTTTTTTTTTTTAAATGAGAAATTCTCTCTTACAAATGTTTGAAAATACGAGTACTTGAAGGCTATTACAATGATAAGCTGAGATTCGAAACTTAAGGATGCACAAGGAAAATTGTTTAGAATATTCTTTCATTTAAATAAGCAAGTATGCCAATTTAGTTGATAACATAATTCCTATATATTTAAAAATTATTTTCTTTTAAGCACAAAGCAACTATATAATTTGTTTAGTAACATAAATCGGAAAATTGAATTAATCTGCAAGTATACCATACCATACTAACATATTAAAAAGAATGGAATTTTTAAAATAGTTGCATGAATTATAAATGCTAGTTAATTTTTAAAAAAATTTGATGCAATGAATTTAAAAACCACTTAAGAAGCATACATCATTTCAACTTGACATAGCATCAGGTACATATCACTTAAATATACATAACATATTAAACATGACAAAATCTTGGGAATAACAAAAATTGGTTATAAACAGCCAGTACAGACTTCTCATTTTGAAAAAGGCGAATTATAAGAAATTCAAATATCATAATATTTCTATACAAAATAATATATATCAAAAATATTTTAAAACAAATCATTTCAAAACTAAAAAGGTATTAGAAGCATAATTTTTTTTATTATAATATACAATAATCTGTAATAAAATACAACATAGAATAATACAAAAAATAATAAATAGTTAATTATAATTTCAAATAATATTCTAAATTACGCTGATTAATATTAATTGAAATAATAAAAAACATAAATTATATCAAATAAGCAAAATTACATTTTTGCATTCAGAGCAATTATAAATAACAGTGACTCACATTTAATTTGGTTTCTCTTTATTGAATAAATAAAAAAAAAGACAATTTTAACAGTAATACAATGCTAATAAGTAAAAACAAAACAATACTTTTTCATTATTAAATTCAGTGAAATATAAATTTTTAAATTAAAATCATTGTAAAATCAGAGATAAGTAAAAGATGTCACATTTTTCATACCTCATTGTTATTAGCAAATTAAAAACTGAATGAGTATGCTTTAAACAAACATAATTAAAACAGTCAACAAACTTATTTCATATTTATGCAATAAACTTGCTGCATAACTCTCACGTTAATAATGCAAAATAAATACATATTTTATAACAAATGCATTTATTTTCTTCAATAATTTCTTTCACTGAAAAGCTATATTACAATCTCAGTTTTTCTATGAATTATATATATACATGTGTATATGCATTGCATACAATAGTTCATACTGAGATTAACAATATATATATATTATATTTAAAGAAATATATTTTTTTTTATTAAACAGAAGTATGAAAGAAGGATACAAGAAAAATTGATAAATGTAAAGAAAAAATATAGTGTATTTTATATAACTTCAAAAATGACTTAAAAAAGCATTTAATTCATACAACTTTTGAAAAATAATTTTAATATTTAAACCCTTTATACATTAGATTTCACGAATGATTTATAATCTTAAAGATTGAGCAATTAGTGCACATAATTCTACACTTTTAATTTTAAAATTTTTTACAAAGAAGATATTAAGCCAGTTAATTAAAAATATTAACAAATAATTGAGGTACACTTCTTTTAAGGAATGTTAAAATGATTTACCTATGAATACGAAATATACAAATTCTCACAATAATAAAACTGGAAAAGAAAATGTCTTTATATATTTATAATAAACGCTTATAAAATGGGATGTTTAAATATCAAATAAGCAACAGGAATGGAAATAAATACAATCCTGTAAAAGCAAATGAAAAGTTAGTTTTATAAACACACTAAAAATGGAATGATTTTTTTTTAATGAAATCACACTTCGTCAGGCATTAAATGTTTCTCTCCATGATTATTGGTTTGAGCCTTTTTTAGGAAGTTCATTTGCCCTGATCGACTTTCCAACTTCTTCTCCAGATCAAAGATTCTCAGCTCATGCTTCTGGATTGTTGTTTTTAACTTTTTGACTTCTTCTAAAAGCTCATCAAGTTTCTATATAAGAAAAATTATTACATATAATTTAATTGAAAAGATCATGATTGATATGCATAACAAATACAAGAAGCAAGTTTTGCAAAAATAAAGAATTTTCAATACCTTACAATGAAAAATAGTTTTAAAAACCCTATACATTTGGTATATTACTAGAAATAATATTTGATGTATTACTGATTTCATAAAATCTTATTCCTTGAGAGATTTAAATTTAAAAACAAATTGCATAAACATTTTCAAATGATGAATTGCAATAATTTAAAAAATAAATTTTAATAATTATGCTTTGCAGTTTTCAGAATTCTTATTATGAAAATAAGAAGTAGAAGTAGCAATTTTTATATTTAATCATGTTTAAACAAGGTTGCAATATAAATTGAGAAAATCACTGAATTAATAAGTCAATTGATTAAGAAGAGAAATAATAAATTCAGCACTAAGGGGAAAAAAATGAATTCTTTAACAAAACAAGGGATAAAAGAAGATTGGCCAGTATATTTAAAAAAAAAAAAAAAAAAAAAAAAAGATAATAAAAAAATTTCATAGTCAAGGAAAATTATTTTTGCTAATACAATAAAATGTAAGATTTGGACAATGAAACATTTAGTTGCGAAGAATATTAATTTTTTATCTCTTAAATAACAAATTACTACGAGTATAAATTGCTCTATGGATAGATGGAGATTTTATTTCAACGTCAGAAAGAACATGTAATTGCTATGGTAAAGAGGAGAAAAAGGAAAGCTACTTTCTTTTACAAATTCAAAAACAAGTTTATAAAATTTATTTTCTTAAATTGTAAAAATATATTAGAAAATCAGATAGATGTATGCTTGAAATGAATTACTAAAATTAAATATAATTTTATAACATATATACATCACTGTTTAAGAAATGTTATTACTTACAGAACTTGGAGCTGCAGGGACAGCTTTCTTAGGCATATTATCAAGAAGATTAGACTTTGAAAGAGGCTTTAATTCTTGTTTTTTCGAAGGCACATATCCTTCCTTCAACGAAATCTATAGCAAATTGAAACAATTGTTGTTCAATATTCATAAAAAAGCAAAATGTTAAGACTTCACACAGTATTTAAGAAAACACACACAACTTTTTAAGAATTATTGAAAGATATGCAGTGAAAATTTAAATAAAATAGTCTTAATAGCATTTAACTTTAAAAGTTTTATCATTCATAAAATATTTTATTTCGAAATTGAAACACTAAACATATTTATCCTTTTCATTAGATTCAATAATAAACATTTAAAAAGATTCCTCATATCAAGCTATTTCAACACCCTCTCCCCTTTTACTGCTTTTATTTATCTCTTTCTCCCATTAATCTTTTCTAATTGGTTTAACTATTCAATTTAATTATTTAACTATGATTATAACTCTTTTCAAATGAATCTCATTTTAGGATTAAAAATAATAAAAAATTGTGTTTCTTTAATTCAAAAAATAGGTGCCAAATTCCGAACTTCAAAAACCTGTTAAATGCATGCCATTAAATGCTGTTCAATGCATTGGAAGATAATTAAAAAAAATAAATAATAATAATAATAAGGAAAAATAAGCTTTTATTTATTAAGAATTTGTTTTGTCTATATAAATTAGGAATAGCAAAAATCTTTTACAAATTTCTATGGGAAGGGGGTCCACCCTATAATTTCCCGTATATAATCTATGGAATATAAAATAGAAAATGTTTCTTTTTTTAAAAGTAAATTATAGGCTTCTGCATAGTCTACTCAATTTCTTTTTCTCTAGAAAATTTCAGTAAAAATTATGCTACCTAAAAGTGGTGGGGGGATGAGATCTTCTAATACAGAAAAAAAAAAAAAAAAAAATCTATTTTAATATATTAATTTAGAAAAAAAAAAGTTCAGCATATATTTTTACTTTTTTTATTAATCCATTCTATGATTTTTTTTTTTTTTTTTTTTTTTTACATTATTCATCTTATTTCTCTCAGATATTAACAATTTTTTCATGCATATATTTTCTTTCCAGTTCCACTATTTTAAATTTATATGGCAATTTTTAAATTATAGAAAAAAAAAACTTTAAGATCTTATCAATCATCATTGGATGTACTGATTAAATTCTGTATATTTTATACAGAATTTAATCAGTACATCCAATGACAAACATAATTGATGATATGCAAATCTCCTAAGGTATATAAGATGTTTAATTCTTTAGGCTGAATATTACTAATGTAAGATATATATTATTATGGATTACAGTAGTTATATAAACAAATTTAAGATAATTTAATAATAATCTAGCTGTAAAAATAATTTTCATTAATTACACAGCCAAATGTTCAGAATTTAATCATAATTTTTTTTTTTTAGGAAATAAGACTTTTCTCTGAATTTTTTTTAAAATTAAAAGCCTTTTAAGTAAATATGGAAGCATTAGCATGCATGATATTAATTTTGAAATAATTTTATAAACCTTTTAATTTACATTATCAAAAATATGATAAAAGTTATTTACTAGGATAGGATCAGCATCTTTTCCATCAATCCACTCATCAGCTGATATTGCAGGAGTATCAGCAAGAGTGTCTGGATACAAGTCATCTTGGAAGAGATCGGACTGAAACAAAGATATATTTAATAAATATACTTTTTTAAAATGAAATTAAAAAAAAAAAATTATGCATGCATTCAAATTAGATGCATTTATATGTTTTAAATAGTTTTAAGTTTTTACATGCTGAAGGATTTATAACAACATTTTTTTTTTGCATATTATTACAAACAAATTACACTTATAAATATAACTTGAACACTTAATTAAAAATTTTAAAAGGATGTTTAGGTTAACAATCAGAAACTAAATGACAAATATTTTTTAATATTAGACAGATTAAACCAGTGACAAATTTTCTAACATTATTCTTACTTTTCTTGGCACAGTGAAAGCTATGACTTCACATAATCCACGTGAATGCAACTTGTAAAATCTATTAAAACAAGAAGAAAAAGATTAGAGCATTTCAAACTATTACTATATAATTTAATACTGGTAATAATAATTCATTCTGTCCATGAATAACTAACAAAACCAAATACACTTATTTATACAAACCCTTGTCAACTTCAATTATTTTCTATCCGTGACAAATGGACCCCCCATCAAATGACAAGGAAATTTATTCATAATTTTAAATGTGTAAAGGATAAAATTATAAATACTATTTTTTAAATATAAAAAAAATTATTTAGATATTGAATTTAATATTAACAAAATAAGATGTTAATATTATACTTTATTTTCACCCAAACTAACAAATATTACAGAAAATATAATATTTAATTAAGGAAATAAAATTTTTTATTGGGAATATATTTAACAAAATAAATATAAAAATAAAATTATAACCTACATGCATTAAATAAAAAATATAATAAATGGAAGGAATTCAAAGAATTAATAAATTTTACAATTGAATAAACTAAAATACTTTACCTTGCTATCTCACAATTTCTTACATCACAACCCCGTTTTGGCATCATACCCATCCCTCTCTGAGGCTCACTTGACTGATAAGTACTAATATAATGAATATATGGAGCTTCATCAGTTATTTCAAAATAACGAATATTACTGTCACCCTGAAAATAAATGGATACATAAGATAAAATAATTTTAAAAATCAGTAGTAATACTACATGAATACTAAAATTGATAATAGAAACAGAAACAAATTTTTATTTTAATTTTCTCAAAACAAATTTCATATTAATTTTTTTTAATGTGAATGCATAAAGATTTGAATTAAAACTATTTTCATTTAATAATTATTTTTAGCCTTTAAGGCGTCAAATTATGGCTTCAGAAAAACAAGCAAAAATATTTGAACCAATTTACATTTGAAAATAGCTTATTAATTAGAACTGTCTAAAACTTAGATATGCTTTCTTATATCATAAACATATTTAAAAAAATGCTTATTAGATCTGCATATTAAATTTAGGATAAGAAATTTATAAATCTAAATTATAATAATTCCCAATTTCACAAAATATCTTTAAATAATACTATTAATTGCAGCACATATGATCTATAATAGCTGGACTCAATGAAGAGAGCAAAATTATAAGAATACATAACTTCCATTTTCAATCAAAGTAACAATCTTTTACATAATACTCTATAGGCCTGACTTGTGGCAACGTACGCTGCTGGTGAGCATTAGGTTAGAAGTTCAATCTGCTTGCATTTTTGAAGTAGCTTTTTCTCTCTCAGTAATTTCATAGCAGTATATTTTTACATTAACAGTTCTTCAGACTTTAAGACATATATTAATTAATTTCATATTATGTAGCTTTATTTATATTTATATTAAACTCAATCATTTTGTATGATGTTTGAAATTCAATACGAAACTACTTTATTGATACATACATTAATAAGAAAACAAGAATTGGAATTGAATTTTAAAAATTATTTTTCATTTAATATATTACAAAATACATCCATTATTGAATTGGATACTTTTCAGTAATAGATGTATTCATTAATATATTTTGTATTTTTTAAAGGACAACAATTTTTCTTTATTCTTGCAACTCTGAATATTTTGGAATTTTTAGCAACGAATATTTTTAATGGAAATATTGTAGCAATTTTTATTGATTTCAAATAAAAATATGATTGTTAAATTAATTAATAGAAAAAATATAACATTTCTTTTTCTGAATTTTGTTTTGGCGTGCTATTTCTACATTAAATATGTTATTTAAGTGGAATACAAATTATTTTAAATAAATGGTAGTAAGAAATAACAGATCCATTGAAAATTAAAAAAAATAAATATCATATGACATACAAATTTCGATTAAAAAAAAAAAAAAAAACATGCCATGCATAAGAATGAACAATAATTACACACAGGTAAGTAATGGATAAATCTCATAAATGTTTTTAAATATTATTTTTGATAAGTTTATTATTTCTAGGTAAAACATAGTGGTAGATTTTCTGAGGGAAAAAAATGTGCTTACGAAATGCAATTCGAGTAATAAATGGGAAATAAAGAATTTCATTAATTCTTCACATGACAGCTAACTTGTAGATTATTATTAAAAATAAAATTATTTTAAAATTTAGATATGTAACAAGATAATAATAAAAAAGGGACAAATAAAACATATTAGTTGCAGAGAAAAACTCAGTACTTTTTAGAAATTTAAAAAAATTATGCATTAATAATATTTTACAAATGTAAAATGCCAATGTATTTTACAAATGCAAAATATTCTAAAAATTTGAAATGAATTAAAAACTTAATGTTTTTATTTGAAGTAGTTATTGTAGAAACATTAGTAGTATATGTTAACAAGCACATTATTTATTCTATAAATAACAAGAGATGGAGAACACAATATAGACTCGAATCATTAAGTTTTTTTCCCCTCTATGACAAACACTGTTGAAATAACCAATAAATCCTATCGCCAGCAAAAATATTAAAAAAGCAGAACTCTTACCCACTCCAAATAAATCTTAAGAGAAGCCTGAAGAGGGGCTCATCCATATTTGGTTATTACTTAGTCCAGGTTACTAAATTAAAATAAAGGAAATATTTTTGGCGCAGAAATACGAAATTTGACGCTTTTGTAGCAAGGGATAAATTTTGGCACAGTTAGGTGCAGATTTTCCACCTTTGCATATATCTAATGTTAAACATTACAATACATAAGGATGAAAAAGCTATGCATGCAAGAATATAAATTTGAGCCTAATTATGTATTATATGCACATAAACTTTTTAAACACACACACATACAAAAATAAAGTAAAAAATATTTACCTTGGCACATAAATAGAGGAGATTAACATCAGGATCATAAAATGGGAAAAGTACACCATTAGTTGTATCTAAAGTTTCCAAGATAATAGGATCAGCTATTGCACTCTGAAAAGACAATTTTAAAGAAACATTCTTTAAGTACATGAAAGTAATTAAAATTTTATTTAACAGCTTTTGAAAATTTGATAAATACAATTTTAAACAATTAGAAAACAAATAATATATATATATTTTTTAAATCAATTCCTTTTTTTTCCGCACTATATTGCAGGAAGTCCTTTATAAATAATTTTCATTCATTTTTTTAAGTTTATCTGGCACCTTCTATTGGTAGATACATGCAAGTTAAATCTAAAAAAACTGTATTTGAACTTGAGTGGATGAATAAAAAGTGTTTTATTAATGATTGAAAATTTGAACAAGATATATATAGGGAGAGTGCAAGCTAATAGAAAGAATTTAAAAATATATATAAACATATTTTTATCTTTAAACTCAAATTTTAATAACCAGTTTTTAATCAATATCTTTATACATACATACTTTAATAGCTAAAAAATTAAAATTAACCTCTTTTCTCAAGGCATATTGTCGTTCACTCATTCTAGAAAATCCTACAGTTAACAAGTGACCATTCCTTAGATATACAGCCTTTTGTGGTTTAGCTCCATCATGACCCATAGCTTCCTAAAGAAAAGAAACAATGCATGCCATTAAGTACTAACAAAACAAAAAATATCCTCTAGTTTTGTAATAAACATTGAACAATAAAATAGCCAATTGCAAATGATTTATGGATTTGGAAGGATGCCAAAACATGAATCACCTTAAAAATAAAAAAACAATACTCAGTGGTAGTTAAATAATAAAACACTGAATTGCTTATTAAATAAAAACCAATATTAAATTTATTTTTAGCATAAAAAATTCAATTCTTAAAGATATTATAACCTAAAATATAATCTTATATATTAATTTAAAAATTAAAACCAGTTAAAAAATTACAATCTTTTTAAAAAAAAGGAAAAAGAAACAATAATACTTACAACTTTGAGTTTACCAGTGCGTGGATCAAAAATTCTAATCCTTTTATCTTTGCAAGTAGTTACAAGACGACTACCATTCCAATTCCAACAACAATGAAATATCAAATCTGGGTGATCCATTTGAGCTATAGTTTCTCCAGTACCAATATTCCAAATTCTAACTTTACAATCAGCTCCTGTAAATGAGATAATCAATATTTTGAAAAATCTAGACAATATTTTAAATAAAATTAATTTTCATTGAAAAGAAAAGTCACAATATAAATTATATGAAACTTTATTCACCTTAATATTTAACTGCATAATTTGTGTAAACATTAACTATATATAAAATTGAAATATGCAAGGTGTTACAGCTACTATAGTATACTATAGAAATACAGTAATTATAACAATTAAGACCTTAAGAAATTTTTTTAATCACAGACAAATATATTAAATTTAAATAATACTTCTATTTTTAAAGAGTTAAAATAATAAACCTCTTAATATTTATGGAAACTTAAAAAAAATAATAAATGTAGAATACAATCTTATAGTAATAATATATTTTCTTACAATATAATTTAGCTATGATGACTAGATTATGAAATCATTTTTCTTACTGAAAAACAGATGATAAAAGATAAATCAGAGAATTAGACCTAGTGTTGGTAAATATTGAACTAGTTGATTATATTAAATTAATATTGAACTAGTGTTGGTGAAATATAAATTCAATTATTGATGTCAACTCAAGAAAAATTTAAAACAAAATTTTTTTAAATAATAAAATATTATGAATAAAGACAATACAAAAGCATTTCGAATTTGAATTAAAAAAATATATGTATATTTAAATACTATTCCTTTTAAGTATGTACCAATGACACTAGTTTAATATATGTTTATATATATAAAAACTATAGTCTAATAGTGAATATTCAAAAATTAATGGGTGGAGATACTGCAATTGGAAGGATTAAGTATTCGAAATACTTTGGGATGAAGGGGGAATTATTTATCTGTAGATAAATATTTATTTATCTATGGAAATTTAAAAAAATATAAGATCAGTACAGAATTTGCTACTAAAAAAATATTTATATTGACAATTATTAATATACACACACTGTATTAAGTACTGTATTAAAAAAGCAATGTCAGACAGTAATAATATTTATATAAGTTAAAACTGAAAAGTTTGTCTACAGATAAATTTGAAACATTACTTTTACAGATATTTTATTCATAATTTAAAGAATAATTTTAATGTAAAGATTTAAAAAAGTCAAAATCCTTACCAGCACTTAGAAGAATATTATTTGCAGAAGGGTGCCACAAAACTATTCCAGTTCGTCTTTGGTGACCAAACAATTCAACAGCAGGTTCAACTAATGATCGAGACAAGCCTCCTTCTGGAATGCACCAAACTCGTACAATGCCATCTTCACTAGCACTAGCTATGACATTATCATTAAATGGACACCAAGCTATGTCCAATACAGCACCTTTATGTCCACTGACTAGAGGATAATTTACATCTATACGTCCAGTCTGAAAGAAAATTAATGTTTATTTCATAAATTGAGATAAATTTATCAAGCAGGAAAGAAATTTTGTAAAAATGTTTAAATTACCTTTTGTAATGGAATAACCAAAAAGGCACCCCCTCCTGCTGCTTCTATAACTATAGCTAAAAATTTAGGATTTACAGCACAAAAGTTAGAATCCCATGAACTTTTTGTAATTTTTATGTTATCATAACAATTATCTCTCTTGGAAGGTTGAGCAAAAACATGTCGAAACCTACTGTTTCTTACAATTCGGAATGACATCTGAAAATAAAAAAAAAAAAAAAAAAAAAAAAATTCATATAAATAAAGATTATAAAGCAAATATAAATAAGATTAAAAAAAAAAAAAAAAAAAAAAAAAAAAAAATGAACACACCTTTAATTACATTGTTATAAAAAATTGTTTTTTAATTTTCAAAATCAAATACATCAGAATAATAATTAAATACAAATAAATGAAGAAGCAATATAATAATAAAATAAATAAGTAAATTTCAAAAAAATAAAGTATTGCAAAATGAAAAGTAAAAAAAAGTCATAGTAATATTCCTTTAAACTAAAGGTTCACTTTTTATACATTTTTTTCAATGTATTAAGATATCAAAAATAATTTTGTAAGTGATTTTTATTCACATGCCAAACCCAAATTTAAAGATTTATATAAAAATATGGACAGAAGTGCTTTGGCCAAATTACTGTTTATAGAATTCAATGACGTTTTTCATCATCAAATGGATGATATGGTTTTCTTGTGTCTCCTCTGGTTGTACTCATTTCTTGCCAGTTTCGAGTTTCTTTCTTTTGAGTTGAAAGACTACTTGTTACTTTGAGTTGTTGGTAGTTTTCTTTATATACACTCATATTTCAACCACTGAGGGGGAAAAAAAGTGATGGTTTTCATAGTCTTCACAGATTTTGTATCATGCAAATGATTTTCTTTTCTTCTCTTGATATCATTTATAATCATGTCAGATTCCTTTATTTATTTACTTTATGTTCTTTTTAGAACAAGTTTCTTAGTTTTCATATTTTTCTCTCATCAAATTTAGTATTCTAGAATTATGAAATAGGGTTGAAATATTCATTATCCTTCTATATATTAATAAGTCACATTCAATATTTTCCAAATTCTTAAAAATTTTATTTTTCTGAATTTTTAAAATTCTGAAAAGGTGAATCAATGAAGTCACATACTATTAAGGTTGCATTTTAATTAAACAGGAAGTTATAGTTTGGCACCAATGGTTGGAAAGAAATAAGTTATCAAATCTCGGATTATCCCCTAAACAGTGATTTTACTGTGGTTATTGATAAGCTGGCTTTATTATAAATACTGCTTCATAATGCATTAACCTTCCAAAAAATATATAAAAAAAAAATTCTGAAATAGGCACAGGAACTAAAAACAACCACATAATATTTCACTGGTAATCATTATGTCAAATAAAAAAATATTGCACTACTCAAAAATAATAGAGCATATAGCTTATTCTCAATTAGAAGCAGCCATTATTTCAAAAACTATACTTCAATATACAAATTTAATTTAAAAGAATTCATAACTAAGTTTAAAAATAATAAAAAGGATACTGAGTATAATTTAATATCATCGCTTTGCTACTAAAGATATTCAAAACAGAAGATTAATGTTTTACTTTAAATGAGCACGATAAAAGCCAAAAGTAATTATTGACCACAACAATAATTGTATAAAATATCAATAAATTAAACCACCATATTATAAGAGGATTACACTTGTTTATATTACCAATATAAACAAATTCCAAATATAAATGTTTTTCTAAATAAAAATTGAGGTAAATGCAATGAAATAAAACTGACAAAGAATTGAATATAAATAATTTCAGAAAGCACACGTTTGACAGCAATATAATTGCGAGTTCAAAATGTCAATGCACTAGGTTGTAAAATAGCATTCGTCAGCTTTTCAAAATTAATAATAAATAATTTAACATACAATTAAAACAACTACTTACTTTTAAATCTAATTAAGACAGTTAAACAACAATAAGGGAGTCTTAATCCATCAATTAATGTGGAATGCAATGCATAGTAAACAACTTGCAGCCGACAGACAGCCCACACCTATACAACGAGTTAAGAGATAGCGAGATTATAAGAACAAAGAACTTTTTGTAAGTATTAATAAGACTATACTGATTAGCAGAAAAAAGGTAAATGGCCAATATAGAAATAATTAGATACACTTTAAATGCTATTAAAATGTTATTTCTTTTTGAGTAAATAATAATATTTTGATTTAGATGAGGCTTAGGTGGTGTTTACCAAAATATATAATTACAACTATTATGCATTCACAAACTTCCTATTGGCAACAGATCTGATTTGGAGTAAATAAACAGCCGGCAAAATATAAAAAGTTTTTGTTTTGAAATCAATTCAACTTATTTTTCACTCTACATTTTTCCATATTTTTAACTATCTTCAATATATTTTTTGTACAATTATACCTCTTCTGGTGAGAGGAACTCAATAAATGGCTAAGAAAGGTGTGTCATTAAAAAGAAAACATTCTGCCTTTATATCTGAAAAATTACATTCGTCAAAAGAAATAATTCCATGGGTTGACGAATTTACGCCATTAACTATTGTAAGTATACAAACAACCATATTTATTTAAAATAAAATATTTCAAAATAAAAAATTACCTTGCATTCTTTATTTGCATATTATGTCGTATTATAAAAATGTGTAAAAAATTTGTAATAAAAATTATACTGCTTTAAATAAATTAGAGTATTATAATAAGAAGTAAAATGTTAAAAAAAATAAAGAAATATCCGCGAAGTAATATAATATAAAATACCTTTGTGATTTGCTATTGTTTTTTGTTATTGTGATTTATTTAAATAATTTCTTTTCAAATATAAGCTCTAAAAAACATGATCAAATTTTAAAAATAGTATAAATAAGAAAAATCATAAGTTGATAATATTTTTTTACACTTCATTAAAAAAAAAATTAATTCAAATTTTCAGTTTTTATCGAAAAAGCATTAAAAGCTCAGATTATTTTGCAAAGCATGCTGAGTATTATTAACTATGAAACATTCAAATTTTCTCATCAAACTTTTTGTTTGTGAAACGATTTTAGTTATTGTGTCTTACACCAAACTGATAAAATTTTGAAGATTTTATCGATTCTTTTACTAGACAAAAATTAAGCATTTGTTTACTATCTTGTATCATGTATTTTGTTCAATTGCATTAAAACTATTTTATTATTCCATATAATTATTCAGTAGCACTAAAAATGATAAATAGTCCACTTTAAAAGGAATACAGCTTTCTTTTAATTAGAAAAATGTGATATATTAAGGAGCCATTTTATTATAAACACAAATACTAAATATAACATCAAATCTGCTTCATGTTTAATAAATGACATATTTTGAAGCAGATTAATTATATTTTTAATTTATGAAAGGCTTAGAGGTTAAAAGTTTTTAAAATGATTGCTTTATAAAGAAAATTTTTGGCCACTGTAGATATAGTGCGACTGCCCTCTTTTTTATTATTTTTTTTATTTGTATATGCTGGAAGTTGTGTGAACATTAAATGTTTATTAAGCTGATATTTACTAATTTGTGCAGTTTAAATTATAATTTTATAATTACTCTCTAATTAGATGCATTTACATCAAGGTCTTAATATTAGAATTTTGGGTATTTTTCCATTGGTAGACCCCTTGCAAAATGTGTACAAGTTCATTTACCCAAATCACACTCGCATTAACATCAAACATCATGATTAGCATTAAATATCACAACTCACTAGCATATGGAAAAGGATTCTGCTAACAAAAAAGTAAAGGATATTGACATAAATATACATGTAAACCTCTTTTTACACAATAAATACATCTTACTTTAAAATGTATGTTTTTTCATTTCATTTTTTATTATTATTATTTATATTTCTTATTATTATTGTTATAGCATGATTTGGCAGTTCATAAAAAGAAAATTTCAGAAGTTCAGTCATGGCTTCAAAACTACCTGTTACATCAGAATAAGGGAAAGGTGCTTACTTTTGCTTAGTTTCTTTTGTGTTATTTATATGAAATGTTTTAATTTAGTTTTAAAGAAAATTACAATTTTAAAATAGACATAACAAAATATAATAGTATTGACCCTTTATAACAGTTAGCTTTTATTAGAATAGAGCAAATTTGAAATATAGTATTTTATTGCAAATTATTACTTTTTATTTATTTATTATAATTTATAAGTTATCATATTTAGTCTTGTATAGGTGGTATACATAAATGTAGGTTTTATTTAGGTGGCATACAGTTTTCAAAAATAAAAAATTGAAACTTCTCTACAATCTGAAACTTGTTTTATTATATGAATCTACAATTAATAACATTATTCTGATATAATATTAACATTTTTTCTAAATTTTTTTATAAACATTAAAATAAAATAATAAATAATTGATTAAGCAATTTAAAAAATAATTTTTACTTTTTTTGTATTTTTACACGAAAGAATAAAGTTTCTTTCGCATTTTCTTATCAAAATAATGAAAGATTTATTCAAAATCATTTCACAAAACAGCGTAAAACTTAAGTTCTGAAAGCAATGTGAAATATTTTAACAACACATTTAAAACAATAATTTTAAGTTTTTTTTCTAAATCTAAAATTGATTATGCGCATCAATGTAATTTCTGGTGTAATACTACTTTTCTACTATATCTGCATAATACTACTTATATAATACCATTTCCTTCATCTTTATTATTGGGTTGTAATTAGTTCATTGTATTTCCTAATTTAAAAAAATTATTAAATAGTAATTGTGATAATGTAAAACCTCACGATAAAAAACAGGTTTGATAAGAGTTTTTCTCGTGTGCATACAGATTGGGGTAACTACTTGTAAAACATACTGGAAAGCATTGTATATTATTATATTATATATTGTCTATTGTTATATATATATATATATATATATATATATATACAATTTTATGCATTATATATGTTTATGATATTATGCATTCAGATTCTAATTTATTAATGGCATCCATTGTATTTACTGATTAAAATATGCAGATTACTGATGGGATATAAGATCAAATTATATTCATCTCTGTTTCAATAAAAATAAGTTTTGCTAATTTGTATTAATAATTTTCAGATATCACCTATTCTCTTACTCACTGGACCACCTGGAGTTGGAAAGACTGCAACTATAAAGACTATTTGTAAATATCTCAATGCTGAATTATTTATCTGGTCTAACATACAGCAAGAGAAACAATGGAAGGCTAATGGTAACTGAATGCAGTTATATAGATATTGTATATTATTTTGTTTTCTAAATAAATTGCAATTAATTTTTTCTGTGAATACAGAACTACTACTTTAGGTAATTCAAAGCCGTACTATATTCACATATGTTGATGGTATGATTTTTTAATTTATATTTTTATTTGTAAATATATATATATATCTATAACCTTGTAAAAATAAAAGAACATTACTTTTTATCCCTATAAATATTAATTATATATTGTGTTATGTAAAGTTTTGTTTATCATGGTATGTATTATTTTATAAATTCTAATTTGAATTTTATATGTTTGAACTGCCTTTTAATTAGTAAAAGAAAAACCCTTTTATTTTTTTATTAAAATATTTTATTTTCATTAAAAGATATAAGAAACTGAAAGATAATTTATGCAAATTTCAAATGATTACCACATGCTATTAAAAATTATATTAATATTTTATTTTAAAATAAAGTATTTAATATCATGGTTGATAACCTATTGTTACTATAATTTCGTGCTTATAATCTGGAAAATTATAGGTTTAAAAACATTAAAATTTTGTGTTGTTGTTACTAATCTCGGAACTGTCTAGCAGGGCTAGACAATTCCCATGAATCCGAAAAATTCTAAAAACAGTTGAGGGTCCTGGAGGACTTTGTCTTTGTCAAATTCCAAACAAATCAAAGGGAAGCCATGTCAGAAGAGCACCAATGGCACTGAGGGAATATTTTTTGACCGTGCCTAAAAGTGAGAGCACTTATTTGGCCACTCAAGAAGTGAGAAAAACAGTCTGATGTAATCTCAGTCTAAATTCGAAAGATCCTCCTGGTTTCCTAGCAAAATAACAAGAGTGGTTGAGAGGGTTTTTTGAAAGCTTGTTCATTTTTATTTTTGCCAGGGAAGAAATCTTGTCAAAGGTCAGCGTCACACAATGACTGACATCCTCCTCAGCCGCGTATTTGGCTAAGGAGTCGGCGTTTTCATTCCCTTCGACCCCAACATGAGAAATAATCCACTGAAAATGTCTGGTATGTCTGGTTGATGGCATGTCAAGTAGTTTTAAAATATCCAGACTAGTCTGATCTCCAACAATACCCCAATTAGAGAGGTGCTGAATTGAAGCCCGACTGTCAGTGAAGATTCAAATGTCCTGGAAGTGATCCCCCGCCTGAACTACATACTGCAAGCCCTTTAAAAACGTTTGTGATGGAGGTTAATAGGCTGTTGTGTGTTTAAATATTTTTTTAGAATGTTTTATAAATGTCAGTTCTATAGAATTAAAAAAAAAACACCTACAATAAAGAAAAAAATAAAGAAAAATGAACAATATTCTACGTAAATAAAGGAATATAATAGTTGTGGACAATGGAGGAGAACTGCCAAACTTTAATAAAATTTGACAAAATATAATGTGGATCACATATAAGTGTATGCTAATGAAGAAAAAAATGTCTGGAAGGAAGTTATAGAAAGAATTAAAATTGTTTTACATAAAAATCAATTAATAATTAACAAGATTGTAATCTCTCTAACAAATATGAAAATGACTAATCATCAGAAAAATATTATCTCTTTTATTATCATCATAGTTCTTAAGTGCATATCTTTTTTTTTTCAATTTTGATGATGTTAAATTTTTATCATATTTTTTCAATATAATTGTGACTTTTAAAATTGAAAATGGTTTTCTTAGTATTATGCCATGAGTATAAAAAAACAGTTTGGTAGGTACATAGAAAAACTATCGTGAAATTGCCCACATATTATATGAATTCTTTAAATTTTTTTGGACCAAAAATTACATCTGTTGGTTATATGATGCTGTAGATTAAAAGTAGAAATTGTGGCAATTGTCTTTTATATTTCAGTGTTTTTCACTTTTAATAACTGATTTTTTCCTTCCGTTTTCTTATTTGCTAATACCATTTCAGCTGAAGTTTTTTTATTTTTTATTATATATCTATATTATATAGATATATAATGTTTTATTTATTTATAATAAAATTTTATTATTCTTATAATATAAATGTGTGTTGTACTTGTATTTTGTTAATAATCATATTTTGTCTGTCTGGTGCTTTAAGAAATACCTAATTCTTTATTTTAATTTTAATTTTTTGAAGCCATTTTAATTATATCTTTAAAAATAGCCAGTGTTTATTTTTAGGTTTCTAAAAATGTAAAAAATTAATATTATTAAATAAACATATTTTATTTTTTGAAAGATTTTTTCTAAGAATTAATTATTGAAATATGTTTTTCAATTTCATTATGAAATTTGTGCTAATAAAAATCTTCGATTCCAAGTAAGAGTTTAAAATAAAATTGGTTTTACAAACTTTTGCCTTACTTTAATATATAAATTTCAAGCACAATTAGATGCTTTAATTGCATAAATATTAGTTGTTGATTATTAAGGATAGATTTTGGTAAATTTAACTTTAAAAAAAAATTCCTATATTATCTATGTAAGTATGTTATTCATAATTAAAATTTCAAACTTATTTGTTTTTATATGAATCAGTTGCTGGAGGAATACCATTTTTAATGATATTTTTTATAAATGAAGTACATCAAATTTATTCATCCTTTTAGTTGACTTTATCAGTTACAGAGAAGATTTCAGGGAAAATGAAAATCAAACTGTTGCTTTCAGTAGATTCCTTCTGCATTCTACAAAGTATTCTTTATTTTCAAATGACAAGAAAGTTGTCCTTGTGGAGGTAATATTTTGTTAATAAACCTTTCAATCAAATAATATTTTGTTCCTATAAATTTCAGAATTTTTTTTTTATAAAAATCCTTTAGGAATTCCCTAATGCTTTTCTTCGAAAACCTGATGACTTTCACTTAATCATAAGGTAAGTTAAATTTGTACTCTTATGGAATTTTCTTTTATTTTAAAAGTAAATATACTAAATTGAATTTCTTTCTTTTTTATTTTGAAAATTCCTTTTCAACATTATTAATTGATCTCATTAATGTTACTAAAAACACCATGTCCAGTTTTAAAAGTACTTATACAATGAATATTCTATTCTAAATATAAACATTGCTCACATTTTTAAATCAGAAGAAACTAAAGAATTTTATTTAAAATGAAATATTAAAAAATTACTCTATTTTATTCAATATTGTTTAATTTGAGAATATTAAATCATAATAATTAATGCTAATTTTTTATCTTTTTAACTTCTAATGATTAAATTACTACAAATTATAATTTTGTCACCTGAAATGTAGCTAAATAAAATTTTAGAAATTGTTCCAATAAGTTTTTTAGTATTTGGGCTCTGTTTAATAATATCTTTACAAAAAATTTTTTGTGTGATTTCCCTTATTATCAATTCTTTTGTATGATTTTTAGTGAAAATATTTTCTAAAATATTAGTTGCACACTATTTTAAACTATGTTAAATATTTTGTATTAAATTGTATGTATTTATTTATTATTTTTGCATATCAGGAAATTTTCATTAAATGGCAATTATCCAGCTGTATTTATTATCAGTGATAATGCAAAGGGTGAGAGTGCAGAAAATCGTCTCTTCCCTAAAGATCTACAAACAACTCTAAGAATCGCAAATATAAAGTGAGATATTTAATTTTTCCCCATTTTTTTTTAAAAAAAAGCTTTTCTTTTTTTCTTCTCATTACGCGGATTAAAATTTTTATTATTCTGCTAAAAAATTCGGTACTTATGTATTAACGCCACCGCAGCTACAGATTTGGCGGTTTTTAAGTGGCGCCAATCTACACACAAAATTTTTGTGACAAATCATAAAATATATAAAACACTTTATTTAAAAACAAAGTAGTCAATTGGATTTCGGTGGAAAATGGGCTGATATAGAGTTTAACATAGATTCAAAACAGTCTCTATTTTGGCACAGCTCTTTATTGGCGCATTAGCGCAACTTCTGCTGCGGCGGCGTTAATACGTAAGTACCAAAAATTCTTATAAAGTTAGTTTTTTATTTTCAAAATATTAGACGAATATAATAGTAGGATTGAGGCAATTAAAATAAAATATTTATTTTGCTTTTGTAAATATTTTTATAATTAAATTTTTAATATTAAAGGATTTTCTTTTTTATTTACTTTTATGATATTTTTTTTCAATTTCAATTAGACTTTGTGTAATCATATTTTTCTACAGTTGATGATGTTCCTTAAAATTTGATTCAGTGAAACTAAATATACATTGATTTTATGATTTTTTTTAGAAAGGAATTTATTATCATTTTAGTTTTAATCCTGTTGCACCAACTATGCTGATGAAAATACTGAATGGAATCAATAATTCTTCAAAGGTATATCATGTAAATAATTTTACTCTCTGTAATTTTATTTCCATTTATTAAAGAAGTTTAAAAATTTGAACTATTTATTTTAATAGTTACAATCTAGCTGCATAAAATTAAGCAAAGCTCAGCTTGAAAGTATTGCATCTGATAGCAAAGGAGACATAAGAAATGCCATCAATACCATGCAGTTTTTATGCATGACTCGTGAGTTTATTCTACATGCTCTTATTTATATATATATTATATTTACTTCGTATTTCTTTGTTTTGTATGTGTTCATTTGTGAATGTTTATTAATACTAGTGATATTATATCATATAAAATTGTATCTTTAATTTTCTTTTGTCTCAATTTATAAGAATTTAAATTTGGAAAATTAATAAATAGTGATAAATTTTCCTTAAATGTGAAATCAGTCATCAGCTAGAATTCAAACAAAATATTTCTTAAATAAGCAATTGAATTATTAGTAGTATTGCTAACCAACCTCTTTCTTTAATCTCACTGTTTGTATAAAAGTTTGTTTTATAATATATCACTATTTGTAATATTCTATATAATTTAAATAATCAAGTAAAACATTTCAAATTTTTCATTTGATATTTATAATATTTTTTATTTCATTTCTACTGTACTAAAAAAAAGATATAACTTATATAATCTTTTTTTTTTTTTTTTTTTTTAATTTTAGAATCTGCAAAACCTAAATTTTCTCAAAAGAAAGATACTTCAAAAACTAAAGAATCAGAAGAGTGTGCTTTAAAGAGAGATTCTTCGCTGTTCTTATTTCATGCATTAGGGAAAATTCTGTATTGTAAAAGTAAAGTTGCCCTTTTAATTTTTTGTTTATATTCTACTCTTTTCAAATTCTTTTATTTTTATATTCTTATATTAATATCTTTTCTGTAGGAGACCCTTCATTAAAATCAGAGAAAGATATAATGCCTGAAATGATGAAATCTTTAGAAAGAGATCCTCTTATCTCTAATCCAGAAGTAAATATTTAGATAATTTGTTTCTGAGATCCTTAATTAATTTTTTATTGAAAGTTTCAAAAAATTGAAAGAAATGAGAATAAATAAAATTGCATATGATATATCCAATTATTTTTATTACATCATTATTCTTACATAATGTAGTGGTTCTAGAGCGCAAACCTCAGGAAATTGCAATTCCATGATTACCAGCCAACTGTGTATTTCTCAACTCCAATATAAAACTGGGTCTGATAAATGGTCAGATTACTCATATCATTTGCAGAGGCTATGCTGGATTTTCAAACTTGTAGGTTTTACTGAATGCATCACTTTCAGATGTGATCCAGCAAGCACTTATGTGTAGTATGTTTTTTTAGTGTGACTTTTTAATTGTGTTTTTAAATCATAAATATTTTAAGTTAAATGAATCCATCATTTATAATACTATTTATATTATATCATCTGAGATTAATATATCTACATAAAATATTATAATTTTTAAATTAATATGGATAAGTTCCTGCTAAGACTATATTAATTAATGCTAAGACTATATTAATCAGATTTTATTAGACGATTTATTATTAAAACAAGAAAAATATTCAAGCACTATATTTTTTTAAACAAGATTTAGATTTGGAAATTTTTAAAATTTTTCATTTTATGTAAAGATTTGTCTGTCGTAGATAAATTTAATGAAACTTCAAAATTCATAAAAACAACAACATAATTTTAACTATAGAATTACATTTCTTCATTATTACTTTAAATTTAAACACTATAAATAAAAAATATTTTCTCATTCCTTTTATTAATGAGAAAAAGGTTTTTATAATTTTAGCTCTCATTAATTAATCAAACTATGTTTGAATGTGTAATTATTCTCCAACAAAATCAAATAAATAATAATAATTATTATTTTTTATCTATTTCATGTGGCATTTTAATTTATCAAAGGTGTAAATTTATTTTTGTTAAGTATTGATCGTTGAAACCTTTTTTATACGGCTTGAAAAACTATTTTATAGGAATTTAATAGGATATATTCTATTTAATAGGAAGTTTATGAAAAAACATCCATCTCAGCCGAGGCTTTTACGTTATTTCTCCAGGAAAATTATTTATCATTCATAGAGGACAGCAATATAGTTTCAGAAAGTTCTGCATGGTTTAGTGAAGCAGATCTTTTTTCTTCTTACTGGAATGTATGTTTACAAATATTTATGTATATATTATTTAGAATAAAAAAAAAGATGATGTTTTAACTTTTCAAATATGTTTTAAGATATTGAAATATCATTACAGATACTTTTTTTTCATTTTTATAATATTTGCATTAGATATAATCTGATATTGGCCATGTTTGAGAAAATATAAATTTAATTTAAAATTTTTATTTTAAATGAGTTTTACCAAATTCAACTGGAAAAATTATAATATTATAACTTGGGTTGCATATTTTTTAAGAGGATATAATGATTTGTAAAGTTTATATAATTAAAAACATTTAAGAATTTTATTTCAATGTAAATACATTTTTTAAAAGTGTTTCTGGAAAATTAAAAAACTGCTATTTTCCATGTAATCCACATTCTCAAGAAGTAAAATTGGCAACAGTTTGGAAATTTATTAGTATAATTTTCTATTATTTTATTTGAATTGTTTGCATCTAATGTATATGACTTGACATTACTCAACTTCAATAAACATTTAATATACAGGGTGAACCGAAAATTGCTAGCCTTTTTACAAATTCATAAAAAAATGAATAATTTATGTTAAGAAGATATGATTTGCACCAAAATCTATGCAATAAATCAAAATCGCCTCTTTTCTGGCATAAAAAAAAAAAAAAAAAAAAAAAAAAAAATAGATTAAATTTTTGGCTGTGGATGGTATTTTTATTACTGGAAACATAAATTTGAAAATTATGTACCTTCATTATAAAAAATGTACCTTCATAAAATTATGTATCTGCAGCTTAACTTAAATACAGTACCATACCATCAAATTTAAGCATTTTGGAAAATGATACACCTCTGGAAAGCTGATTAGTCACCTATGGCCTATTGCGTGACCTTCTTAATCACAGGACTTTCATAAAGGTTGATTTTTGGCTATAAGGCTGCTTGAAGTCTGATGGATGGTTTGCTGGTAGATAAAGCATTTGCATGCCATTTATTTTTATCATTTTCTTATGTTGAACATCATCTTTCTTTCTTTTGTTAAACTTCATCCTGCTTTCTTTCTTTAAGCATTATTGTACTGTAAAATTGGCCTTATAAATATGATAATTTAAAATTTAATTGAAATACAAGCAGGTTAGAGGTGGAATTTTTAAATAAGTATTGTATAGTTGTTAAATTAAAAATAATATGCACAATAAAAACATTTTGATAATTTTAATTTATTGTTTATATTGTAAAGGAATTAAATTATGAGCATGTTCCTTATTTTAGGGTCAAGAAACCTTGAGTGACTATGCAGTATCTTTATCTTCAAGAGGACTTATGTTTAACATGGTTTCTTGTAGTTCAAGTAGACGTTGGAAACCATTACATAAACCACAGTATTATGAAAATAATAAAAAGGTAAATTTTTAATTTTTATAATAATTATCAAAAGGTATATAAATCAATATTGAGCATTATTTAATATATATACATTTACTTTCAGAAAAACCTCTTGACAAATAATTTGAAGCACACATTTAAAGGTTAGTTGAGATGGTATTTTTTAATAACTTTATAAACAGCAAACCAAAAATTTTCGCATTTATTTTTTATAATTATTTAGAATTTTACATTACTATGAATAATATTTTTTAGGGACATGTTTAAGTATGCGAGAAATCCAAATTGATCTAGTTCCTTACATTCCAAAATTACTTTCGAAGAGCTTCAACCTTGGTATGCAGTACATATAATTTATTATATAAAATCTTCATTTATATATATATATAAACTATTTATTGATAATGCATTTAATTTCAGGTCAAATATCGTTAGCTAAAGAAATAGGAGAAATGAATGTAAAAAGATTAAGGTAATTTTAAAACTAAAGACTCCTTGTTAATTACCTATTCCTTTAGTAATAGGTTATCATAAATATTTTTTATACTTATATTTAATTCTTTATTTAGTTATCCTTATCTTAATTTAAATTTATTTATGCTAATTAGATATTAGTTAACAATTTTTTTCTATCTATTTAGTAAGTTTTATGGAAATTTAATTACAAATTATTTTTATTAAGAATGAATGAATATATTAATTTCTAAATAGTTTAATTATTTGAATTTATTAACAGTGGAAAAACAAGGAATAAACTAAGAGCATTTTATAAGGTTTTATGAATGATGAGAGAAATATAAATACTTTAATAAAATGTATAATTTTACTAAAATTTTCTCTGTCTTTTTTTTCTAAGTTATTTCAAATTCATATATGCTCTTCACAGACATAGCCAGAATATATTTAAAGATTACCAGTAGGTATCTTTGTTCATAATTTTATTTAGTAATCTTATATTCCAGCCACACATAATTTTAGATGTAAATATTTTAATGCTGCATTTTAATATTTTTTGCATATATTTAATTTATGAAATCGCCTCTGATAATATAGGAATTTTAGTACTTTAGTTTACATTTTTATTTATATATTTAAATTTTCATTATTTTATTTTGTTATAAGAAAATGATTTTAAAAGAATTTTCATTTTTTTTTAAATCATACTTAAAAAATAACCATAAAAAACACTAATTTGACAAAAGTAAAAACAAAACAAAACAATATATATATATATATATATATATATATATATTTACTTTTGTCAATATATATATATATGTGTGTGTGTGTGTGCAAGTTTAAAATTATATTTTTGGTAATTTTAAATTATCAAATTTTTTAAAAATGTATTATTTAATATTTGTTCATTTCCTTCTGATAATCAAAATGCATAATTCTCCCTGTTGAACTTTATTTTGTATTGTAATTTTCCCTATTATTTTTATAATATTTAAATGTTAATATTGATTATTTAAATTTACTATTTTAATTTCTAAAATTAATCATGCTAGAGTTTTAATTATTTATGTTATACTTTGTGTATCATATTGACTTGCTGCAATCAAAATGTATAATAGCAAAATAAATAAAACAAATTTATATTTT
The DNA here is from genome assembly GCA_021605075.1 of Caerostris darwini. Lineage (NCBI taxonomy): Eukaryota > Metazoa > Arthropoda > Arachnida > Araneae > Araneidae > Caerostris > Caerostris darwini. Next base: position 163,202 of record BPLQ01010527.1, on the reverse strand, counting down.
AAAAGGTCAATGAACAGAACTTTAGATGAAAAAGATTGTTTTCAAATGGACACAAATGAATCTGAATCTGATGCTATTAATACTCAATTAGAGGAAAAAGATCCTGAAAATATTGATGTTCAAGTATCTGATGAAGAGATAATAATAGAGGAATATGACTTTTAAAAACACTTTGTGTGTAAAGAGTAGTGTATATAAAGAGTGCTTTGTATAGAAAGACATTTTACTGTATTTATAAAATAAGTTATTCTTTTTTTTTTGCCTTTTTCTAAAATTATTTTCCTTATTTTAAAATTAATAATGTTTTTTTTTCTTTCATATTCCTCTATCATAGGGCGGAGTCCTCCGTAAGTTTGTAAGGTTTAATTTAAAATTAAAAAAAAATAAAAAATTAAATTCTCTGAACTTAACTTTTAAAATATCAGTATCTGAAGATCAAGGACTAGCAATTAATTCAAATTCTTGAAAGCTAAAAAGAGAGTTTAAGAATTGTGGCAGAAATTGCAAGCTTCAAACTTTTGCAAAAGGAGCTTTAAAACTTTTTAGTTCACTTAAAGCAAGACTGGTTGTTTTAAATCCAATATTTTAATAAGTGTTTTTATTAGTATTTTATTAATAGATTTTCAATTGTAAAATTAATAATTGATTGTTATTTGAATTTTTTTAAGTGAGAAATAGGCAAATAACAATTCATTACTTGAGTTATTATTTATAAGTACCATATCTAGCATTATTTGTAAATAACAAATGAAATTTAAAAATAAGCAACTTATATTCATTTATAAAAGCATAAGTTCTTAAATAGAGCAATTAATTTCTTATGATTCGTTAAAGAAAAAGATTTGAAGTAATATTTTGGCAGTTTCTCTTCTATAAATCTTTACTAATATATATAATAGGTACTTAATATTCTGATATTCCATGATATTCTGGTACACATGCAAAGCACAAATATTAGTTATTAAACTATTTTCAAGTTTTGAGCAAAGATCATAATAACCTTTATTGCAGCATGATTGAACTTGTGTTGCATAAAGTAGTTTTAATGCAAAGTAGAAATGCAAAATCTCCAGTATTTTTTACATATAAAAAATATAATAAGATTTCTTTAGGATGTTCATTTTATTTTTTTAAATTAAATTTTATAAAAAAAATTATCTTTGTTTTCATATTAACTAATTGTTAAAAGTGTTTTTAATAACATATATTGTGCACATGCAATGATTCTGAGTAGAGTGAAAGCCAGGAAACTAATATAATTAGTAGCCTTAAGTCAGGGAAATATTGCACCCTTTTAATTAATCCTATAAGTTAAAAAATAACATGACATAGTAAAACTTATAAATATTTAATTGATAATTATTATTTCTATTCTAAATAAATACACATAATACATTTGCATAATGAATACTTCAGATAATTATCAAATTCCAAATAACTTTTTTTTCCTTTATATTGTTAAAAATTTAAGAGTTAGCATTTTTTTTTTTTTTTTTTTTTAATTTTTCATGGTATTAATTTTAGTATTTCTTACAACAACATAAATGTAAAGAAACATTAGTTGAAATAGATAAGCATTATTAAGTTCAAATTTTTGTATTATTTATACAAATGTATTGAGTTTCTGAAATCAAAAATATATATCTAATTTTTCTAAAAGTAATTATTTCAATGTAGATTTTTGATTTTTACAGCTACAATAACTTCCTATGACTGCAATTTCTAAAAATATACTTTTTGATATCCAAAGTTTAATAATATGATACAAATTTGAATAAGGATGTCAATAACAAATATTGTATGGGGACCTTTTAAAATCACTTCTGTGAATAATGCTTAAATATTCTTGAATTTCACATTCATGTTTCATATTCTAGATTGTTTTAATTAATAATTCAATGAATAATATTTAATTAGTATTCTTGCATATTTGTTTTATAAAGAACTAGCCAAGTAAAAAAACTGTTTTCACATTAGTATTTACTTTTCCATTAGCAAGGAATTAAGTGTATTACAAAATACTCTGGATAATTGATGAACTATACATATTTATTCCATTTAAATGATTAAAAAATTTCACTGACTAGACACATTGCAATTCCTACCACAAACTTTCAATGTTCTTCAAATTGTACCTCTAATTAAGTCCTTTGTTTGAAAATTTTTCTTTCAAAATATATTTTGAATTATACACTTCAAAAATGTAACTTGTTAATCTTATTGGATTCAATTGAAAAATAATTCTTCCTTAATAAGCTTAGTCTGTCTTTGAAATCATCATTTTTTTTTTTCTTTTCTTCTTACCAACAGTTAAGAATTTTAAATTTTCCACTTAATGAAAATCATCTGAATTGGAAATAAAAAAAGAGTTTGATCTTCTGCTATTTATTTTATCTAATTATAGTGAATTTTATTAAATAAACAAAATCAAACAAATTAATACTTATTTTTTATTGCTGAACAGGATCTTGAATACAACATTTTAAATTGCCATTGCACATTTAAGTGAATATATTTGCTTACTTTTGTTACCTAAAATGAAACACAAAAGTGTAATTGAATTATTTTTGAAAGTTTAAAACTTTTAGTACAACATATTATGTTTTATTACCTTAATTCAATTATATCTTAATGTTTAGAAAATATTCACGCTATCAATGCAGCTTGAATAGTATCAGTTTTATAAACAGAATTCAGTCATAAAAGTAATATGGCCAAATATATATGAATATTTCATTAACAAAAGGTAAACATATACAACATTGAAACATTACTTAGCAACATTTACACTTTTCTTAAGTAATGTTTCAATATCAACATATATAAATATTAAGTAATTTGTCGAACTTGTGAAAGAGCATCTTTTAAAATGAATAAAGAATAAAAATATTCCACCTTCTATAAAAACAACACTAAAAAGGCTACTAAATATGTCAAAGCATCCCAAAAAAATAGCATTTTTTTTTTTATCTATTTAAAAAATAAGATATTATTTGCTTTTGAAAAATGTGATAGAATTTAGTAAAATGCATCCCTTTGTCATATGTAAAAACTCGTTCTAATGAAGAATCATAGTTATAATGGAAATCATACAAATTAAATTGATATTTAATTGAATAAATGAACTGATATCAAACTGCAATTGTATTTACTTAATTCATAAATATACTCCACTTTAGCAATATCAAAGTATTGCCACATCTTCTAGTAATTAATAAAACACTGAATAACAATAATATAATGATATATAGAGATAATAAATAAATACTTTCACTTAGAGCCTTGGAAACATGATACACCTAATTTGTAAATATTATTTGTACTGTTTACAGAAATAAATCATTATTGCTTACAGCAATATAATGAAACAAGATTCATACATAAGAAATGGATTCTTTTACACATTAAAATGCACTAGATCATGATAGATCTCAGAATATTATTAGCAACACATTATTTAAATTGTAAATGTTATTTATACAGTTAGTTTGAGAATGAATATAAATTTAATTTTGATTTAAAAACCAACGAATAAATGTATCTTTTCATGTAAGACTTCCTGGAGAACATTTTTATTAATAAATGAAATTCTGAAAGGAATTTTTAATGGGGGATATTACCAATGCCCCCCCCTCCCCCCCAAGGTTAAAATTATCGCTTTTGGCGCCAAGTTGTCAAAGACAGAAATTCCTTTTTTAAGGAGAAATAGTTTCCATAGAATGGGAAAGGATTAAATATAAAACATATAGATACAGAAAAAAATGTATCATTGATGTCATATAAATAAGAATATTTTTGTATTTCGATTAATAGAAGTTCGTTTTTCGAAATTATAATTACGTTAAAAAAAGCATAACTATATTTAAAAGCGGGGAAGACATATGTTACATCGATTTCTTATTAGTTGAATTATCGTAGTTCATATTTTCAAAGTTAACTCAAATTTAAATTAAACGTAGGAGGTAAAGAATGAAAACATGCTTCTGATTGGCTAAAACTTTGCGATTTGCTTTTGTAGTATTTGGTAGGAGGCAGCTTTAAGGCTCGTTCCCACCGAGGCGAGAGACGTGAAGATTCAAGAGGCAAGCGACAAAATTTTTTCGACCCCTTCACAGCGAAACGTCAGAAATAGCATTACGCCTAGTGAAAAACCGCTTCGAGTTGAAAGTTGGGCAACTCCAAGCGGCGGACTGCAAACCGGTTTCAGGCGACAGCGGTGAGGCTAGTGATTGGTCAAATTTTTTCGCTTGCATCTTTTCGCCTTGGTGAGCACGAGCCATTAGTGATGAATTAATCATTCTTTGAGATATAATTTGTAATAAAAATATAGAATATGTATTTTAATAACAAGTGGCTATTGAAATGATGAAATGTATTTTTATTATTTCGAAATAACAAAGTCAATAGACGTTTGTTTTACCCTCGTCTAGTATGAATCCCGATTAATTTTCCAACCATCAATAACATCTCAGAGCTCTGAAGAAAATGCAAAATTTTTTTTTGAAACAGATCAATTGAAACTTAATTCTTCAAAAATAACAAATAAATAAATTGATAAAATAATAATAATAATAATAAAAAAAATGCAATTAAAAAATTTAGAAATTATTCAAATGAAAATTTTTAAATCTGGCAACTCTTAAAAAATTAATTTTGTTTTCGCTTATTGGCAACATTTAATTACCGGTATTGTGTACTTAATTCAGTACTGTGCTTCAGCAGTTTTTTTAAAGAAATTAATTTTTGATATAATTTCTTGTTGAGTAATTTAACAACAGCTTAAAAATGTCATTAGGTGTACCAGTTAAAGTATTGCACGAAGCTGAGGGACATATTGTTACTCTGGAAACAAATACGGGTGAGGTATATCGTGGTAAATTAGTAGAAGCTGAAGACAACATGAATTGCCAAATGTCAGGAATTACAGTTACGCAGAGAGATGGTAAAGTTAGTAAATTAGAAAATATTTATATCAGAGGAAGCAAAATTCGATTTTTAATTTTACCTGATATGTTGAAAAATGCCCCCATGTTCAAGAAAGCTGGACCTAGAGGAGCCACAACTAGTAACCGTGGAAAATCTGCAATTCTTGGAGCTCAAGGTAAATAAGCATTTTTTAAAACATCTTATTAAAGAAATTTATTGTATTCAGTTGCAGAATATTTATTGTATTTTTTTTATAACGCATCGGGTTGTGTCGTTTGTTCTTATTTTGATTTGTACAATTTTAGATATCGTTTTACAGTAATTTTTTCTTCATTGATTGTTATTGCCACGATTTCTTAAAAATAAATCTCGCGATTAGTTTGCAAAGATATATCTTTAAAATCTGGTATTAATTAACACTTGCAAGTGAAACGATGAATAAAACGGTAGAAAAGTTGCAATTAAAAATACTATGAAGTTTTAGATTTCTACTCTCCAAAAATTATTTACGTTACTTTTTAGAATACCATTTTAAAAAAATGAAGGTTAATCAAATTAGAACCTGTTGTATTTAAGAAAATTTCAAAATTTTATGTTATTGTCCTGTTAGGTGATAGTATTGTTAGTAGTTATTTATGGAATGATGTCTAACAGGTGGTAGAAGAGTGTAAAGTATCAAGTGTTGACCAAATTGCAGTTTAGGGAACCCTGTGATTTAATGACTTTTATCATTAAGTGAGTTTTCATGTGGTTTTGTGCATTTCGCTTACTTGAAGATCTTCCCATTGGTAAATTTTGGAATTCTCAAAAAATTCTTATTTGATTCAGTTTCATTTAAAAATTCTTATGTAATTTTTCTTGAAAAATTCTTTATTTAATATAAAACTTCTTTTCCTAGTTGTATTAGATAACTTTTAGAACTTTGTTTTCTGACATCACATTTGCTAGGGTTAATGGCTATTAAAACTGACAATTAGAAGGACAATTCACATGTCCCAGAGGGTCTTTTTTTCATTCCGATTCAGTTGCTGCTCTTCTTGTTTTTGCTTACTGACAACTATCACAATGTTATGAAGGATGATTTTTTCGAAAATTATTGAAAAGTGACTAGATCTTCAAATAAATATACTTGGAAATTTTATCATGTTTTTTCAGAAACAAATTTGAAAGTGTTGAATATAATATAGTCTGAATATATTGAAAATCTGATTTGCATAACTCCATCTTCATGCATTTTTAAACCCTTTCAAGTAAAAAGATGAATGATGTTTTTCACAGTCAACACTGCTTTTAATGATGTAAAACATTTTTTTTTTTATTTTTAAGTAATTTAATTTTTATTTATAAATTAAAACTGTTATTCAGTCATTTTGGTTTTGTTATTTATGTGGTGCTTTTGGAATTCATTTCCATAATTTCCCCCCCTTCCCTTAACCTTTAATATTGTAGAGTTCTTAATTAGGATAGCAATATTTCTTATTTTAGCTGTGCAGAAAAGCATTTCTTTGTTTTCTAAATTCTCAGTAATTTTGTAAATTGAGAATGTAAAATTTATTGAAATTCATGGTTGAATAAAAATAATATGGCGATGTATATTTGACACAGCAGAAAATAGCAACTGATATGAGTTCCAATAAAGATGCTCTTTATCCTGATTAACAACTTGAGTTGTAATATTGTAGAATATTGCAGTTGTTAAGGAAAATTTATAGGTTCAACTCTTGGGGTTCTGTTTGTGTTTTGGCAAATTTCTTTTTTCTCCACCGTCTTTATGCGGTTTTTGTCAAGTCCCCTCCTAAGCAAACAAAATGACTACTAAGGCTACAATTCACATTTAACTACAGGAAACATTTTGCATGTTGTTTATAATGGCAAAATATTTTTTAAAAATCTAAAATTTAATATGTCGTGTTTTTAATTTTTCTAAACTGTTAATGCTTTTGCTGATAAAAAGATTATATATTCAGGTTGGTTTAAGTGGCTTCTCTCCTCCTTGTTCCATAATACAAACCTTCTCTTTGGTCTGCCACTAGGCTTATCATAAAGCATTGTGCTCTGTGCAGATCTTCCTCTAATCGCACAGTCAGGTATAAGTTACAGTTGGTCCGGTTTATTGTACTACACATTAAGTAATTGAAACAGTAATTTTGCCAGCATTTTAGAACATGTATTGAATGTGGGAATGATAATATAGAAAAATGATGTGCACATGTTTGTATTTAGCTCAATAAATTATTTCTAAAAATGTGTTTTAGGTTTTCATTTGACTTCCCCTCATATATTTTGTCTATTTTTTTTTTTTTTCCTCTATCAACATTTAAGCAAGTCCTAAGTTTTTTAAAAAAAATTTTATTAAGAATTTTTATAATTGGTATTGGGCAAGGGTAGAGAAGCATTTTTTTTTGTTTACCTGTACAAACAGTATTTATTGTATAAAATTTTCTTAAATATATGCAAAACATTTTCTTAATGTTAGTTACAAAAAAGAATTAATACTTTTTTGTAGTAAATAAAATAAGTTTATAGGGCACAAAAACAATTTTTCTTTGGGAGAAGGGTGCTGGAAATTTTAGAAATAGTGCATTGCCCAGGCATATAATAATGCTTATTTTTAAATCCATGAGAAAAAAAGGAATACAAAATTAACTTTATTAGAGTTTCATGACAAGCTGTGTTACTAATTAAGGCTACCAGAAATGGCTATTTGTAACTTGTGTCATTAAAAATTCTTACTTTTTTTATTTGTTAATTTTGCATTTAATGCAAAATTTCTAACATAGTATTTGTTGAAATTCTTAATTTGGTATTAACAACTTTTAAATAATTTTCCATCTTTTTTTCTTTCCCCTTCTGAAATTGGTGTGCATATAAACTAGTTAATTTTATTTTTAAAAAATGCAGTAAATTTTGATTTTAATGTAATTTAGAAATTGCCTTTCATTTCTTTTTAATTAAATTTTATTTTTTAAATTGATTATGATTTGCATATAATTACTGTTGAATCTCAATAAACTTATTTTGCATTTCAGCTGCTCGAGGACGTGGACGTGCCAGAACCTTGTATCAACGACGTAAATGAACTGCATCTTCATTTTCAATATTCATTCTGGAGTATATTTCACATTGTTTAACTCCTAATATTTTTTTATCATCCATTCTTCAGAATTTTTAATCTACTCTTCATTCATTCGATTTTGAAAAAAATAATTAAAGTTTTGTATCTTGAGCATAATGTTATGCAGTGATGTAAATATTCTGTTTGAAAATAAATACTGATCTTTCTTTCTTTTGAAGAATTAAAATTTCTAAATATTTATTAAGCAAATCTTTTTAATATTGTAATACAAGGAATAAGATCATATTTTATCAAAGTGATAAAATCAAATCATTATATTAAAAATCTTAGTTACTTAAATATTTTTTGTTCAGATGAATTGAATCTATTTATAGGGAAAGTTATAAATGATTTCTTTTAGCTTAATTCTCATGAATCCACACCACACACCAGTTAATATGCAGTATAAACATTTGAGGGGAACATATATTTTAACTTCTTTCATTATTTCATATCATACCTTAAATCTTTAGGCAACTATTTACAAAAAAAAAAAAAAAAAAAAAAAAAAAAATCAATGAGTCTTCTACTAAAAATCAAAAACATAGTAAAATTTTCCTGTTTGAAAACAAAATCTTCATTTGTTATAACATTAAATCTTAGTAAGAAATAATTAACTGTCAATATATCTAAAATAACTTGGTTGAGTTCATGAAATTCATAAAAAGCTCCTGTCATTAATTTACTGTGAATAATCTTATCTGTGGGGAAATAAATACAATAGCTAATTATATTATTTAGGAAGTTATTTAAAGTTTTGAAAAGGAGGCAATTTAAATTTTGTAGATCATGAAATGAAAATGTTTTCTAATGCAATGTTATTGACCATCTTTCTTGTATTTTATATGCACTCCGTTATGGCTTTAAAAACAGAAACAATTGACTTGTCTAAAAATGTGTGGGCACCATACAAGGGCACATTGAGACATTGATGTGACAATGGGACAACCATCTTTTTATTTACAATCACAAATATTAACTAACTTGACAAAATTGATCGATTAAAAGACATAAATTTATAAATATAGTTTAATGTGAAACTTATTAAAATTATTCATAGTATATTTGATTATATTTTTTGAACATCATAATCATGAGAGTTAATGTAAAATTCTAATGTATAGGATCATATTAATGTCCCAGATTATGCCATTGGTGGTCTATTTTAAACATTCTTTTTCACATACTCTAATGACATCTTAAAGAATTTTTTGAGAAATAAAGTTCCTTATTTTGTTCTAAGGAAAAACACTATAATATTTTTTTTAGTCTAGTCATCATAAATATCATACTAATCGTATACAATACTGAGCAAGTTTCTTTTTTACAAAAAATGTATGAATACATGTATACATATTGCTTTAATATGTCTATTATTCTGCTTTTAGAAATGAATGGAGCCATTGGGACTTTTCCGATATTTCTTTTTTAACACAGTCCCAACAGGTTATTTTTAAAAAAAATTCTAATTGCTAATTTTCTAGAGCACATGAAAGTGATTTTATATTAAAAGAAAGCTTATTTGTTTGTAAATATGTCACTTTTCTCAAATTACTGTTTTTCCATTAATAGAAATATCTGCGTTCATAGAGTTAAAAAAAATCCTTTTTGTACGAAAAAATCAACTTATTTTGTTTATAAGCAACATTTCCATACTTCATGGAATAAACATGTTCTGTAGGGACATTTAGTGTAATTTTTGACATTTTATTTTGAGAAATTGTAACCTCTGTCCTAACATACTGCCTCCCATCTGTTGTAAAAATGTGGTACATACACAAATAAAAATTTTATTCTTTGAATGTTATGGTATTGTTCTACCTCTGAAAAGTAGTAAAAAATTATTAAATAATAGTTGTTACAAATATATGTTTGGAAGCATAATTAGATAACTATTAAAAAGACATCAAAATTAAATATATTTACAATGTAAATAAAATAATTTGAAATGTAAGAAGTAAAATGACAATAACTAATGAATATTCATGAATTTTATTTTTATTATTATGTAGACTAGTTATAAATTCTTTTGTAACAAATATAAAAAATGTCCTTTTTATATGAATGTAATTGAATCAATTTTTTTATAATAATCAATAATTTTTACATGTTTTTAAAGATTAAAAATTTTAAAAAGTTATTCTTCATTGCTATGAAAGTTGTAATACATAGCAAATATATTTATTAAACTTTGGTATATTTCCGTTGGGATTTATTTTAATGCTTTCCAGCTTATGTATGTCTAATTAAATTATTTATGCAAAAACATCGAATTTACAAACATAATTATTTTCAAAACAGGAATTTGTTTTTCATGACGTCTAATCACCATGTAGTAGACCATATTTTGAAGCATAGTTGATGACATGATTAATATTGATGAATGCCTGGATAATGAAAATGCTTACACATATTTTTACAGTTGAAGAGAGCAATTGTATTTTAACATAATGATACTTAACTGTAATATTTAATTTGATTCCATGATAACTGTCAATTATTCGAGAACTGTGTTTTTTATATTGAATGACAATATATATATTCATACTTGTGTAGGTTTTTGCTTGGAATTTTCGTAATATGCTTGAAAGGGTATTAGAAAATTCTCTATCAATTATCAGTTTTTTTTCAATTTCTTCTATTAGCTCACACTCTCCATACTTTTTATTCATCCATTCAAGTTCAAATACATTTTTTTTTGAACTTGTAGTGGATGGCACTTGATGCTAATACAGTTCTTTCAAATATTAATTCAGTAATTAAATTTAATTAATTAATTTTAGATTTAAGTTGCATATATCTACCAATAGATGGCGCCAGATAAACTTAAAAAAATGAATGAAAATTATTTATAAAGGACTTTCTGCAATATAGTATGAAAAAAGTAGGAATTGACTTAAATTTTTTTTTTTTTTTTTATACTGATGGAAGGATTCTGTGGACTTAATTAAAAGAATATTTGTTAGGACCTAATAAACCACCACACCCCAGAAAACCAAACTTAATTAAAGATTTTACTCAAAGGATTTTCTTACTGTTATTTTTCATTATGGTATTGAAACTGCATAAATTTGAGTTACTTTGTGAAAGTTTAAGATAAAAAATTTGTTTTCTTTGAGTGTGAAAATATGTAGATGTACAAAATCGACATAAAAATATGAACACATTTTAAATCTCTAATCATAAAAAATATTTTTTATAGTTATCTCATCTATAAGATGAATATTTTTTTAATATTACTAAATAACAGGATTACGCTTGAATGAGAAAAAAAAAGTCTTTATTTGTAGCAAAGAAAAGAAACACTTCTGCTGTATCACTTTATTATACATGATAACACTATACAGAATTTCATTATGTGATTATATAAATCAATTTTCCGAAAGAAAATCACAAATTAAAAATAAGTAATATAAAATTTTTTTTTTAAAGTCAATTTCTACTTTTTTTTCACTATATTGCAGAAAGTCCTTTATAAATAATTTTCATTCATCTGGCGCCATCTATTGGGAGATATATGCAACTTAAATAAAAAAATAATTAATTAATTAAATTTAATTACTGAATTAATATTTGAAAAAACTGTTAACATCCATTGTCATCCACTACAAGTTCAAAAAAAAAAAAAATGTATTTGAACTTGAGTGGATGAATAAAAAGTATTTTATTAACAATTGAAAATTTGAACAAGATATATATAGGGAGAGTGTGAGCTAATAGAAGGAATTGAAAAAATAAGTTGGATGGGAATAACACAAAGAAACTTACCGAGTTTGTTTTATGTGTTTTGAGAGTAAGATAAATAGAAGAAAAAATCATTGGTTGAGTGATAATATTCATTCTGCTTAATATTCATAATTTAAGTATGTAGATTTAGATGAAATATATTTTTTCACAGATTTTTGTTTAATTTAGCGTGGGATGTGGGCAAGACATCTTTACTACTTTTGCGTAAGGGAGTGTGAAGTTTCCAGGCAGTACGGAGGATACAAAGACTCTTAAACGAACTAGCTTTTAAGATGATTATGTAAATAATTGTTATATAATTTTGTTTTGTATTGCTGTTGTGCAGTACTGGCTTAGAACATTTTACTAAACGTCTCTTATATTATTTAAAGAAATATCTCAGTTCTACCCGGAAACAACATTGAACCAAGACCACACGCATATCTGGCCCTAACTTTTACTTATAGTTTTTGTTTCGTCTAAATGTCATATCAGAAGGATTTATGTACCTTCAGCATGAAACAAATTGCCGTTGCCACTCGAATTAATGATTTTATCTGTGTGCTTACTTCCAACTATTATCCTTCTTTTCTCAGTTGGATTTAGCATTATATGTCTCATTTCATGAGAACCAATAAGGACAACGTGGTTTCAATTTCTATGATTTTTATCCTGCTCAAAAGAGTTTGCCGAAGGTCATATACATTGTAAACTTATTATTTGAGAGGCGCTGGTTTACTTCCTGCTGAAAGTACCGAAGCCCGTATGATATGTGTTTACCAAATATTTTGTGTTTTTACCCGTAAAAGCTTACAATAAGAGACTAGAAAATATTTTAAAATTTTCTTAAAGAAAAATGCAACATGCGTAATAATAATAGAAATCGAAAATGTCAAAAATATATTATATTGGTGTGAATTTTTTTTTTTTTTATTCTAATGCAGCTGGCAAACACTTAGACAGCTTGGTCTTGGAGGCTTTAAGGCAAGCGCTGCACAGACGTTACTCACTTTGCATTACCCAGGGGGCGCGTGTAACTTGAAGATAAGCCACGGACGCGGAGTAACAATGCCCCCGCAACGCTCTACGATCCTATTAGGACCGGGACCTATGGTTTAAAGTGGATTCCGAACCACTACAAACATCCATGGCACCGCCGAGACTCGAACCCGAAACCTGTGGTACAGAGCGCTAGCCATTCAGGCCTTGGTGTGAAAGTATTGATTCTGTTTTAGCATGATGGTAGCGAACTAGATTCTAGATTTGCTGGATTAATCGATTTTTCTGAAAGCTTGAAGCGTTTTGTAATTAATAAGGAAAAACATATTTAATAGAATATATCACAATATAAATCAAAAATTCAATTAAATAAGTACAGGAGGATTCGCCTAAATAACAGATTTATCTGGAGACGCGAGGTAATTAAAATGTGGCTAGCATGTAACACGCCGTCAAGGAGACGAACAAGAACAAGATTGTCAAAATCGAACTATCTATATCTATAAAATATTCTTGCATCTAAAATATGTGCGATATGATTATAAATCAATATCTATTGTTGAAAATTCTACTATGTAATCATGTATATTGATCTTCGGTTTGAGTCCATTGCCAAATATTCAATACATTTCTCCAGAAATGTTTTTCGAATTCTTGCTGTTCACATTGATTTACTGATTGAGTATAAAACACATTTTATTTACAGTAATGCTAACCATGTAATCTTAAGTACAAAACATATAATTTGGTAGTCATTTTGCAGGTGTAATAAAAAATTAGTTAAAAGTAGTAGTTAATGTAGTTTTTTAAGTTTACATAAATATATGTTATTTGTTATCGATTTTTTCATACATCACTATTTGCAACTTTTTATTTCTATCCTGGCTATCTCCAGCGTCAATTTCTGCAGAATATTTTAATTGCCTGTATCTGAGTAAACCGATTTCAGATTTTTTTTTTTCTTTTTTATCCTGCTATTTACTGTAGATGAGAAAGTTTATTAAACAAGAATTCGAAGTTTATGCAGTTAACGACGAAATTTTAGAAAATTTTTGCTTTAAATCTATTCTATCAATAGTCAATAAAAAGAATATCTCAAAAGGAATCGTACGGATTTTGAATATGTAATGGATCCATAATAGGCTTTGTCATGATTATGTTATTATGAAATGTCAAAGCTGCAAATTTTCTTCAGTTTGTAATTAAGCATTGTGGTGTCTTTTATGATAGATATAAGACTGACCAGAGATTCCATTTAATGACATAAGTTTTATTTTATGATATAAATAAAATTAAGCACGATATTTAGAAAAAAAAAAGACAAAATTAACAGCTGTATTTTACATCTCTACATGGCTCCGTTTTTTTTTCTTTCTAGGAACTGCAAGTATAAAAATACCTTTATTAAAACAGGTCGGATTTTTTATACGCAAATGCGGAGTAGTTTCCCCTAAAAGTCCTCCCAGAAGGCACTGCCCTTTTTCTTCAGCTTCACAGACCTAAGTCAGATTTCCACCTACGGGTCAGATTTTCACGTCCATCATAACAGAAGCTATCCCCTAACTTTCCCTCCTTTCATGAGACCACACTGATTCTTGGACTTAGTCTAGATGTTAAAGTCTACCATGTGGGATAAGAAAAAATAATATTAATTTAAACGTGAGCAAAACGAAAATATTAAAGAGTTAGAAAAACTTACTTTAATTAAGGAAATGTATTGCTTAAAAAAATTTTTTTTTTGTGTGTATGCTATAAAATATTATTTCTTTTAATGCATTTGCATCAAGATTTTTATTCATTCCAATATATGCCTAAGAAGAAAAAACAGAAATCTTTAGTTGCTTTTTATTAATTTTTTTTTAAATCGTTGCAGTAATTTTTAATTTGCAAAGGCCATAGTAACTTTGGAGTACCTATGCCACTATAAAAATCACAAAAACCTCTTCATTTTAATTAATGCATGAATTTTAATTAATGGCCACTTCTTGAATTTGTGTAACTTAATAAATTTAAAAAAGAATTAAATTGATTTATAAGAGAAATATTTATTAGAAAATAAAAAACTAATTTAAAAAGTATAACTATTAGTTATAAAATTTGCAAAAATAACTTTTATTTTATTATTCATTATTATTAACTTTCATTTTATTATTATAAACACAATTAATTTTCTTATATAATTAAATTAAAATTTTTATATAACATTTTTAATTAATTAATATTAATAAGAATAGATTAATTTATAAAATAATTAAAAATTAATTTTATAAAATATAATAAATTTTTTATTAAATTAAAATATAATAAAAAATTTTGTGTCGAAGAATAATATAATATAGACAGAAAAAATTAGTAATATATTCTTCCATTTATCAAATAAAAATGTCTCTACAAACACAATTAATTTTCCACCTCCTTGAATTACACTTATGAAAATAATTAAAACACTAATTCCGATTTGTTTTTATTTTAAATTGTCTGACACAAAATATCATTAAAGCAACTACAAATATTTTTTTTTTCTTTCTAGGGGCTGCAGGCATTGAAATAACCTTTATTAAACCATTCACCTGAGATTAAGCTTCTTTTCGCGAATTTTAATTAAAATAGTTTTAACGAAATATATTTTTTGTTTAATTTTTCATCTCTAACATTAAAAATTTTATTTCATTACTTTATTCATCTACTTATATTTGAATGAAGATAAAAAAAATATATATATATTTGATTCTGCATAAACAATTTCCATTGCACTTAAATAAAATGGACATTTAATTTCGTAGCATTATAAAAAATTCATTCCTTTTTTATTTATCTCTCGGACAAGACTAATTGCAAATAATATTTAAATCTTGAACTTCTGCAGTTCTCTTTTTTACCCATTTTTTTTATGTTGTTATATTTTATAGCTCAAATTTTTAATTACACTATTCATCAAAAGTTGCCTTAAACTGCTATACTTTCGATAATTTGTGTAAAATTGTTTTAAGAAGAATCAAGATTTAAAGGAAACAACAACAACAACAAAAATTTTTAATTCTAAGCAGTGTTTGGATTCTAAGCAGTGTTTGGAGTTGTTCAATCGTAATAACCCGAATTTTTGCGTTGATATGTGACAATGGATGAAACACGGCTCCATCATTTCACATCGGAATCTAATCGACAGTCAGCTGAGTGGACTGCACGTGATGAACACTAAAAATGCTATAACTCGCATACTAATAGTGCAACAGCTGTCAAATTCATACACGTGTCTTTTGAAGGTTAGGGCTAACTAAAAATCATATGGATTTAATACTAGCAGCTCCATCTATGTGTTAGCCTACGAACTTTTTAGCCCACCTGTTAAAATTATATATTTAAGCAAAACTTTCGTAGGTCTGCTTACTTTTTTTATTACAATTTGATTGGATTCTTGATTTACAATTCATCAAAAATTATTCTTATTGTAGAGTGCAGACTGGAAAATCAGCTTATAATTTTTGGGGTTGGATGGAGATACTTGATGCACAGGTTGGAGAACTCACTGCTTTATTTACACACGCACAAACATACAAGATCCATACCACATACGTATAATATTTAACACATTTAAAGACAGATAATTATAGATTGTTAAATATTATAGATTCGGGGAAGGACTCCCCTTCGTCAAAACGTGAAATTTGGATACGCGCAGGGTGCGCGAAATATACTTCCTCACCAGGTGACAGTCTGTAGGTCATCTAATACGCAGGGTTGAGTTAAATATGTTTCTTCTAGTTTTGAGAGACTATAAATTAAACGTTTCTCAGCGGGAGTGCAGTTTACTCTACACTTCCTTTCGGGTAAGAATCACGAGGCGAACTGACCATTTCTCCTGAGAGCCACAGGGGGCGCTCTTACCAATTGCTAGAAGATACTTTGTTTAATAGACAGAAGACAAAACTCTAAAGCATGTGAAAAAAAAAAAAAAAAACAAACAAACAAAAATCATTGGTTTTAATGATATTTTTTAAAATGTAAACTTACTTCTCGAGGTACCCTGAATAAATTGCAAGTAATTGCATTTTAAACTTTTAAATAAACTGATTTTGTATTTTTAAAGACGGTTAGGGAACCATAAAAACATATGGGGTTATGGATTGATAGAAAAACAATAATATATTGTGATACTCATAAGCTGTGGGCCTGAATGGCCGAGTAGTACCACAGGTTTCGGGTTCGAGTCCCGGCGGGGCCATGGATGTTTGTAGTGGTTCGGAATCCACTTTAAGCCGTAGGTCCCCGTCTCATATGACTGTTGAGCGTTGGGCGTAGAGTTGACAACCCTACTCCGTAAAAAGAAAAACGTCTCTCGTCTCGAAATCTACCAGTAGATAGACGGCCTTGGCCACAGAGGGCTATTGCGCCAATGATGATGATGACATATAAGCTGTCCTTGACTTATCTCCATTTTAAAAGATGAAAATTTATCTAATCCTCTATTAAAAATAAATCGGGGAAGATAACCCTTGCCAACTGGATCTAGAAATCAATATTAACGATTTAGAAGTACAGATCATGTTGTTGTTGTTGTTGTTTCTTATCCCGCTTGGCTGGCCAAGCCCACGAGCCCATACGTACTCATGATTGAAGGGGAAGGAAGCAGCTTTTGTTGTGATGGAGCACCCGTAGGTAGAAGCCTGACTTTTGCTCCGTGACGCTCTTACAGTCATAGGAGACCGGGACCTACGGCTTAAAGTGGATTCCGAACCACTACAAACATCCATGGCACCGCCGGGATTCGAACCCGAAATCAAACCGAGCGTCAGAGCGCTATTTCAAGTCCCAAATTTGCCAACGAAGTAGGTGGTCACCCACCCCAAGATGACCGCGCCCATAAATCTAACGACAACCGGTATATTCAGCAATCGATAAATCGATTAATTATCGTTACATAGTTCTGATTAGAAATTTTACTCTAAATAATGTCTTTATTGTGAATTAAATACAACTGCAACCTTTGCTTTTCATAATTTTTAGTAATTTTATAAATGGTTGATACAAAAGAATTGCGGGAAAAGTACCTTAAAATACAATACTGAACAAGAAACATTGTACTCAATGCTATTATAACTATCCACAAAAAATTAATACAATATATCTTTTTCGTTTAAATCTTTTATGAGATCAGTCATAGTAAATATTGCCTTTATATTAATGTTTAAATGATATTTACTCAGTTAAGGACTTGCATTCAGAAGTCAACAGATAATTCTGTTCTATTCTTTTTATTTCAAAGCCTTAATGCCAATTAGTTCTTTTACAAAACACATATTAGAAACAAATTTCAATTGACAAAAAGAATTTACAAAAATTTTTTTTAAACAATGAGAAGGAAATGCATTACATGGTGGTTTTTTTAAAAGTAAGTATCAAGAGAAAGATAATGTGTATATTTTAAAATACATTAAATTTAGTTAATTATAATTATATGGGTTAACTATGAATTAAAATACTATGGTGATAAATAAGAACTTTTTTTGTCAATGGAGAATACTTGTTTATTTCAATAAAAGCCTGATTTAAACTTTTAAGTTATTAAATGAAGTACATTTCGAGCCCAAATGTAATAAAATAGAATAGAATCTAAAATATACTGTACATCAAAGCGCCTAATATTTAATTAATTGTTCATTTACAAATCATACAGTTAACAATGTTCTCAAGAATGATTAATTAATCTGACTTGTGATAATTCAACCCCTTTCTGATAGTAAAAACCACAAATTCTTTACTTCAACCGTTTAAGGTAAAGGACTTGGGGTTTTTACTATCAGAAAGGGGTCGGACTATCACAAGTCAGATTAATTAATCATTCCTGAGATTAATTGAGGAGCAAGTAGGCGTAATTCTATATGATCAATCGATTAGATGTTGTAAGTCCAGCCTTCCTCTGTAATTCTATGCGCTTATAACCATGTAAAATAATGTTAGACAGAAGAGCTGATAAGAATTCACTAATTACGTTTGAAATGAAGTACATAGATATATTTATTTATTAAATATAATTTTTTTGTAACTGTTCTTTACATGAACTCTATTTCAATGGTTGTTGAGAAGGTTTTAATAACAGTTTTGCTAATGTTAAAATGACATAAATTATTCAACCTTGTAGTGTTGTGGGTTGGGAGCATTGGATTGTAACTGGGTGTGGTTTGGGGATATGAACGCACAGCTTTATTTACACATGCACAATACACACACAGCTTTATTTACCACACACATACAATATTTAACACATTTAAAGACATATAATTTTAGATTCGTGGAAGGATTTCCTTTCTTAGCCGAAAACCCGGTACTCAGGTTTGCGCGGGATACGCGAAATATACTTTCTCTTCGCGTGAGAGTCTGTAAGCCAACTTATCAGGATTTAGTTAAATATATTTCCTCTCGGGAGGAGAGACTGTAAACTAAACTTTTCTCAGTGGCAGCACAGGTTGTGCAGTACTTCCTCTCTGGTGAGAGTCTCAAGGGCTACTTACCATTACTCCTGAACGCCACAGGGGTACTTTCGTGCCCGTGTGTAGGAGGAAGCATGGTTACAATTTTTATATTGCTTGCTATTCTCTTATTATTTCATGGCTTTTGCAGAACAAAAAAAGTAATGTTTATGAAATGAAATGAAAAAGTAAAAGAAAGTTAAAGAGTAGGCCATGCATTTGAATCATCAGAAATAGCTATGAACTTGGATATTTTATGTTTTTTTTTTTAAAATCCATGTTAAAACAGTTTGTTGTAATCAGGTAGAATTGAATTTATCACAAGCTCTTTTCTTATATGGTTAAATGTTTCTCGCCCTACGTTTTGAAATCAATTCAAAGGACAAAATTCAGTTGAAAAGAGTCAATCATATGTTAAAACTTCATTTGAAAACTTTCTGGAATTTTTGGTTTGAATAAGAAAAGACATTGTTGTGCAACAATATATTGTAGCAATAAATTTTTTTTGCCAACAGGGAATATTTTGCAAATATTTTGTTACTATCGCTAATATTTCTACATATACAAGAATTGTATGGAAGATTACAGCCTTATGTTCATCTAAATCAATTTCAGTGATATTTTCAAGTATAGGATTATGTTTTATCCGCTATGGTAGACCGGGTAGACACAATGGTAGACTACTATGGAAGTCTTTACATACAAACATAAGTTATATACATAAAGAAGTCATTAAATACATACAGAAGTTATTAAATACACACATAAGTCTTTACATACAAACATAAGTTATAGATATACAGAAGTCATTAAATACATGTAGAAGTCTTTAGATACAAATCTTACACACAGAAGTCTTTACATACAAACATAAGTTACATATATACAGAAGTCATTAAACACATACAGAAGTCTTTCGATACAAATCTTAATACGGAAGTCTTTACATACAAATCTAGAAGTCTTTACATACAAACAGAAGTTTTTACATACAAACAGAAGTTTTTACATACGAACAAAAAGTCTTTACATACATATTTTACATACAGAAGTCTTTACATGCAAATCCAAAAACTTCATTTGAAAACTTTCTGGCATTTTTGGTTTGAAGAAGAAATGACATTGTTGTACTCCAACTTGTAGCAATTCGTTTTTTGTCAACATTGAACATTTTTCAAATATTTTGTTAATATTGCGAATATTTCTATATATATACAAGAATTGTATGGCAAATGACTGGCTTATATTTATCTAAATCAGTTTCAGCGATATTTTTGGCTATAGATTTATGTTTTAAACACTATGGAAGGCCCGGTATTAATGGAAATCTTTACATACAAATCCAGATCTATTTTGAAGCACAAGGAAAGAAAAACTGAAGATCCACTCTCTGCTTTGGTTAAGTGACAGTACTGTCCTCCTACGCCATAGTAAAATTCTGAGTTAAGAGAAACTAAACATGTTATGTCTTTTATTTTCCTATCTTTTTGACTTATGTTTTGAATGATGATCTTGTGGTGAGCATTAAATCTTGACAGCAGTCATACACTCTATACTTACTACATTCTTTCTGACGATTTGTCAGAAGTTATGCCAGAGCGTTTAGCAACAAACATTTTTTGTGGGTTTTGGTTTCGGAAGGTGTGCTGGTGGTGAATCACGCTGAGTTAGTGCTTTGCAGCCTCTGTAAAAAGTTAATGAAATAATATAATTCTATTTTAATGGTATGAGCTCTTGCACACTTTTTTTGTGATGTATCTCTCTATTTTGATGTATCTATCATCAAAATACCGTAATCTGATGTTTACTGTATTCTCCAAAAGCTACTATTCGAAAGAAAAATTTGTTTTTCAATTAAAAATATGCATCAATAAGTAGAAGGTTTTGAAGGCAGATTTAAAGAAAAGTTTCATAACTAATGACAGAAGATTTTTGTATTGAAGAGCTCCTTGATTAAAGATTACATAGAAATCCATCAAAAATTTTGCTTAGACTCGGGTTGCAGGGTACTATTTTTGATGACGTAAATTCCATTACTTTATAGCATTCATAAAATTTAATTTTGCAGCTTCCTTAAATGAAAATAGAGATTGTTACGTCGAAACCCAGGTTCCCCTGCTTAGGGGAGGTCAACGCCCTATGTCCAGAAAAACATCCTATTGGGGGGTGTCTGGCGGGGCATGAGGGCCAGAGAGAGAAAGAAGGAATGCAAGTAAAATGAGTTGAAACTCAGCGACCAAAGAGAATGGTTGTGTGGCAGTCGATCCTCGAGAGCGATGGCTGCATAAACAAATGAGTTCAATAAGTGTAACCCCAGAGAGAGGTTGTGTGGTCAGCTCATCTCCGAGTTTGATGGCTGCCAAAATAAAGGAGATTAATTATTTACAGTCCATTATTATTATTATCTGTGTATGTGTCATTATTAGAGTTTGTTTTATGTGTGAGCTATCGAACAGAGATATTTTTTTAGCTATGGCGACCTTCCGGCAGTTACTATGAAAATAGTTCAGAATTTGCCAATGGGATACTTTTCAATTTAAAATATATATGAATAAATAGAAAAATGATTTAAAGAAATGTGATGCGATAAAGATGCGATGCATCCATAACATTGTCTTTTGCGCATAATACACAATTAAGGAAAGAAAAGATGTTAAATCTAAATAAATGTACTGCAAGGCAATTCTGCCCAGTCTCCAACAGAAAAGCTGGGGTAGCTGGACCCTTTAAAAGAGATTCCCTCCAACACTTTTTCTTTATTTGCTCAGCTTGCTTGAATCGGATGTCTTTATGCATGCGTTCTTTTATTACTGGCACTATATTTGAATAAGGGATAGGATCCCATGGAATTTGTAGGATTTTATTCCCTTTTTAGCCAAAAAATCTGCCATTTCATGGCCGTATATTCCACAGTGATCCGGAACCATTTGCAAAATAACTTTTTTATGTAGGCTTTGCAAAATATTTAAATTAGATATACAAGTTTTAGTTCTTTACGAGTCAGCAAGCCTCAAAGAGATGATAGCCTGAATTTGCAGATTTACAGTAGAGTCTGACAAATGTTCTTTTATGTTAGAATATACTGAGTAGCGTAGTTGGCAAACAGCGTGACCATTGAATGAGAATTTTTTTGATGAATTTTAAATGAAAGTCCAGTCAAAAAGTAATAAAAAATGTAAGCAGACCTACAAAAGTTTTGTTTAAATATGTAATTATAACTAGTTATTATAAGAATTAATCACATTTTTTTTTGTTTCCTTAAAATATTGATTTCTTTTTAAACTAATTTTACAGAAATTTTCAAAATTGAAGTGAAAAGTATAGCAGTTTAAGGCAACTTTTGATGAAATGCCTAATAAAATATTTGAACTATAAAATATGCCAACATCAATATTATTAAAATAAAAAGAGAAGTTCAAGATTTAATTAACATTTACAGTTAGTCTTTTTCGAAGAGATAAATAGAAAAGAGATGAATTTCTTATAATGCTATGAAATTAGATGTCCATTTTATTTAAGTGCAATAACGGTCTTTAAGTGTGTTAAATATTGTATATCTCTAGTTGCATGCGTGTGATGTTTGTGCATGTGCCAATGAAATTGTGAGTTCACCAACTTTTGCCTCAAACCAACCACACCCAGTTACAATCTTGTTGCCTAATCTGCACACTGCAATAAGAATAAGTTCTGATGAATTTTAAATGAAGAGTCCAATCAAAAAGTAATAAAAAATGAAAGCAGGCCTGCAAAAGTTTTGCTTAAATAAGTAATTATAGCTAGTTATTAAAAATTAATCATATTTTTGGTTTCCTTAAAATGTTGATTCTTTCTTAAAATAATTTTGCACATATTTTCAAAGTTGAAGTAAAAAGTATAGCAGTTTAATGCAACTTTTGATGAATAGTCTAATAAAAAATTTTAAACGTAAAATATGTCAACATTAATATTATTAAAATTAAAAGGGGAACTGTAGTTCAAGATTTAAATAATATTTGCAATTAGTCTTTTTCAAGAGATAAATAAAAAAAGGAATGAATTTTTTATAATGCTATGAAATTAAATTTCCATTTTATTTAAGTGCAATGGAAATTGTTTATGCAGAATCAATTAATTATTTTTTTTATCTTCATTTAAATTTAAGTAGATGATCCAGATGAATACAATAATGAAATAAAATTTTTAATGTTAGAGATGAAAAATTAAACAAAAAATATATTTCGTTAAACTTTTAATTAAAATTCGCGAAAAGAAGCTTAATCTCAGGTGAATGGTTTAATAAAGGTTATTTCAATGCCTGCAGCCTCTAGAAAGAAAAAAAAATATTTGCAGTTGCTTTAATGATATTTTGTTTCAGACAACTGAAAATAAAAACAAATTAAAGAATTAATGTTTTAATTATTTTCATAAGTGTAATTTAAAGAGGTGGAAAATTAATTGTGTTTATAGAGACATTTTTATTTGATAAATGGAAGAATATATTACCAATTATATTGTCAATAATAAATTAATAAATTATTCTTCTGCAAAAAAAGTTTTATTAGATTTTAATTTAATAAAAAAATTTGTTATATTTCATAAAAGGGCCAGATGGCGACGATGACGGTGGTGGCATGAATGTTTGTATTTTTTCGGAATCCACTTTAAACCGTAGGTCCCTATCTAATATAAACGTTGGGCGTAGGGCTGAAAACCCTACCCCGTAAAAAGATAACATTTTCTGTCTAGAAATTTGCCAATAGCCAGCGCAACAGCCCTATTGTGGACCAAGCCTGGCCCTCATAGGGCTGTTGCGCCGTTGCTGAGGATGATATTTTATAAATTATTTTTTAAATGCCATATAGCATTTTTAAATTAATTATTTATTCAAGTCTTTTTTTTTTTAACTCTTGATAAATAGTTTAATAAAAACATTTTAACAAAAAAATTTGCCAACATCAATATTGTTGAAATAAAAAGAGAACTGTAGAAGTTCGAGATTTAAATAATATTTACAATTAGTCTTTTTCAAGAGATAAATAAAAAAGAAATGAATTTTTTATAATGCTATGAAATTAAATTTCCATTTTATTTAAGTGCAATGGAAATTGTTTACACAGAATCAATTAATAATTATTTTTTTTATCTTCCTTCAAATTTAAGTAGATGATAGAGATGAATAAAGTAATGATATAAAATTTTCAATGTTAGAGATGAAAAATTAAACAAAAAATATGTTTCGTTAAACTCTTTTAATTAAAATTCGCGAAGAGAAGCTTAATCTCAGGTGAATGCTTTAATAAAAGTATTTCTATGCTTGCAGTTACTAGAAAGAAAAAAAAAATGTTTGCAGTTGCTTTAATGATATTTTGTTTCAGACAATTTAAAATAAAAACAAATCGGAATTACTGTTTTAATTATTTTCATAAGTGTAATTTGAAGCGGTGGAAAATTAATTGTGTTTATAGAGACATTTTTTATTTGATGAACGGAAGAATATATTACCAATTTTTCTAATGACAATAATATATTATTCTACGGCAAAAAAAGTTCTACTATATTTTAAATTAGTAAAAAAACGAAATATAATAAAATTAATGAAGATAAAAAAAAAATTATTTTTATAAAAGTAATAATATACACTGAAGTGACAAAAGTCATGGGATAGCAATATGCAAATTTTCAGATGGCAGTAGCATCGCGTAGAACAGGTATAAATGCGCAGTGCTTTCATTTCTGTTCAAGTTATTCATGTGAAGAGGTTTTGACGTGATGATGACCGCAGGACGGGAATTAACAGACTTTGAACGCGGAATGTTAGTTGGAGCTAGACGCATGGGTCATGCCATTTCGGAAATCGTTAGGGAATTCAACATTCCCAGATCCACTGTGTCAAGAGTGTGCCGTGAGTATGAAATTTCAGGCATAACATCCCACCATGGACAGCGCAGTGGTCGACCGCCTGCACTTAACAGCCGAGACCGGCGACGTCTGCAAAGAGTCTTAAATTCTAACAGACAAGCAACACTGCGTCAAATAACCGCAGAAATCAATGTGGGACGTACAAGGGACTTGTCTGTTAGAACTGTGCGGAGAAATTTGGCTTTCTTGGGCTATTCCAGCAGAAGTGCCTTTACTGACAGAACGACATCGCCTGCAGCGACTCTCTTGGGCACGTGAGCATATCGGTTGGTCCCTAGATGAATGGAAAACTGTGGCCTGGTCCGATGAGTCACGATTTCAGTTGGTAAGAGCTGATGGTAGGGTTCGAGTGTGGCGCAGACCCCACGAAGCCATGGACCCAAACTGTCAGCAAGGCACTGTTCAAGCTGGTGGTGGCTCCATAATGGTGTGGGCTGTTTTTTTTCATGGCATGGACTTGGTCCTCTGGTGCGACTGGACCGAACATTGACTGGAAATGCTTATGTTCAGCTACTTGGAGATCACTTGCAGCCATTCATGGACTTCATGTACCCAAACAACGATGGGATTTTTATGGATGACAATACGCCATGTCACAGGGCCACAACTGTTCGCGATTGGTTTGAAGAACATTCTGGACAATTCCAACGAATGGTCTGGCCACCTAGATCGCCCGACATGAATCCCATCGAGCATTTATGGGACATCATCGAGAGGTCTGTTCGTGCCCAAAATCCAGCACCATCAACGCTTTCACAATTATGGACGTCTATCGAGACAGCATGGCTCAATATTCCTGCAGAAGACTTCCAACGACTTGTTGAGTCCATGCCACGTCGAGTTGCTGCACTTCGCCGGGCGAAAGGAGGGCCGACACGATATTAAGAGGTATCCCATGACTTTTGTCACTTCAGTGTATATATAATTAATTAGTTTTAAAAATTACATATTTTATTATATTTTCTTTTATATGCATTATAAAAGTAATAATATATATAAAATTAATTATTTTTAAAATTATATATTTTATTATATTTTCTTTTATATGCATTATAAAAGTAATAATATATATAAAATTAATTATTTTTAAAATTATATATTTTATTATATTTTCTTTTATATGCATTATAAAAGTAATAATATATATAAAATTAATTAGTTTTAAAATTACATATTTTATTATATTTTCTTTTATATGCATTATAAAAGTAATAATATATATAAAATTAATTATTTTTAAAATTATATATTTTATTACACATTTTTATTATATAATTAAATTATTTTTATATTATAAAAAAAATTATAAATTATAAATAAATAATATATAAACAAATTATATAAATAAATTATATTTATATTATATATAAATTATTTTTTTAATGCTATACAGCATTTTTTGTTTAATTATGTAAGAAATATTATAAATGATAAAATGAAAGTTATTTATGAAATTTTATATCTAATAGTTTTTTAATTAGTTATGCTTTCCATTAAATATTACTTTTATGAATCAATTTAATTCTTTTTAAAATTCATTACGTTACTCAAATTCATGAAGTGGTCTTAAATTATTAATTTCATGCATTAATTAAAATGAAGTGGTTTTTGTGATTTTATAGTAACATAGGTACTCCAAAGTTTATGGCCTTTACAAATTTAAAATTTCAGTAATGAGTTAAAAAAATTAATCAAAAGTAACTAAAAGTTTTTGCTGCTTTTAGTCATTTTTTCATCTTAGGGAAATACTGCAATGAATAAAAATCTTGATGCAAATTCATTATAAAAAGATAATATTTTAAAACATACAGATGCACAAAAAGAATTTTAAAAGCAATAAGTTTTCATTAATTACAGTTTTTCTAACTCTTTAAGATTTTCATTTTGCTCAATAAGGTCATTTTTAAATTATTATTATTTTTTCTTATTCCACTTAGTAGACAGTAACAACTAGACTAAGTCCAGGACCCATATGGTCTTGTGGAAGCGGGGGCAGCTTCTTTTGTGATGGAGCACCTGTAGGTGGAAGTCAGACTTTGGCCCGTGAAGCTGAAGAAGGAGGGCAGTGCCCTTTTAGGACTTTTAGGGGAACTACCCCGCATTTGCGTATCGTATGGGTAAAAAGCCCAGAAAACTCCCACCAAGTAGTCGTATAACGGCATTGTAGTCGTTAACTCATTGTTTGAAACAGTGTCTACAATAAATAAACCAGGATTGGACTTTAGCCCTAACTCTCCCCAGCGGCGCACATTACGATTGAGCCACGAGTCGGGCGGTTATTGTTTTAAGCAAAAAACGTGATTTTACGAGTATTTTAGCGTATGAAAAGCAATTAAAATTTAAAAAATTCGATAAGTCAAAATTGTAAAATAACTATTATTTCTTCATTATATGTAATCCTATTTTAAATAAATATTAAATGTTTTATTTAGCGTTTGCTTTTTCTGCTATAAGTAATAGTTATTTAAAGAAATATAATTTTGCTGCATAAATCTAAAGGCACACATTGAAGTTATGCTGGCTCCATATTCTAGTTCCATTACATTTTTATCTACTTTTTCCAGGCACAAATTTTCCTTTAACAAAGTGTCATGAAAAGAAAAAATAATGGCAATGAAGTTTTCTCTTCTTGTTCAGTCCAGCGTTCTAAAATCATAGAATTTAAGTAATTAAATATGATTTCTCTTCTTACTTGATACGTAACAAAAATTTTCAGCATATCCAAATAAATGAAAGTATTAATTGATTTCACTATAAAAACGCCAATAACTTGATTATGCATTAGTCTACACTACATAAAAATGTTCATAGAATATAACAATATAACATAAGCTTGATGCTCTCCTTTTCTTTATATACTGGGTGATTGTTAAAAGAAAAAAAACTATCCCGATATGTGATCCGCTAGTAATCATATCATTCACAGAAATTGAAAAAAAAAAAAAAAAAAAAAAAAAAAAAACCCCAACCTGTTTTAAGGTTTGATTTGATTTGTATTTTTGAGATCATGAAATCATTTAAAGGTATTTTGAGGTATGCGCTCAAGAATCATGTGATAAACAACAGTTAAAATCTAACAATTATGGTTACAGTGACAAAATTCAAATGGCAACTCCTTTTTTTTATTAGAATGTTACCTCCGTAGTGAAAAATCCTAAATAGCGTTGGTACGCTACCTGTTGCATGAAAATCACCTGATCTAGACATACTAAGAAGAAAAGAGAAAACAACCGTGGAGCTCATCAGAACACGACTTTCTTTTTTAATGACGTCACATTTCACATTGTGGCTTCGGCTCTAATCCAGCTTACTGAACCTCTCTGAATGGAACTCCAGCCTACCTCCCCCCTCTAGCTTACTGAACCTTTGAAACGAAAAGAAGAGGTAAGCAGATTTCCTGATTCGATGTAAGACAATTTTATGGATTAACTTCGTCCCAAAAGGTGAAAGAAAAGTTTCTGCGAAATGCGTACCGTGTATCTTACTTTCTTGCCCTCTGAGCCAAATGCAGCTTACAAGGAAAGAACGTAGGGGAATTGTAAAGATTCATTACCAGAAAAGACAAAAGGCCTCAGAGATATTGCATGTCTACTGCATAAACCATGACTTACATTCGAGGCCCTGTGTACTGCAAAAGTTCTACCTGATTTAAAACACAAATTTGAATAAACTGGTTGCAGATGCGATCAATCTCGGCCTGGACGACCTTCCATCCTGTCGTGGCTGTTGCAGAAGTCCATGAGATGATAAGCGAAGTTCGTCTTGAGCGACGTCCAAACCCCGAGTCGAACTTGTTCCCGTGTTTCCGTCTGCTGCGCAAAACAACCTACGTTATTTACAATTACTCTATGACTTCCACGTTATGACAATTAGTCAGGAACGGGGACCACGAAAATGCCTTTGATGTGCGAAAAAAATTGATTCCGATCGGAACGGGGTTGAAATACAGGATTCTCTTGGAGAATCTGTCAAACCGGTTTTTAAGTTCGGTTTCGCGAGACAGACTTGATTACCGTCTTGATGCGGCTTTGCAAGTGCACTCTGTGTTTCAAGCGTTCTGCAGTTGTCAAATTCTACGGCCAGCAAGACTTTGCTCTCTGTTTTCCATATGTTTCAGTACCGGTTCCAGCGTATCCAGATATTTCAAGTGGGTGATAACAAACTAGCTGGATTTCGTGAATGAATTTCTTATCCAGTGTGACAATGATAACAGTTAGTCTTTATGCATTCTGTGGACGAGCGAAATACATTTTTCATTGATGGATAGCATTAATTCGAAGAACTGCTTGCATTAGGCAGACACTAATCCCCAAGATGTAGTTATATTTACGTTGCACGAAGAAAAAGTGATTGTGTGGTGCGGTGTAAGAAGCACATTCATCCCCGGCCCGGCTATAACGAGTGCTTGCTATCTAGAAATGTTAACTGATTACGTAATTCATAATTTTCAACAGAAAAATGCTTTATATGACATCTTATGGATGCAAAATGTAGCTCCCCCCACATGCGAGATCTTTTATCAAACGTTTCTTAACATAGTAGTTTTGTGACAGAATTATCTCCCATCATTTCACGTTTCCATGGCCATAAAGGTTTTCCGATCTCACTACAATCGATTTCTAACTGTGGGAATACCTGAAATCTAAAATGTATACATTTAATCTACAAACTGTATCTGATTTGAAGAGGCCGTCAGACATCAGGTTAAACCAATTCCTCTTGACATGGAACGTGCTTCAGTGCTATCCACCAGCTGCAGTAGGCAAAATGTCATCGTGTGTGAAGAAGGCCAAGTGGAACATTTATGAAACACATTAAAATGTTTTGAGTTCTATTGCTGTCCTTATTGACTGTTTTTACTTTTCTCCTTTGTCTTAGTTTCTCTTATCAGCGTTTTTCGTGCTACCATTCAAACGCTCTTTATGGTTTTTTTTTCTATAGAGATCACATTCCAGTAAAAAAAAAGTAGGTGATGCTAATTGAAATTTCCAAAATTTTGACATAGTAACCGTAACTGTTAGAGTTTAACTGTTGCTTTTCATTTAATTTTTGAGCGTATACTTAAAAAAAAAACCTTAAATCAAAATTTTATTCACTTTCTGATAGCTAACACACTATGATAGCTTTGGACTCAGATATCGGTATAGTTGTTTATAATCGCCCTGCATATATGCATATATATATACATTTTAAAAATTGTTTTTGAAATTTGTTTCAAATGTTACAATCAGTACGTGTTCATCTTTCTTTTAGAAAAAATAAATGAAAACCTATGTTTGTTTCATTAAAAATTATTAAGAGTTAAAATGCTTAATATGAAGAAAATTTTTGTAGGACGAAAAGAGTTTATTAAACATTCACTAATCTTATATAGTTAGTTAATATCAGTTAGTTAATCGTATACAGTTAAACTAGCTAGTACTTAGTTTTATTTATTTTTACACTTAACGAATTGCATTTGAATGTAAAAAGTGTTAAGACAATAAGAAGGAGAAAAAGTATCTTTAAAAATCAATCAGGCAACGCGAAATGGCTGTTATTTCTGTGAAATTAGGCATTAAATTTGTACTCTATGAATTTCAAAGTACATAAAGTATAAACTTTTTTGTAAAGCGAAATTATTTATAAATTTTTTTTATCTCTGTATTACTTAATCTAGCTTAAAAACGTAAAATAAAAATGATTTGAAGATTCTTTACAAATGAGCATATTATGCGCTTCATTTTTTCCTTTTCATTAGTTTTTCCAGAGAAACATTTTATAAAAATAAAGATATCATTTAATTTTTCTGTGTTACAATGTATTAATTTTATATCGACATAAATTCAGCCAACTGAAAAAATTGAATAAGTAAATAAATAAAAATAAATGAAGAATTAAAAAAATAACAATAATAACGTATATGGAGAACATTATTTTCTGAAATTGACTTCAAATTATTGTATGCAGTCTTGTAGCTGGAGCAGAATTATCTATCTAAGAGTTGTTGTGGATGTGACCTGTAGCACGGGTAGTGTTGTGGCATTTCTTTCCCAGGAGAGAGGAATGTATAATCTTTGACAAGTACATAATAATAACCTATTATTCAAATTTGATAGCAGATAAACAGTGTTGGTTGGTTATATTAAATGAAATCAGTGTTTTGTAATGAGAACAACCTGCCAAGCAGACATTCAGTATCATGTATAATGAAACTCATGAAATTAGCGATTTCTGGGCAACCTTCATGTGTCGAAACAATTACAGATGGAATATGGATTACATCCTGAGTTGTTGCATCGTGATTGGTGGTAGAGCATGGGCTGAGAAAATGTCTACTCCATGGAGAAAGGAGGGAAGCTGATCCTCCCCCTCTCGTCGGGTTTTATTAAAGGGAGATTTTTGGAGTAGAAAGCAGTGATTTTTTGTGACGAGTCGACAAAGAGTGTTGTTTTTCTCTTTTTTTTTTTGAAGTGACAGAACAGGCCGGAATTTCCGCCAGTTTCCAAAGTGAGTCCCTTGTGGTTTCGTGTATCAAGCCGTGTGATAATTAAGGTTTGCCACAGACCACGTATTCAAAATTGTCGTAGATACAAGAACTCTGATCGTCTTCGTCCTTAGGTAAACTTCACTTGCGAATCAAATTTAAATCTTTAATTTTCCTTTTTTTGAAATTAATAAATAATGAATTGTAAAAAAATAAATTGAAATAAATAATAAATTGTATTAACCCAGAGTTCTGTATACTATAATAATGCTTGTAAATAAAAATTAAAGTGTTCCCATGAACCTGAATGTGGCCCTTTTCTTTAAGCCGTTATAGGTCTAGTATAGACCGATACTTTACAAGCCCATTATTAAATTATATATTCCTTCAAATACTGAGCAGTTTATAAAATAATTTTGGTACAATGAGCATATAATGCTTCTTTATATTTACATCCACATTATATATTTTTGTCAAATTTAAATATTTTCTCTGAACCAGATAAGCACTAAAAGTGAAGTATTTACATTGTTTGTAATCTTTACCGTGCAATTTTATCCAAGATTTTACCTTGTCCGTTATGCTCTTCACTTTATCCGTTAGAGACAACGCGAATGCATTACCCGATATCTGATTCAGCAGCAGAGTAGGAAAATGCTTTGACTGGAGCACTTTAGATATCGGCGTGGAATAGAGTGAGTGTGTGGGAGAGAGAGAGAGAGAACCACTTGTAGTAAGTAATTTCTTCGACATAGTTTTTATCAAACATGATGTCTCACAATATGTAGAAGATAACGTCACTTAAATTTAGATATTCTCATCAAAATGAAAGGTTATTTTAAGGTCACTTAAGGATTCACCCAATTGCATATTTATAAGCACTATCAATTGATTTTTCTGATGTTTCCACGAACGAGGTTGACATTACCCTTTACAGGAATCCTGACATTACCCTTTACTTTATTGTTACCCTTTACAGGAATCTAATTTTTCTTTAACATTTTGATTTAATAAAACATAATGCATTATAGTTAGCATGGAAGATTTAGTTAGTATTTGTTATAATCCGTGCTTTACAATTCAGATATACTTGGTGGCGATTGTGGCCAAATTCAGCCAAATTCCGTTGTTCGGCCATTTGATAAAAGTTTTCAGGGAGTTTCGTAGCATGTCAATGGAATATGGAATATGGACTACATCATGAGTTATTGCGTCGTGACTGGTGATAGATCATGGGCTGAGAAAATGTCTACTCCAATCAGAAGTGAGGGAAGCTGATTCCCTCTCTTGACGGATCCTTGCAGTGAACTGCATTTTTGAATGAAATTTAAATCTTTCATTTTCATTTTTTTTTGTAAATAATAAATTGTATTAACGCAGAGTTCTGTACATATAATAATGCTTGTAAATAAAAATTAAAGTATTCCTTTGAACCTGAAAGTGACCTTCTTCTTGAAGCAGTTATATGTCTAGTATAGACCGAGACGTTACAGGCCCATTATTAAATTATATATTCCTTCAAATATTGAGCTGTTTATGAAATAATTTTGATGCAGTGGCCATATAACGCGCCTTTATATTTACATCCCCATTATATATTTCTTCAAATATAAATATTTTCTCTGTACCAGATAAGCACTAAAAGTAAAGTATTTACATTGTTTGTAATCTCTACCATGAAATTTTATCCATGATTTTACCTTGTCCATTATGCTCTTCACTTTATCCGTTGGAGAAAACGCGAATGCATTAACCGATATCTGATTCAGCAGCAGAGTAGGAAAATGCTTTGACTGGAGCACTTTAGATATCGGCGTGGAATAGAGAGAGTGTGTGGGAGAGAGAACCACTTGTAGTAAGTAATTTCTTCGACATAGTTTTTTATCAAACATGATGTCTCAATATGTAAAAGATAACGTCACTTAAATTCAGATATTCTCATCAAAATGAAAGGTTATTTTAAGGTCATGTAAGAATTCACCCAATTGCATATTTATAAGCACTATCAATTGATTTTGCTGATATTTTCACGAACGAGGTTGGCACATTGTTACCCTTTAATGGAATCTTATTGCTCTTTAACATTTTAAATGACCAAGCTGTCTAAGTGTTTGCCAGCTGCATTAGAAACAAAGAAAGAAAGAAAGAAAAAAAAACATTTTAAATTCATGTAATACAATGCATTATAGTTAGCATGGAAGATTACATTAGTATTTGTTGTAATCCTTGCTTTGCAATTCAAATATACTTGGTGGCGATTGTGGCTAAATTCGTGCCAATTGTTTGACCACTTCATTAGTTTTCAGGGGTTTTAATAGCATAAAGATGTTAAAACTCTTCAGCCTGATTTAAAGCTGGAAAGTCTTGCGAAACTTGAAAATCTTTGTGGATTGCACTACTTTCGATTATTATAGTTCTAGTAGACAAAATTGATATTCAAAAGTAGTGTCCATCATCATAAAGTTGTTAACAATTTGACGACTTCGTGTACTAAGAGCGCCATTGGTGAAAACTGAATTGTATCTTAATAATTACTTTTATTTTACATTATTAATTAACTTTATTAACTACTATTTAATTCATTAAAATTAATGAGTTGTTTTGTTATTTAATTACTTTTATTTCTATTTAATGTTTTACTATATAATGTTTAACGAAACATACTACTGCGTCCAAAAATTAAGATCAATTTACAATTTAAAATTCCTGATGCTTATGGAATTAAAATTTTTTTTAGGTTTCTGGCACTGCCCATGACATCTGTGAGAAATTTCACGTCAAAATATTCATTAGTGTTTCAGTTACACTTGGTTTTGTGGGACGCTAAAACTGATTCCGGCGATTTTTGAAATGTCTGAATTCATTGAGCAATGAACTTACATTAAATTTTTTTGTTTGCGGAAACGTATAGAATGTCGCAGAAGCCATTCGGTGAGCATTCCTATATCGGAAAGTAATTTTTAGAAGTGGTATAACCAGTTCAAAGAAGGTAGAGAACGCCTTGAAGAAGAATCGCCCTCTGGTCGACCATCCACCGCAACCGACGAAGCTCACGTCCAAAAAATGAAAGATTTCCAAAATAGTGTCCATCATCATAAAGATGTCAACAACTTGATGGTTCGTGTACTGAGATCACCATTGGTAAAAACTGAATTGTATTTTAAAATTTACTTTTATTTTACTTTATTAATTACTATTTAATTTATAAAAATTAATAATTTGTTTTGTTATTTAATTACTTTTATTTTTATTTAATGTTTTACTATATAATGCTTAACGAAACACATTTAAAAAATTTTATTCACAAAAAATTAATTCGATTAAAATTAAAAGGATTATATGTTTATACGTAATATAGCAAATTTGTGGTAGAAAATATTGTCATCCCTTTATTTTACAAAGATCTAATGCTAGAATGATAAAACTTTTGTAATAAAAAAATTGGAGTCTTAATCTTTAGAAAAATCTATAGTAAAATAATTTCTTTTCGCCATTGGGTTTGGATGAAACTTTTTTTTTTTAAAGAATGTTATCTAATGAATTCTTCTTTGAATTCTTTTCAGTGAGGAGGAAGAAAAAAAGAACTGATACAATATATATTCGTTTGATTAATTATTATCCATTTTATATTGGCAGCAATTCAGAGAATCGAGAAAAAATAAAATAAAATAATAAATACAAAAATAATGCTTTAAGGAAATGATTAAAAAAATCATAGGCCAAGCACTTTGATATTTTACACAGTGGGGCAAGTTTGTCCTGCATGACTCTGCAACAATTTCTTGCGAAGCATTCTGTAGAAATTTTCATTCCGTTTTTAGGGCTGTGGCCAAATTCATTGTTTACATTTTGTTCATTGTTTGTCCAATAATGTTTTACATACAAACCCTTCCAGACCCGATTTTAATGTTATGAATAAAATAAATAATTACCATGTTAAAGTATCATAATATGATGCTAATAAACAAAGTAAAAAAAAAAAAAAAAAATGAAGAAAAAAGTTGCTTTATAAGAAAATAGGCAAATGCCAATTGGAATGCACAAACGGTCAATGAGTTTATAAAGTCAAGGATGTTTGTTTAAAATATAATTTTTTAAAACTATTTAACAAAGCTAGATAACGAAGCTATATCAGTATATAAATTTGAAAATATCAATAGTTTAGTACTTTTGTTTCATAATGTAAGATACATGAGCAATAAAACAAAATTTCGCAAAAGATTTTCATGTATTTCAGCTTTTGTATACCAAATAGATGAGTTTTACATTATTTGACATAATCATTTTGTACAATATAAAGGTTTAAATGATTACTGGAAAAAATTTCGTAGAATATTATTAAAATTTATCTTTTGTAACTGATTGATCTATCAATAAAGCAATCATCATCAGAATCCAATTCTTCAGTATCTGATACTTCAGTACTAGTAATGTATCCAAATATTCTTTTAAATCTTTAGAATTTTTCAGATAATATCTTCCTAAAATGAAAAATAAATATTTAATTCTACTGATAACTTGTTGTAAACATATCTTGTTTCGAAATCTGTCAGTAGGTAGACAATTTTATCCCACCATGTGGTTGTTGCGTCAATGAAGAAGAAGAAGAAAACTTGTTGTTGGTTTTAAAATAAGTTGAATGACTAAAAAAAATTCAATAACAAATATATTAATAAATTAGCTGTCTAAAAAATCACAACAACCTGGACCCAATGGTTACTATTGCCCTACGTGTAAAGAAACTTTGATAAATCATTAAAGATAACCACTTAAGTCTTATAAATCTTTGGAAATGTTATGTTAATATTGTGTAAATCTTATCCCTTCTCCTATTCTCAATAATTTGCAATCTGAAGAACATAAAAATATTTAATTGATTTATAAACTAATCCTTGAATTAAATTGAATCAAACCTCCCCTTTAACCTCCCCTTGTGTGTGATGATTTTCATATTTAATTTGAAAATTCCTTGAAAAATTAAATTGAAAAATTAAAATTTTACAATCAAATTAATTCTAAGAATGAAAATTTCCTTGAAAAATTCTTTCTTAGAATTAATTTAATTGTTACATTTATTCCTAATCTAATGCATTTATTTTATGAGAATTATATCGTTTATTTCTTTAATTTATGTAATAAAACTGTTGTTGTATTTTTTTAAAGATGTTCATTTGATTTTTGATGCTTTATTTGGTGTGTCTTTAATTTAAGAGGTAATAGAGTGAAAATGATAAAGTAAGCTTTATATAATTTGAGGAAAATTAGTTAGGCTCAATTTACTTGTACTGATATAATTTAGTTTTGTTACAAAGTAGAAAAAAATGAAATGTGCAGCTTACAAAGTTTTATTTTTTTTATTGAATAAGTTATAGATTGTCTCTTAATGCAGATCTAGCTTCTATACAATTGTATAAAAAAGTATTTATAATATTTAAAATTTTGAAGCTACAAATTCAAGTATACATTAAAAAGATTTCTTATTTTATAATATCAAAAAGATATTATAACATGAAGAGATATTCTAATTATTTATGTATAATATTTTGTGTAGGTTTTAACAAATACATAGATGTTGAAAAATATTCGAAATATTTTTGACATTATAATAAATTATTTAACTTCAAATTATATAAATAGAAAAACTATATAAATTATTTAAATGGAATTCAGACATTTTGAATTGTCACCGCATTAAATTGTAATCAAATAAGGAAATAATGATACAAATAATGCAAAGAGACTATTCTGTTTTATTGCTGACATCAATTTTTTTATTTTTTAATTTTTAAAAAATCTATAAATGCCGACAAACATAAAACACAAGTTTTAAGTTAAAAGTTATCGTCTGTAAAAAAATTAATAGTGGAAATTTCTTTGAATTACTGATCATTAAGAACAGAAAAAACAACAACAACACAGTGAAATAAATAATTTTTTTAAATAATAAAGAAGTTACTTCAAATTAAATTTTTTGTGTACATATGATGATGAAAATTAAAAATTTTATATTGAAATAGAAAATTACATTTTTTTTCTAATGCAGCTGGCAAATACTTAGACAGTTATATTTATGCCATAAGCAAGGGCTGCATCGACGTTACTCATTTAGTACTATCCAGGCGGCACGCGCAGCTTGAAGATATGCTACGAACGCCAACGCTTTACAATCATATTAGATCGGGACCTACGGTTTAAAGTGGACTCCAAACCACTACAAGCATGCATGGCACTACCGGGACTCGAATCTGAAACCCGTGGTACCGAGCACCAGAGCATTAACCACTCGGCCATCAGGAATCTGCTGTTTAAAGTGGATTCCGAACCACTGCAAACATCCATAGCGCCTCCGGGACTCGAAACCGAAACTTGTCGTACCGAGGGCCAGAGCTAGCCACTCGACAATCAGGGACCTGCGATATAAAGTGGATTCCGAACCACTACAAACATCCATGGCACCGCCGGGACTCGAACCCAAAACCTGTGGTACCGAGGGCCAGAGCACTAGCCACTCGGGCCATCAGCTTCCCCAAAAAAAAAAATACGAAACTATAACATGAAGTTACATGGGCGGGATAATTCTGGTGAATAATTATAATTATA
Organism: Caerostris darwini; assembly: GCA_021605075.1. Classification (NCBI taxonomy): domain Eukaryota; kingdom Metazoa; phylum Arthropoda; class Arachnida; order Araneae; family Araneidae; genus Caerostris; species Caerostris darwini. Next base: position 125,005 of record BPLQ01010527.1, on the reverse strand, counting down.
TAGTTATCTAATTATAATTAAGATAATGTGTAACAATAATTTAAAATTCGGAAACATTAAATTTAACGAACAATTCAATCTTTTCAAAAATAAGTTTTTTCAAAATGTAACATTTTTTTTTCTTTTTTAAAAAAAAATTTGCATTTTTAATCTGGTACTTCATTAAGAATAAAGACCCTATTAAAGGAAAAATGACCCTCATTAATCAAATTTCATTGCCTAACTCCCTTCAAAAATTATTTTTTTTTTTTTGTCGGGGGAGATTAATAATTTCATTACCGGTAACAGACAGAGAAGCCCTGCCAGTGCATTTGTTCCATTAATCAATAAATGGCATCAGGGCAACCATGAAGTTGAAAATTTACCCTCAACTCTGCGAATTTGACGTCCCTGTCCAAAAGTGAAACAACCCCCTTCGCTAGTTGGATCGAGTCGCCCTGTTTCTTACGTCACAGTATACGGGCATCCAAACGCGCGCAAAGCAAGCGAATACGATCGCAGTTAACAGATCGCAGGTGGTTTTTGCTTTGTGCGAACCCACCTGTAGAACATTTTCGAGACTTCTTATTTGTATTGATTTTGAATTTCCTCGATTGTTTTTTATTCTTCATGATGTGATATCGGCGCTAGTTTGCAGCTGCATTTTGTAACAGTGGAATATATATATTTTTTTAATTTAAAAAATGTGATGAACAAAATGTCTGTTGCCATAAATTTTGCATAATACCAGGAAAGAAAATGTTGTTTACGGATTCAATTTGATTAAAAAAAGAAATTTGTTTTGTATTTGTGAAATTGGAATTATGATGCTGATGTTTTCTTAAAAAAAATGGCATCGCATTAAAAAAAAAAATAGCAACAAGTGTGTAGAAGAATTTTTTGGAATATTCTGAAAACTTCCTGTTGGTGTAAATAAGAAAAGTGTTTTTCTATTCTCCAAAATATCAAGAATGAAAAAATATCCAAGAGTTTGAATCTAAATAATTCATGAAATTGATTTTGCTATAAATTATATTTTATTCAATTTCGAACTAAATATTAAAAAATTTTTTTTTTGAATGCAGACGATTTATGAATAGCTCATATTAAAGAATTCATGTAAACAGATTCATGGATTTCAACAAAATGTGTGCCGTAAAAGTCCTTTTAAAATAAGTGGGTATTTTTATTATATTTTAACTGCATTTGAATTGAAAGAGATCTTGTTATTAAAAAAAAAAAAAACTGGAATCATTTTGAGAGCTTTTATCTCAAATTAAAATTTATATTGAAAAGATTCTATTTTCTTTTTATTTAGAATGAGCAAATAAAAACGCTATTGAATACTTTCTGAAAGAAGTTTTTTTTTTATAAGAGTTTCAAAATCAAAATATGGTTTTATGGTGAAAAGTAATTCTCTATTTATTAACTTGAATTTTTCTTCAAGTATTGCGTTTTGAAAGAAATCCTTATTCATTTAAAGAGATAAACGAATTACTTTACAAAAATATGCTTTATTATTTAAAAGTATGATTTATTATTTAAAATCATTAACTTAATTTTTGCATTTTTTCTGTCCGTAACTTTATTTTTTAATGTCTAATAGAATAGAAGAGAATAGAATAGAATAGATATTTTAATCTATTACTTTTTCAAAAAGTCATGTTTAATTACAGAAAAACGCATTTAAAATAAATAAATTTATGCAACGGTAGCTCGTTAAATATTTAGAAATTCTCGATGGTGAAAAATCTTTCCCAAATAATAAATAAAAGTCGAATTTTTGCCGTTTTCTATTATTTAATTGAAAATAAATGTTTCATCGTGGTTATAAGCAAAACCTAAATAATATATTTATTAAATTACAAATGAAATAAACGGGGATTTTTCGTGAATTATTTAAATCTTTAAATTAAAGTAATTTCGTATTTAATTGAGTAGCTTCGTATTTTAATGCATACATTTTTTTTAATAAAAATGAATTAGCGAGTATATTTTTAAAAGTTCTATTGTATGTTTTAAAATTTTAAAGGTATATCGTTAAATTAAATAGTATATTTATTTTAATTTCTAACAATTAAATTTTTTTAAACAATAATAATTATTTGAAATCCTAAATATATTTAAAACTTCTATATGTTTATTATAAACTTATTTTATTTGACGAAGGGGCGACTATATTAATATATTTCATATGTTTTTAGATTATCTATCCAGATAAATAGATTCAGGACATTCGGAAAAAAGTATAGATCTGTGTTATTTAAACAGTTTGGGAACTTGATATCTTCAATACTTCGATTTTCAACGTTTATTTTAAATAAACTTTCTTAAAAAGAAAGATCATTTTCAAGCATTATGGCAAAGGATTCAACTTTCAAGAACTTAATATTTCCACCTTTAGCAAGACCTCTCAGAGAACACAATTATCTCACTTTTAAACTTATGCGAACAGGTAAGTTATTTATGAATTAATTTTTTGTTAAATTTTTATTTAAGGAAGTATATGAAATGTTTTTAAATTGTTATTCATTTAGGAATATAAATTTGAATGTGAATTTTGTGAATGTTTTTAAAAAAGCAAATTTTATTTATATTTATAATATAAATGTAATAGGCTTTTAAAAATAAAGGCCTATTTTGGATAATAATATTTATTTTGTCGTATCCTAAGAACGTTTTTAATCTATGTAAATTTAAACTAAATATTTAATTATATATGTAATTTATTATTTTTAAGTTTTCACTAAAATAAAAGCTAAATATTACTACAAAGATTAAACTAAATAAAACTTTTAAGATTTGTCCTGTATAAATACTGAAAGTGTCTCACTAAACTCGCATTGAAATTTACACAATATTCTTCCTCTTATTTCTACAGTTCATATTTTGTATTCTGGTTGCATTTAAAACGTAATATTAGTGAATTTAGCGAATTTATGCATATTTTAATAAAATGGTAAAAAGTACTACAGTCAATATTTACATTAAAAAAAAATTTTTTTTTTCGTATTCTGAAATGAGTACTATAAATAGGAGATATTAAAAATTAGTTGTTAAAATATCCTATTTAAAAGTTTAAATTTTTAAATTATATTTTAATTTTATTTCTGTATGTACTTAAATACAGCATAATTAGATTTTGTTTTTGTAACTATTAAAAAAATATAATTTATATAAATTAGTGAAATATTTTATTTTTCCGTTTGAAATGATAAATGTATTTAAGCTAGTAATTTATAAATGAAACTTTAAATAAGATTTTGTATAATGTGTTTATTGGCTGTATAATCTGTCGTAAAGATTAAATACATCCGATCAATACTTCAGCAAATATCTGGATATTATTAGAAACCGATTCATTGTTTAAATTATCATGCGAATAGTGTTATAAAATTTTGGTTAAATTTGAAAAATGCATACTTTAAGCCTCTCAGATATAATCCAATCCAATTTTCGTACAAAAATATTTAATTTAAGATAATCTAAATTAGAAAAATTAATTTTTAAAAATGAATATTAGTAAAGGCAGCCATTTTTAAATGCTTATTTTTTAAAATTCAGAATTTACAAAATTTATTCGTTTTCTGTTTTTATTAATTCAAGCAATTAATATCATTTTTCGTTAATAATCATTGTCATGTAATTAAAAATAAAGGCCTATTTTTGATAACATTTTCTTTGTTGTATCTTAATGTTTTTAATATAAATAAATTTAAACTACAAATTTAATTATATAAATAATTTATTATTTTAGGCTTCCACTATAATAAAAACTAAACATTACTTTAAATATTAAACTAAATAAAACTATAAAGATTTGTCCTGTTTAAATATTGAATGTGAAAGAATGTGTAATATTAGACTCGCATTGAAATTTACAAAATATTTCCCCTATTATTCTATAATTCATGTTTTGTATTCAGGTTGTATTTGAAACGTAATATTAGAGAATTTATTAACATTTTAATAAAATGGTAAAAAACACTACATTCAATATTTTACGTTTAAAAAAAAAAAAAAAAAAAAAAAAAAAAAAAAAAATTATTCTGAAATAAGTACTATAAGTAGGAGATTTAAAAAAATAATTCTTAAAATATTCTATTTAAAAGTTTAAGTTTTTGAATTATATTTTTATTTCTGTATGTAGTTAAATATTGCATGAATGAATATTGTTTTTGTAACTATTAAAAATAATATTAATTTATTTCAAATAGTGAAATATTTTATTTTTTCCGTTAGAAACTGATAAATACATTTTAAGTTATTGAGAAATGAAACTTTAAATAAGACTGGGTATGATGTGTTTATTGGCTGCATAATCTACAATAAAGATTAAATACATAGTTATTATAGCTAATCAATAATTCGGAAAGTATTTGGATATTATTAGAAATTGATTGTTTAAATTATCATGCGAATAGTTTTATAAAATTTTAGTTAAATTTGAATGATGCATCCTTAAGCCTCTTGATAATTTTCATTTTTTGTACGGATAAATTTAAAACCATCTAAAATAGAAAATTTAATTTTGTAAAAATTATAAATGTTAGTAAAGGCGGCAATTTTTTGATACTTATTTTTTTAATACAGAATTTTTAAATTTATTCGTTTTCTAATCTTATGGACTTAAACAATTAATATTATTTTTCGTTAATAATTATGGTCATGTAATTAAAATAAGGCTATTTTTTATAATATATCCTTTTTGTGTCTTAAAAATGTTTTTAATATAAGTAAATTAAACAATTTAATTATATAAATAATTTATTATTTTAACCTTACACCAAAATAAAAACTAAATATTACTACAAACATTAAACTAAATAAAACTATAAAGATTTGTCCTGTTTAAATATTGCATATGAAATAATGTGTAACGTTAGATTCACATTGAAGTTTAAAAAATATTTCATTCATATTTTCATATTTTGTATTTAGGTTGCATTTTAAATGTAATTTTAGTGAATTTAGCGAATTCATTGTAAAAAATGACTTTGAATATTTTGTATTTTAAAATGAGTTTAAATCCAAATAAAGATTTATTTATTAAATTTTTTTCGCGAAATTATTTCTTTGCGATTTCAGATTATTACATCTATTTTGCATGAATTTTATTATTGACTATTATTTAATTCTTAAAATATTTGAAAAAGAAATAGGGCATGAAACAGTATGATAAAATATTACTTAATATAAAATTCTTCTTTTTTTTTACTATAAATTTGAAATGTATACCATGAATGTTTTTGATTAGCATAAAAACTTTAGGTGACATTGAATACATAGAATAAAGTTTCGAAAATATTTTATAAAATACAATATTGAGATCTAATAAAACTAAAAGTACCTAAAACCTAATAAAAAATAAAACTGCAAATATTTGTCCTTTTTAAATAGTGAATGTGAAATGTGTAATATTAGACTCAATACTGAAATTTGTATAATAATACGTATTTTGTAGAATAATGCGAAATATTTTTCGTATTATTTCTACAATTCATATTTTGTATTTAGTTTGTATTTGAAATGCAATTTTAGTGAATTTGGCGAATTCATTTATATTTTAGTAAAATGGTAAAAAGTATTACAGTCAATATTTTGCATTAAAAAAAGCTTTAAAAATTGACTCTGAATATTTTGTATACTAAAATGAGTTTAAATTCACGCAATGATTTACTTATTAAATTTTTTTTGCGAAGTAACTTCTTCGCAATTTCAAATTAATGCATTTATTTTGCATTAATTTATTATTGATTATTGTTTAATTCTTATAATATTTGAAAAAGAAATAAGACAGGAAACAATATGATAAAGCATTTTTTAAGTATGAAACCTGAATTGAAATCTGAAAATTATTCTTTTTAAGTATGAAATCTGAAAATTATTCTTTTTAAGTATGAAATCTGAAAATTATTCTTTTTAAGTATGAAATCTGAAAATTATTCTTTTTAAGTATGAAATCTTTTTAAGTAAAATTATTATTTTTTAAGTATGAAATCTGAAAATTATTCTTTTTAAGTATGAAATCTGAAAATTATTCTTTTTAAGTATGAAATCTGAAAATTATTCTTTTTAAGTATGAAATCTGAAAATTATTCTTTTTAAGTATGAAATCTGAAAATTATTCTTTTTAAGTATGAAATCTGAAAATTATTCTTTTTAAGTATGAAATCTGAAAATTATTCTTTTTAAGTATGAAATCTGAAAATTATTCTTTTTAAGTATGAAATCTGAAAATTATTCTTTTTAAGTATGAAATCTGAAAATTATTCTTTTTAAGTATGAAATCTGAAAATTATTCTTTTTAAGTATGAAATATGAAACGTATATTATAAATGGTTTTGATTAGTATACAAACTTTAGGTGACATTGAATTCCTTGAATAAATCATTGTGAACACATTGTGATTAGAAAAGTTTCGAAAATATTTTAGAAAATACGTCATATAAAGCGACGGAAACGTGTCTTGAAATTATATGACCAATTAATTGATTCACATTCAGTCATTTTTATCTCCTTTTTTTACACATTGCTTTTTTAGAATTTTATTTCAAGTTAAAATATTTTTATTCTTTTAATACTTTTTAAAATTTGCAGCACCGTAAATATATGATGCATTTTTTGGTAAATGATATATCTAAGAATAGAAAAATGAAATGACATATTATATTCTTCTTAACAAGTAAAATCTCCTTCCACTACTTGAAATAAGACCCATTCGAGACAACAACTCAACGTATTATGTCTTGGGTTAATGAGACCCAATTTGCATTCGTCTGATGTTCAGGCGTCTATTGTTTCATTTCCTTTTTGCTGGAATCATAAAAAGGAATTCCATTCTCCATTAAATCCAGTTTTTAATATATTTTTAGCATAAGAAAAGACGAGTTGGAAGTATTTTATTCGCTATTGTTTTATTGAGAACTTGAAATGATTAGTCCTCCATTTTTCGAACCATGATTGCTTACATTTAAATCTTTCATCGAAAATAAATATTTATTATGCTTTTTGGATGCTCATTTACTGTTATTTTATTTTACTTGAATCAATTTTGATTCAATCAAAATTTCATTTCAATTCAATTTTGATTCATCTTGAATCAATCAATGAATTTTCTTTTAATTCATAATTATAGTTTATAAGAAGCAGTTTAATTAAAAATAAACACTACTTTATAAGTCATTTAATTTTAGGAATCAAATTTTAATAATCAGTTTGGTACAAAATTTAGTTCATATCTTTACAACAAGTTAACAACATAAAACTTAATCAGTGCCTGATTGTACTTGTTATGACTGATTGTAAAAAAATGAATTCATTTCTTTACAACAAGTTTGATTAAGTTTTAAGTCTGATTGTACTTGTTCAAAAACTGCTTAAAAATTATGAATAGTATTGCTACTTTATATGTTATTACATTCAATTGATTGTCGATTAATGTAATAATTCAGCGCTTGTTAGATTATTAAATATGCATGTTAAAAGTAATTAATAAATTTATATATATATATACTAGGAGTTTTATTCTTATCATTAGAAGTAACTCTATAACCTCATTAATTCCTCCTTAACTCCATAACTTATTATTAGAATAACAGCTTTATTCTTATTATAACTTATGTTTTATTCCTTATTACGAGTTTTATTCTATGTATATATATAATATGTCAATAATTTTATTATAATTAATATTTAATCATTAACATTATTTAAAGATGGTAAGTTAAAATTATTTAATTTGTTACTTATACAATGCACATAATGTTTAAAATAAATAATTTCCCCTTAGTTAACAATAAAGGAAAACTAAATAAAAGGAATTATGTAATCCAGTGAAATAAAATATTTGGAAAACTACGAAATGTTATTTTTTATAATATGATATGTAATTTTTTGATTTCCTTGAATAATTCATAGTTATAAGCGATTAAAAATTAATAAAAAACGTTTTTAACTCGTGTAAAAAAAGTAATTTATGAACTTTTATGTATATTAAACTGTTCATGGGATTTAAAAAAATGACTGCGGCTTTGAAATTCGCAAAGACAAGAAAAAAAAAATGTTCTAAATAGTGCATCAAATAAAATTAAAAAATTAAAAACTAACTATTCAACAATTTATTTGGACTTGGAATATCTTTTTTTCTGGAGCTCTATCAGGCTCAAAATGTATTAGCAAGCAACGAATAATCGTAACCAGGTAGTAATGAAAGAAAATCAAATTTGGGCTCAATTTTAACTATCTATGATAATGGTTATATTTTTTAAAGATAATCTAATCCGTAAATTTGATTTAAATTGCAAACATTTTACAAGTGATTATACCATCGTTTTGGAAAAATGAGAGGTTTGTTTCTGAAATGTAAACATGTATTGTCATGTCATTTTGGAGAATATTTTGATGATATTCATTGACAGATCTAACTACAGGTTCTATTTTATATATCATCGTGAGAGAAAGATTTATGCTATGCAGTTCTGTGTATTTAAATGCATCTTTTATTCTGTGACACATTTATGTCCAGTTTTCTGTGTCTCAAAGAATTTTAGCAAAATATCCAGTTTAAAAGCCCTTTAAAACTTCAAAGAGATTTAGTTCAATAAATTTAAATGAATTTCAAATATTTTTTTATATTAACTGATTGAAACATATAAACCTGAAACATGCAGTTTTTAAAACCTTAGACGAAAGTTTTGTTTTCTAAGTGTTTTAAACAAAAATGTCTGACTATTATTTATACGAACCTTGAATGAAACTGATAAATGAATAGTGTTTATAGTTCTATTCTGATTGAAATTATTTATTATGTATGCAATATTATTTATTATCCTTCTTGGAAAAAAACAAAACTGTAATTATGACTTAATAGTTGCAGTTACGGAATGTAGACGGAAAAGGTAATGTTTCTTAAGGAATATATCGATAGAAGTTTCTCTTTACTTGCAGATGCATAATTAATTTTAATTTTTAATTATATCATAATAAAAATTTTATATAAAATATAATAAATTATTAATGAGTATAATGCTCAGTATATTATTAAATGAAAAATAAAAGTAAATTAACAGAAGAAGAATTAAGAGAGAAATTAAAATTTTAAGTCTCTTGCATATTGCTGCAAATATGAAAAGGAGCATTGCCCGGTATCAAAGCCTCAATCTTGCGGCTGGCCTCAACCTTGCCTTCAACCTTGCTTCAGTACTTTGCCGAGTGCGTATATCCAGATTCTTTAAAACTTTCGTTGCACATCATATTAGTGAAAAATGGTTGACAGACTTATAAACCATGTACCATATCATAAAACAATAGGGATCTTTGTTATATCTAATATTCATGAACAATAACATTAAATAATACATTTCAAAATTATCTATGATGCCTGGTATAAACTCATAACCTATGCATCTATTTGCATTTAAATATTTTTACTTATAGTTTACGTTTTTTATATTCTTATATACCCTTCTTCCACCAACATTGAGTAAAGAAAAAACAATGCATGAGAATTTTTTTTCGAAATATGATTAAGAATTCAAATACTAGATAAAAAAAAACTTAAGGGTTTAAATCAAACCATAACTTAATTATGATAAAAAGTTAAAATAACATGCATATACTATAAACTGTATTTAATGAACTATTAACTGTATTTCTTCTAAAAGTAGAAATAACTTGAAAGCGAAATAGTACTGTAAAGAGCAATGACAAAAACCCGAGAAAAAAGTGAAAGCCATGATAAAAGCAACTTGCAAATCTTCGGCAACTTGTATTTTTGGAGTTATATATTTTATTGCAGTCTATAAATATGGGAGGGTGGCTGCCTTCTCATTGTACCAGAGACCCCATATTCCAATCTGTAGCAATCGTTACCGCTATGACCTAGAGGCTATATATTCAACTAATACAGAGGTCCAGTTGTTGCCAAGTATCTGAAAGAGAGGAGAACGTCAATCGACACGTAAGTCAGTTGACTTCTGTATAATTTTATGTCGATATTTCATTTAATTAAACACTATGAGGAACAATAAATTTGGATTAGAACTACATCTATAGTATAAATGGCTGTAAATAAAGAAAATATGCATATTCTACAAAACCTGGAGGTAATTATTTGTGGAACCAGTGCGGGTAAACTCAACATCGCCGTTGCAGAATAAATTAGATCCTTTCTTTTTAAATAAAGTGCTTGTTTTAAGAATGAAATCATGAAATAATTTTAATGAATGGTGATCACATAATTATAGATCATTGAAATTCAAAGAAAACATTCTCAAATCGATTATAACGTATTTGGTAAATTTCACATTGAAATTTTGAGAAATCCTTGCTTGAACTAATTACATAAATTAGTTATAGAAATGTGTTAAATTACAGTAAACTGCCAAGTAAAGAACTATTCAGATAATGTTGTATTACTAGCATAATACAACAATCGAATATTATTTAGAATTTACTGTTTGCAAATATTCAACTTTCAATTAGAAAATTTAATGTAAGTTTCGCCTTCCTTTAGCAACTAATTAATCACCAATTTTAAGACCAGTGTAGAGTCCATTTATATAGTTAGAACGCAGATCATTTCTTAAATATTTCCATACTTTCTTATGTCATTAGTGATTTTAGTAAAATAATATAAATATTTAATTATATATTATATTATATATGAACTAATAATTTTAATTATATATTATATTATATATGGATATGATTTAGGATCTAAATTATGTCAGTGTAGAAATAGGAATCATTAATTAAAAATATTATAAATATTTCATAAGAAAAGCAAGAATTAGCACAAATATTTAGCTGGTTATAAGCATAAATTACGATAGCTGATTAACATAGGCAATAGGTTTTCAGATGTAAATAATTGTTTTTTAAAACTGTTTTCCGATCTAAATAATTGCTTTTTAAAACTGTTTTCAGATATATTTTATTTCTTTGAAATGACTTTTTAAAAGCTTCAGTTCTATTTATGGAAAAATATTTCGATGGTGAATATATTTTTTACAAAATGCCCGACGAATAAAGTTATGGCGTTTTGAGGATTTCAATTTTTGACTTTATTATCTGCATATTTCAACTAGTTTGACGCTTTTAGAGATTGAAATATGCATTGAGATGCTATTTCAAGGTCAAAGTGTTCTGAATGCGAAAATCCTGCAGTCAAATGCGTTTCCATACGACTTCTGCAATGGTCCAATTTGTAGAAGACATCAAAAGAGAATGTTCCTAAGGGGAGCACTTTGGATTTTTCAAGTTCTGAAGATTTTTATTTTCTTTCATCATTCAATATGTTCTCCCCCCAAAGAACAAAATTTTTTCCGCCTTTGGAAGTTTGCATATTTTCTTTTTTTTTTTTTTTTTTTTTAAAGGATGTCGTACTTGTGATCTTAGACCCCAGCCAATCGGCAGTTCCAAAATGGAAAATTTGATTTTGGAAGTAGAACGTAATTTTATTTTTAAAGTTCTATGTTGTTCTATGCCAAATTTAGCATTTATTTTTGTTCAAGTTTTAAATCTTTTGCAAAAGTTTTTATGATTATGGTTTTTTCAATTTTTTTTATTTGTTATACTATATGATATTAGTTTTAAAATATATATTCTATTGTAAAAAAAATCCATATGTAAATAATTGAATATTGCAAATATAAATTAATATTTAAATATTTTTATATGCATCGTATAAGATTACTTACTATTTCGATAGAAAAATACTAATTATTTAATCTATATAACTTTGAACTTTTTGTTATGAAATAGTTCGTAAGAAAACAAAAAAAATTAACATAAATATTTAGCGAGTAATAAGTATAAATTACGATAGCTGATTAACAATAATAACAGCAAGAGGTTTTCAGATGTAAATAATTAGTTTTTAAAAGTGTTTTCAGACATATTTTAGTTCTTTGAAATGATTTTTTAAAAGCTTCAGTTCTATTTATGGAAAATATTTCGATGGTGAACATATTTTTTACCAAATGTCCTACAAATAAAGTTGTGGCGTTTGGAAGATTTTCAGTTTTTGTCTTTACTATCTGCATATTTCAACTAGTTTGACGCTCTTTGAGATTGAAATATGCATTGAGATGCTATTTCAAGGTCAAAGTGTTCTGAATGCAAAATCCTGCAGCCAAATGCGTTTCCATACGACTTCTGCAATGGTCCAATTTGTAGAAGACATCAAAGGATAATGTTCCTAAGGGGAGCACTTTGTATCTTTCAAGTTCTGAAGATTTTTTATATTCTTTCATCATTCAATATGTTCTCCCCCCAAAGAACAAAATTTTTTTCGCTTTTGGAGGTTTGCATAAATGTATATTTTAAAGGATGTCGTACTTGTAATCTTAGACCTCACTCGATCTGCAGTTCCAAAATGGAAAATTTGATTTTGGAAGTACAACATAATTTTATCTTTAAGATTCTATGTTGTTCTATACCAAATTTAGCATTTATTTTTGTTCAAAGTTTATATCTGGGAACAAAATTTTTATGATTCTGATTTTATCATTTTTATTTGTTATACGATATGAAATTAGTTTTAAAAATATATAGTATATTCTATTGTAGAAAAAAAATTCATATATAAATAATTGAATATTGCAAATATAAACTAATATTGAGATTTTTAAATGCATCGTATGATTATGATGTTTTCCATTTTTTTTTTATTTGTTATACTATATGAAATTAGTCTTAAAAATATATATTGTAGAAAAAATCCATTTATAAATAATTGAACTTTGCAAATATAAATTAATATTTTAATATTTTTATTTGCATCGTGTAAGATTACTTTTAAACCTATTTAAATAGAAAAATACAAATTATTCAATCTATACTTTTTTGAAAACTTAAATTAATCATCTGTATGTAATTATTGATTTCTACATGGTATATAAAGAACTAGTACAAATGATACACTTGGTATATTTTATAAGAATTAGCACAAATATTTAGCGAGATATAAGCATAAATTACATAAAGCTGATTAGCATAGGCATTAGATTTTCAGATCTAAATAATTTTTAAAAGTGTTTTCTGATATATTTTATTTCTTTGGAATGATTTTTTAAAGGCTTATGTTCTATTTATGGAAAAATATTTCTATGGAGAATATATTTTTCACCAAATGTCCGACGGAATAAAGTTATGGCGTTTTGAGGATTTCAATTTTTGTCTTTACTATCTGCATATTTCAACTAGTTTGACGCTTTTTGAGACTGAAATATGCATTGAGATGCTATTTCAAGGTCAAAGTGTTCTGAATGCGAAAATCCTGCAGACAAATGCGTTTCCATACGACTTCTGCAATGGTCCAATTTGTAGAAGACATCAAAAGAGAATGTTCCTAAGGGGAGCACTTTGGATTTTCAAGTTCTGAAGATTTTTTATATTCTTTCCTCATTCAATATGTTCCCCCCCAAAGAACAAAATTTTTTCCGCTTTTGGAGGTTTGCATATTTTTTTTCTTTCTTTTTTTAAAAGGATGTCGTACTTGTGATCTTAGACCCCATCCGATCAGCAGTTCCAAAATGGAAAATTTGATTTTGAAAGAACTTAATTTTATTTTTAAAGTTCTATGTTGTTCTATGCCAAATTTAGCATTTATTTTTGTTCAAGTTTTAAATCTTTGGCAAAAGTTTATATGATTATGGTTTTTTTAATTTTTTTATTTGTTATACTATATGAAATTAGTTTTAAAAATATATATTCTATTGTAGAAAAAATACATATATGAATAATTGAATATTGCAAATATAAATTAATATTTAAGTATTTTTATATACAATGTATAAGATTACTTACAAACTATTTGGATAGAAAAATACTAGTTATTCAATCTATATTTCTTTGAAAACTTAAATTAATCATCTGTAATGTAATTACTAATTTCTACATGGGATATAAAGTTTCACGCCAAATTTTGATATAGGAAGTGAATATATTACATTGAACTTTTACATAGATTATGTAAAATTTTTTGAATGACTTTTTAGAGGAATTGTGTAATTTTCAGAGAAATTAAAAAAATACTTATGGCAACATATCTAATTATCTGTCTATTAAACTATCTGTCTATGTAGAATTTTTTAATGCTCATGAGTGATTTATAGTCCTTCATTCGAATTTGGGTTTTTTTTCTGAAGAACTTATGTTTTTAGTTATTCAGAAGAAATAATTCGATTTTAGATTGTTATAGTTTAAAAAATCATCAAAACAAAATAATTAGCACATCCATTTAAAAGAAAATTGTTCAAGAAATAGATACTTTAATTATGGAGTTTTTTCAATTAAATTGTTAGTATATTCGAAGATTTGTGTAAACTGATTCTGAAAAGAGTAACTTCTTCACTGGGTTTTCTGATTACAGCAAAACGTAACACATTTTATATTCAAAACGTTTTATAAAAATTCTAAACTTTGAAAAAAAAAACACTCTAAATAAGTAGTAAATATGGGCAGATAATTAGGAATAGAATCTAAGGTAAAAGCAACAAGTTCTTTAACAAAAGCAAAAACTTAAACTCAGCACAACAAATTTCCAAAACTTTGCCTGGTGCAGAATCCTCGGCAAATCTCTTGCTCCTTAAATAATCATTTGGCTCCAAGTTTTTGAAATTTTATGTAAACTCTTGATTTTTTAATTATTTTCATGCGGCGAGCCTCTAGTTATTTTGAAAAATCCGCCAAGTAGATTGATCAAAATGGAATGCTTTTAGTCTTTATTTGCACAATAACAATTATTTAAAAGCATTTTGCACATTACAGATAAATAAGTATAAAAACTACCAATAAGTTATAAATGAATATTATTTGTAAGAAATTTTGTTCTAATATTTGTTTTTAAGGCAAAATAACTGTATTTTGCAGTGTTGTTAGGCTTAGCTTTCACGTTCTTGGCTGGCACCAGTTTAAAGTAATATGAGGATTTCTAAATATTAAAATCTTAAATGAAAATTCTTCAGTGATGTAATATATGCAAGAGGAACCGACCTGATGTCCGTTTTCTCTTGCATTGTTACCTTTTTTAAAAAATAACTATTCGTTGCATTTTTAATTTTATCTCTTCTCTCACGCACACATTTACCGTGTATATTAATATCCACAAAAAATATTTTTTATTTTGTGTGTAGCTAGTACGTCGTTAAATACCCTTTAGAAAGAATTAATTAAAGCGAAAGACCATTTAGAAAATGAAATTTATTTTGGTTTTTTTTGTCATAAACATTTTCCACTAACGTTTAATTATTTATAAAAATTACTTGGATAATTAATAAGGACTCTCTAAAAACTTTTGTAATTTTAATTTATTTTTGAAGTAAAAAGATAATTAACCAATGCTATGTTTTTTTAATTGCTCATTCGTTAAAGCACATTGAAGAGTAAAACTCGACCTAAGACAGAAGAATTCATTATTAATTAGAAGATTTACCTAAGGTGTTTTTAGACACTTTCAACATTACTCGGATATACAACAAGGAGTCTGCAAGACTGCACTCTCTTTTAACATCACGAATTCCAGTGAATACTCCAAAGGTAGCATCTAGAGACTAGCACCCATATTCTCACCTTCTTGCCCAGACGAAGAACATTCCAATCCACAAATTTGTTGTTTCATTCTGTCATAGACATGATGCAGTCGTTTAGAGCCATACAGATGGGTTTTTTTTTGTTGTTGCTGTACGTGTGTCACATTTACGTATACTACGAACATCTCACTGACAGATAATCGAAGGAGGATATTTTTTCCAGTAGGACTTTTATGAGTGATTTCCCTACATTTACGTGTTGCATGGGAAAAGAAACTTGAAACACTTTCATCAAGTAGCTTGACTGTCGATGCCAGATGGTCATATATACTGCCATAGTTTCTAATTTTTTCATCAAAGTCTTCTAATTTCTGAAAGCACTAACTGGGAGTGACATAGCCAGCCCATTTGAATTTAAACGTTTCCTCCACTCTTTAATGGCTTATTACTGGTCCACATATAATGCATTGAATATTTTTCATAATATTTAACTCAAAATTTTAAAGGAAATGTTTTTGGTATATATATCCTGATAAAAATTAAGATTCATCAATAGACTCTTTAATAATTTTCAGTTAATAATTGGGTTAAGTGTAGTGCAATGCAGTTATGTTAATAAACAAAGCATAAAGCATTTCTGGTAAGTTTCATTATTGGAAAATCTTCTGTTTTCCTAAGAAGCTGTAGCCCTTGTAGGACATGCATCAAGAACTTCAAGAAGACAATTTTCTTAAAATTCCTCTTAAAGATGTCTCATGTTAATCCCTTCAAAGTACTCCTGATAATCCTCCAGGTATTGAGAATTCACAATATATTTTGCCATCATGTGCCTAATTGCGTTGATGACTACGTGGTTTAATTAGAATAATGCTTATACTCATAATGTGAATGAAAGTTACCCACAGGAAAAACATTACAGATAGGAATTTTCTTTTTTGTGTTTACAGCGTTTCAAGTAATTGTTAACAGCACTTAATAACATCATGAATATGTACAAATGCACAGCTTTGTAATTTTTAATGCTGTTTAAGTTATTTTCCTTTGGGGATACTTGAATTAAATAAAGTTATTGAAGTAATTATTGAATCACAAAATGTGAAATTTACCATGTTATTTTAATATTTACTTTAAAAAAAAACCTTCTAAAAGAGTATAATTATTTTTTTATCAACGGACTCATAATTTATTAAATTCTTCTCATAATTTGCTTTTATTTATGGAGGATTTAATCTTTTCACAACATTACCAAGAAAGTTTTCGTAGAATAATTCTTTCTTTGCAACCATTTCTTGAAGGTCTTGTTCGATAGAAGAATAAATGTTTTTGCAAGCATTTGTTGATATTTCGTAATTAATTCGTTTTAATTTTCGTAATATTTTTACTTATAATGTGAATGGAAGTTTACCTATAGGAAAAGAAATTACAGATAGGAATCCGCTGCTTTTTCTTTTTTGTATTTATAGAGCATCAAGTAATTGCTAACATTATTTAATAACACCATACAAATGAACAAATGGCCAGGATCAGAAGTTTTTTGTATTTTTTAATGCTGTTTATTTTAGATGTTTATATTTTCTTTTGTGGATACTTGAATTAAATAAAGTTATTTAAGTAACTATTGAACTACAAAACGTGAAATTTATCATGTTATTTTAATATTTATCTTTAAAAAAAGCTTTCAAAAAGAGCTATGTATATGTTTTTTTTTACCGTTTTTTTTATCAATGGACTCATAATTTATTAAATCCTTCTCATAATTTGCATTTATTTATGGAATATTTAATCTTTACCAAAAAAGGCAATATTCATTACCAAGAAAGATGACAACATTACCAAGAAAGACACAACATTACCATATATTTATATTATTTCACAATATTATTTATATATATTTTATTTTTATAAGCTTTCTAAAAGAGCATACATTTTTTTTTACCGTTTTTATCAGCGGCTCATAATTTATTAACTCCTTCCCATAATTTGCTTTTATTTATGGAAGATTTAATCTTCTCACAACATTACCAAGAAAGTTTTCATAGAATAATTCTTTCTTTGCAACCATTTCTTGAAGGTCTTGTTCGATAGAAAAATAAATTTTCGAGCAAGCATTTGTTGATATTTCTGTTCGAATGCTTCAGAAAGACATGCAACATTCGTTAAAATTCTTGCGTTGAAGCTTAAAATCTTTTTTTTCTTTCTTGTCATTCAACTTGACATGTGAAATGACGGGGAAACTAGGAAAAAAAAAATTTTTTTTCGCTAATCCAATAAATATTTCTTGTCTCTCAGTTTTTCCTCACTGAATTTTTAGCGTGCTCATAAATTTGGAACTTTTATTTTCTCAGAAACATGGAACGACAATGATAAGAGTTAAAAATAACTACTGTTCTTAGATGTGCTGGTGACCTAAATATTTGTACTTTCTTTTTTTTAATGCTTAATAATTCATAAAAAAATTATTTTTTTTGTCAGAAAAAATTTGTGAAATAAAAATTAAACAATAATAAGATAATAAATGCATAATGTATATAAAATGTTAATTAAGTTGCAGAAAAAAAATGCAAATACAGGTCGTTTGAATAATATTTTTTTTAAAACCATTTTCAAGAATCATTAAAATATTGATTTTTTAAAACTATGCCAAAAACTTGTTGGGCCTAGTTTAAATGAAATTAAATGTTCTAATGAAAAAGAAGGCAAATTAGATATTTAATCTATGAAAACTTTACTAATAAATAAACACTATAAATGAACTATTAATTTATCCTGCAATATTTCATAAGAAAAAAGAATAAAATAGCTAAATAAAATTATGAAGAGGAAGAAGAAGAGAAGGATAGAGAGGAAAATTAAAAGAAGAATAAAATTATTTTAAATTGGATTGAAAATTAAATATTTTTCTTGAAGTTATTTCAAAATCCTATATTGATAGGATTGAAAATACTTTACTTTAAACGAGAAATAGTATGACATTAAAATAAAATAGTATCGCATATATAGTGTTAATTTTCAATAAAGAAACATTTTAAACAAATAATGAACATAAATAACTATAATAAAACTAATAAATAAAATCTAAATAAATCGATGTTTACAATTTTCTAGTTTCATATAAATGCACGAAATGAACTTTAAAGTACAAAAGATTAAACTTTGGTCAGAAAATCAATGATATATTTATAATATTTTAAATAGCAAAATGTTTTAATTAGGAAAATCTTCCACTTCAAGGTAGAAAATTAAAGGCAGCAATTGAAAATCGAATACCATTTACTTGAAATAATAACAAAAAAGAAATTTTATCGGTTGAATAATTGTGCTCTCAAAAATATACTTATTCATAAAATCAAAACCTTTTTGATTACGTTTTGAATGGGGTTTAGGGATTATCAAAGTAGTTAAGGGATATTAAATAAACAAAAGATCATTATTCTTAATGCACTCGTGCTTAGAAAGGAAATTTGCAGACTACTTTTGGAGTTTGGTTTAAAGGTACTCTTTGTAGCAAATTATCTTTTTTATCGCTCGCTTTCAAGACTTTCTTTAAATATTTTTTATCACGAAATTCCTTTTGTTTCATAGAAAATATCCATTTAATATATTTGGAGTCCATAATATTTAGGTAGATTAAGTATTTGAGTATCCATCCGCGAAAGCTTCATTATTCCTTTTATTAAAAAAAAGTCTTTTAAATAAATCGTGTTTGAATTCAGACAAAAGATGGAGTTCTATTAAATTTCACTTTTTTTTTTGCATTGTATTTCTTTGAAAATGGTTTTAATTCTTTTCTTTCACCTTAAAGCGTTTTATAAAAAAGGAAATGATTGCTTCATTCTTCCGAAATCATTTCATATAACAGTGATTGAGTTTATTAAATTTGAATAATAATTTAGTGAATATTAAGTTCTTGATTCGTTATTTTGATTTCTTTAAAACAAATGAAGATTTTTTTTTTTAATATTGACTTTTTCAATTTATTTGATGTTGTATTAAATTAAATAGGTGTCTATTGTTGTAGAATTATTCTAATTTTAATTTTAAAATAATAAGTTGAAAACAATTTCAGTTCAAATCACATTTGTAAATCAATAATACAATGTTAATGTCATGTTACTCAGATTACGTGAAATATATTTTTTAAAAACATACTGTTTAATAGAACAAAAAATTGCAGTTTAATTTTTTAAATAAAAATCAGAGGTTTAGCAACAAAAATCATTTTTAACGTTGCTTTTGTTTTTAACTGAATTATACATTGAATAATAGCTTTAACATTGACATATAATTCAATATATTAATAATGTTTCATATTATGTGAGATAAAGTTTACTAAAAAAACAATAATAGTATAAGTAATTAAATTAGTTTAAAACTACTTAAATAAAATATTTAATGTTTTTCGAAACATTAGTTAAAACATTAGGCATTAAAAAAAATTCTTAAATTTTTAAAAAAAGTAAAAATTTTTTTAAATGTTGAAATTCATTTTTGAAATAGTAAACATTCCTTAAAATACGAATTTATATAAATATATATTATTTGTAAAATAATGACACATATTTAATAAATGCAATTAAATATTTATTTAAAATATTTCAATATATAAAAAGGGATTTCTAAAAATGTTTCTTATAATATAGAACTATATCTCACGTTTGAGTACAATTACTTTCATTAAAACCAATTTCGTTTTAATATTTTAAAGATTTCGTAGATTTCAGAATGATTAATCACAAAATTAAATTCGAAATGGAATAGAATTCAAAAATAAATAGAAATATCGATTTGCAAGACAATTTAGATATCTGCCAGTAGGCAGACAGGCCTTGGGCCTACCATGGAGCTGTTGCGCCAATGATGAAGACAATTTAGATATTCAATACATGAAAACAAACTTTACTAATAAATAAGCATTAGAAATGAAGGATTAATTTATATCGTAGTATTTCGTAAGAAAAATTTTATCATAATAAAATTATTTTAAATTGAATTGAAAATGGCATATTTTTCTCAAAATTATTTCATAATCCGATTTTGATAGGATAGAAAATACTTTACTCTTAACGATAAAATAGTATGACTTTAAAAATAAATATCACAAAAAGACCAATCAACAAGCTCATTGTGTTAATTTTCAATAAAAAGCATTTTAATCAAGTAAATGAGCAAAAGTAAATATTATAAAACGAATAAATAAATTCTAAATAAATCGATTTTTACAACTTTCAAGTCGAAATTTCAAATAAATGCACCAAATGACCTTTAATGTACAAGATATTAAATCTAAGAATCTAAATTAAAGAGACTTTAATGTACAAGACCAGAAAATCAATGATTTATTAATAATATTTTAAGCAAATAATTAGGAAAATCTTCCACTTCAAGGTAGAAAATTAAGGGCAGCAATTGAAAATCGAATACAATTTATTTGAAATAAAAAAAAAAAAAAATTAATCGGTTGAATAATTGTGCTCTCGAAAATATACTTATTCATAAAATCAAAACCTTTTTGATTACATTTTGAATGGGGTTTAGGGATTATCAAAGTAGTTGAGGGATATTAAATAAACAAAGGATCATTATTCTTAATGCACTCGTGCTTAGAAAGGAAATTTGCAGACTACGGTTGCAGTTTGGTTTAAAGGTACTCTTTGTAGCAAATTATCTTTTTTATCGCTCGCTTTGAAGCATTTTTTAAATATTTTTTATCACGAAATTCCTTTTGTTTCATAGAAAATATCCATTTAATATATCTGAGTGCATAATATTTAGGTAGATTAAGTATTTGAGTATCCGTTCGTGAAAGCTTCATTATCCTTTTATTAAAAAAGCACTCTTTTAAATAAATCGCGTTTGAAGTCAGACAAAAGGTGGAGTTTTATTAAATTTCCCTTTTTCTTTGCATTTCTTTGTATTTCTTTGAAAATGGTTTTAATTCTTTTCTTTCACCTGAAAGCCTTTTTATAAAAAAAGAAATTATTGCTGAATTCTTGCTAAATCAGGGCATATAACATTGATTAAGTTTACTAAAATTTGAATAATAATTTGGTGAATAATAAGTCATTTTGATTTCTTTAAAATAAGTAATGTTTTTTTTTAATATTGACTTTTTCAATTTATTTGATGATGTGCTAAATTAAACAGTTGGATATTGTTTTACAATTATTATTCTGATTCTAATTTTGAAATAATATGTTGAAAAAAAATTGCAGTTCAAAATATATTTGTAAATCAATAATACAACATCACTGTCATATTAACTAGATTTAATATTTAAAAAGTATTGTTTAATAGAACAAAATATTGCTAAATAAAAATTAGCTGTTTAACAAGGAAAATATTTTTATCGATGCTTTTATTTTTAATTTAATTTAATTTGTAGTGTGCAGCTTGAGCAATAAGATTATAACTGGGTGTGGATGGATTGAGATACTTGAGACACAGGTTGGAGAACTCACAGCTTTATTTAGACACGCACAAACACCACATACATGCAATTAGATTTATTATAATTAGCGTATTTAACACATGTAAAACGGATAATTATAGATTATCGAAAAGACTCCACTTCTAAGGCGAAAACCCGATATTTGGCTATGTTCAGGATGTGCGAAATATACTTTCTCTCCGGGTAAGAATCTATGGGTCAATTGACTATTTCTCCCGAACACCACGGGGTGGCGTTTTTTCCAGTGTTTAGGAGGGAGCATGGTTACAGTATTAGAATAAAATTAATTTGATGTCTTTGTTACTTCTAAATAATATTTTTTGTTTTTGTATTATTCATTATTGTAAAGCAATCTACAAGAGGAAATTACAAATAATACGAATGAGGCGAATATACGCTACATTAACTTTGTGTAGATAAATGTTATCATGTTGTCTAATGAAAGAAAGTCAACATAGTACATTTAAAAGAAGTTTTCTTGTAAATTTGAATTTATTGTTTGTTTTCTCTTTATTCCTCATTTTTTAGTGATATTTTAATTCTGTTGCTATATTAAAGTTAAATTTATTTGTGATATTTTAATATCACCAAGCCAAACTCTCCATTAGTAAAGGACTAGAATATGCGTTTTATCATGCCTATGATAGAGCTTAGAGTTTAGTGTAGTTTAGTATTGTTAAGTTCATCATATTTTCCTAAAATTAATATTGTAGTGTGCAGGTTGGGCAAAGATTTTAACTGGGTGTGGTTGGGTTGAGATACTTGAGGCTCAGGTTGGGGAACTCACATTTCATATATACACACACAAACATCCAATATACAATTAGGCACATAGAATATTTAACACATTTAAAGACAGATGATTATAGATTCTCGGAATGATTCCACTTCTAAACCGAAAATAAGCTACTGAGGTACGCACAGGGGGCGCGAAAATACCTCCTCTCCGGGAGATTCTGTAGGCGAACTAATACACAGGGTTGTATTAAATATATTTCCTCTCTGGATGAAAGATTACAAACTAAACGTTTCTCAACAGAAGGGCGTGGCTACTTCTCGGGTGAGAATCTAGAGACTTACTGGCCATTTCTCCTAAACACCATAGGGTCTATTCTTGCGGTGCGTAGGATGAAGCACTGTTACAATATCAGAATCTTTGAAAAGTTTTTTTTAATTTTTACATTCTTACCTGAAACCTTTTTGAAATGCAATACATCATTCTCTGAAGCCTGCAACACAGGATCGTATCTGCTTGTGTAATATAAAGAAAAGTAAAATTAATTTATATATAAAATTTATTAATTAACAAACAAAAAAATAAATTATATATATATAAAAATGTATTAATTTATTAAATTCTTATCTTTAATGAATAGATTACTTGTGAAACAAATTATACCAACTGTAGAAAGTTTAAACATCATAACATTTTTAAACAATTTTTTTAAAGTTTAATTTTAAAAAATGAAATTTTTGTCTAATTCATAACATTACTAATGTTAATATTTTTAATAATATGACATTTCAAAAATAACTCAGCAGAAATATAATTGCATTATAGCTCATATGTATGTGGTAATAATTGGCAGGTCTACGAACTATGACCTTTTCATTCTTATTTTTATCATTGCTCATTGCAATGATACAATAATTATATTCATTATTCGTTACTTGTCATATCGAGTTATTTGCGCTATGAGAAGATAAAAGTATTAATATGAGTTCACCTAGATTAGATTTGTTGGTTTCCTATATATTACCTAACATAAATTGATCAGTATCTTGTAGCATTGGAAACAAAAGAGAAATAAAGTGAGCGATCATATCTTTCAAATTTTAAATTTAATATTTCTTTTAAATTCACCTTATTTTGAAAATTCTCTACATCAGCAGTAAAATTTAAATTTTCATTAATTATTTTATACTACTTGAAAAACTAGATAATGCTTACAAGGAAAATGGTTTTACAGAAATTTAGTTTTACTTTTATAGTTATTTTTTCGTAAAATGTAATGATTTTTAAAACAACTATAAGTTGCAGCAGTTTAAGAATGTATTTATTTTGTTCCATCAAATTTTCTTTTAAATAAACCCTAATTAGTTACTTTATTAGTTTTACATTTCAATAATTCCTTTAAAAATAGAAAATAATACATAATTTTTTTTATTTTCTATAATTAATTATGTTGAGTGGACTTTGTTATTTATAATGATGAGTTCATGGGATGTAATGATATAACACATTAAATGTTACTCTTTTGTTAATTTGTAAATATACTTCCTTCAATCTACTGGAATGAGTGGCTACTGGCGCCAAGAGAAATGGTCCGTTGCCCTATAAACTCTCACCAGGAGAGGAAGCATATTTCGCTCATCCTGCACGTAGCCGAATATCGGGTTCTCGGCCTAGAAGTGGAGCCTTCTACGAATCTATAATTATATGTTTTTAAATGTGTTAAATAGTGAATAGCTTTAGCTGCATGTGTGTGGTGTTTTTGTACGTGTGTCGATAATGCTGCGAGATCTCCAACATGTGTTTAAAGTATTTCAACCCAACCACACCCACTTATAATCTGGTTGACCAACCTGTACTGCACAAATTACATTTAACTTTTTTACCTCTTACTTGTTTTCTTTAAATTACTTAAAAAACGACTAAATAATAGGAAAGCAAAGCATGGGGATGATAAAATTGATCAAACTAGTAGCATTAAATGTTTGTATTATCACATTAAAATTATGGAAATTTATTTAACTGCATACTATTATGAATTGAAATTACAATGAATAAAACAAAAATTTATTTATATTTATTGAATTAAATAAATGAAATACATCATAATTATTAAAAGTTTACCATTTATTAAATTCTTCCTCAATCATCCAAGTTATAATGAAAAAAATTAGACGTGATATTCCCTAGAGCTACATCCTTTAAAAGTATTCAAATTATAATAAAATATATACCCACTTAAGTTAAAGCTTTTTTTTTCAGTTAAATTTTATATATTTTTTTTTAAATTAAATAAATAAACTGGAAAAAATAAAA
Source organism: Caerostris darwini (assembly GCA_021605075.1). NCBI lineage: Eukaryota > Metazoa > Arthropoda > Arachnida > Araneae > Araneidae > Caerostris > Caerostris darwini. The sequence continues at coordinate 99,993 of BPLQ01010527.1, read as the reverse complement.
ATAATAAAAAAAAGGAATCTTTCCATTAAATATATTAAAATGTCAAAGTGAAGAGATTTCAATATAAATGAAATTATTTTTTTTTCTCAAGTGAAAAAACACATTCAACATAAATGAATGGAATTTACTTTTTTTTTTAAAAGACCAGCCAATCAAATCTTGATGTGCACTCTTATTAAACTTGAAGTTGACAATTTTAAAAACAAATTTTTGGAATAGAGGGATAGGTGAAAAAAACCTAGGATTTTAAATAAAGTAATAAAGTGAATTTGAAAATGTCCTTCAACTATTCCTTTTAGATAATGTACAGATTTTTTTAAAACTATAATATATATGAAAATTTTCTCTCTCTCTCTCATATATATATATATATATATATATAGTATGAAATTAGAATTCTGATTGCAATATATTTATATTGTTGAAATATATCTTATATTATTTGGAAGATGCGTTAATTTTTGTCTGATAGGAAAAAAAACCATTAAATATTAAAAAAATATTGAATAAATTATGTTTCTAATGTATTGCAAACAAGCATATATCTGATTTGTGTGATTTCAGTAAATTATGTATATTTTGCTATGATGGTGAGAATAAGAAATATAAAATTTGAATTCAGAAAAATGTTGAGCAAGTTTGTTTGATATTAATTAAACTTAAACAATCGAACATTAAATAAATTAAATTCAAAATATTAAATAAAGAAATCAAATAAAACATGTACAATAAGTAAATAAAAATTTTCAATCAACATGGCTTTATATGATTTCTTTATCTATTTTATATAATTTTTAAAAAATTCAAAGGTGTCCACTAGTACAAGCCCTAAACAATACGTTGACACGAAGTCAGATTTCATGTCTTCCAAAATGAATGTCCGACTTTCACGTGTCTCATGGGCGAAAAACCTGAAAACATCTACTGGACAGCTTGACTATCGATTCGGGACGATTACATATTCCCTCACATTCGCCATCGAGTCTCTTCGTTCTTGAAAGTGGCGGTTTCATCAAATGCTGTTAAGTGGATCCTAACCTCTTTCCTGCACACATTGTTACTTTATGTACCTCGGGGCCTCGTGATCTGCATACCATGAATTCCCACTGATTCTAGGTGCTAACATTTTCATAATCGTTGTCGAATCTCTTCGTTTTTGGTAGTGGTGATTACATCAAATGTCGCTAAGTGAATTCGAGCCTCTTTCCTGCATACCTTTGATTGAATTTACTTTATGTACATCGATGGGCCTCGTATTCTGCATACCAGCAATTCCTACCGATTCCAGATGCTTACATATTTCTTCACAATCGTCATCGAGTCTCTTAGTTTCTGAAAATGGTGATTTCATCATAAGCTGCTAAGTGGATCCGAACCTTTTTCCTGTATTTGATTGAATTATTTTATGTACATCGGTGGGCCTTATGTTCTGTATACCATGAATTCTCACAGGTGTGGGATGGCTCTGTCTTCTGGAAGGAATTTTAGGGGCAATTGCCCCGAATTTATGTCAAAAAAAGTTGCAAAATCTCAAATGATAGATTATTGATGCACGACGGCTATATATATTTTCAGTAGCCTGATAGCCAATTGCCTAGCTTTCTTACGTTTGTTAATGCAGGCTTCAGGTCGGAATCCTGGTGGTGACATGTATGTTTGTTAGGGATTTGGAATCCACATTAAAGGCCCCGGTTTAATTAGCCCAAACTGTGCAATAAATGACAGTAGAGCGACAAACTCAATACATTTTTCACAATCGTCATTCTTTTTCGTTACTTCCGACAGCTGTGTATTAAATGACGCTAACAAAGGAATCGAACTTAAGATCTCTTGTACGCTAACTGTGGACGTTAACACTGGGCGACGATCATTTTACTGGTTTTATCGATTTATGTTCCATGTAAAAACAATAAAATATTTCCTTATTTCCTACTAAGGTGCAAAATACATTCTTATTTAAAATCCAATGCATATAACATTTTTATGTTATTTCTCAACTGCACAAAATATTTACTATTTTTTACAATGTTTCTTACCGTATTAACTTTTTCCAGCATACACTTCTAAAAATAAATCCCCGCCTTTTCACCGAGCGGTTAAAATGAACGTTTATCAGTTTCAAAAGGACCAAATGAATGATGATGATGCTGCCTCAGCACATCGATAAACATCTTTTCAAAGATCAAGAAGTTCCCACCCCCAAGGGAACTGCCATTTGCTCAGTTCCAATCAATAGGCGTTGTCCTCGATTACTCAGTGCCCTCCCAGCCCTACCCCTACCTCATATCTCCTTAACCCTCCCGTATCCTTTCTTGAAGTATTATTTCTTCGGCTTTTTCGAAATGTCCCCAGAGGAAGGGGTAGGAGTGGGGTTCGAGCACTTGAAATTTCACTTGACTGGAAGTCCCGTCTGCGGTGTCTTTTGAAATCTAATTCGGAACAGGGGTTTTTAGATGAAATAAGGGCGTTATGATTTCTGTTGATGATTCATAGGAAATTGTTTGTTTTCTCTCAATTTTTTTATCAAGCATTTCCTCTTGTTTGTATTTAAAAGGACATAATTAGCGATGTTCCGTCTCCAGTGTAATTGTAGTAATTGACAACATTTGCTAGAGGTGCATGCTAGTTATTTCTAGCGGAAGGGCGTTAATTGTTGTTTATCTTTATAAAGATGTCAATATCTTAAGCCGTGCTCACATTTAAAACATTCACCAGGATGTTTATTTGGAGCAATTGTTGCTTTGGTTTGATGTATCGTTCTACGGCTATTTTTTGCACATTTTGGGCTAATTAGACTGGGACTTACAGTTTAAAATTTATTTCAAACCACAAACATTCATACTAACACCAGAATTCGAGCCTGCGGTCTGCGGTACCAAAGCTCAGAGCGCTAGTCAATTGATGGGAAACCATTAGATACTATTCGTAGCGGATGTTGTGTTTTCTCGAAATGTGCAACCTGACGGCCGTTGGTACCACATGCTTCAGGTTCGAATCTTGCAGGTGTTTTTTAGTCGTTCATAATCCGCATTAAACTGTAGGTCCTGATCTAATTAGCCTAAAGTGTGCACAAAATGACCGCAGAGCGACAAAACCGTTTTTTCTGAAAGCTGTCCATCAACTGACGCTAACAACGGACTCGAAACTTAAACCTTTTATACACTAGTTGCAGACGTTCCCCATGACCCCACACGAACATTCTACTGAGTAGGTTTTTTTTTTATCAAATTATGCTCCACTTTAAAAGACGGAAAACATTTCCTTTCCTACTAAGGTTCAAAATGCATTTTTTCTTAAAATCCAATGCATATAACCCTTTCGTGTTATTTCTCATCTGCCCAAGAGATTCATTATTTTTAAACAATGTTTCTTAACTTCTCACACTTCTAAAAATAAATCTCCCTTTTCGCCGAGCGGTTAAGATGAACGTTTATCAGTTTCAAAAAACCAAATGAGCGCTGCCGCTGCCTCAGCACATCGATAAACATCTTTTCAAAGATCAAGAAGTTCCCACCCCAAGGGAAACGCCATTTGCTCAGTTCCAATCAATAGGCGCTCTCCTCGATTACTCGGTACCCACCCCTACACCCTACCTCCTATCTCCTTAAGCCTCTACCCCCGCCCGCATCCTTTCTGGAACTATTATTTCTTCGGCTTTTTCGCAATTTCCCCAGGGGAAGGGGTGAGGGGGGGGGGGGGGGGACGACCACTTGAAGCTTCACTTGATTGCAAGTCCCGTCTGCGGTGCCTTTTGAAATCTAATTTGGTGCCGGGGTTTTTAGATGAAATACGGGCGTTATGAATTCAGCTGATGATTCATAAAAATAGAAAAAGGGAATTATTGTTTGTCATTTAATTTGCTGTTTTTAAATGAAGAACTTCATCTTGTTCATAATTAAAAGGACATAATTAGTTATGTTCCCTCTCCAGTGTAATTGCAGTAATTGAAAACACTTGCTTTAGAGACTCACGTTAGTTAGCTCTAGTGGTACGACATTAATTGTTGTTTATCTTTATACAGATGCCAATATCTTGAGCCGTGTTCACATTTGAAACATTAACCCGGATATTTATTTGTAGATGATTGTTGTAGTTTGGATGCAAAATTATTTGATGGATACCAAGCGATACTAGATTGTAGCGGAAGTTGTGTTTCCTCGAAATCTGCAGTGACCTGATGGTCAATTGACTAGCGCTCTGTCATCTGGTACCACTGGCTTAAGGTTCAAATCTTGGCGGTGGCATGAATGTTTGTTAGTGGTTAAATTGTTGGTCCTGGTTGATTTAGCCCGAAGTGTGCAAAAAATGACAGTAGAGCGACAAACCAAAAGAATATACACTCATGCCCGTAAATTAAGGATAATTAAGAATCACACAGAAATTGTACTGTAAAATAAAAATTTCACCTGTAGAATTATCACACACATCTTGAAGAAGAATATGCAAATTACAGGAAACCACCAGATGGCGCGGATAGTACGTCACAATGACGAGAGTGAAAGAGAGGGGTATATAAGAAATGGTGGCAAAGAAGTAAAATTGTTTACAAGCGCTTTAAAAGCCTTTCAGTGCAATAACCGCATTGTTATGGCATAAAGGAAGCATTTGGATGATTATTTACGTGGTAGAATTATCGGACGACTGGAATGTGGACGTACCCAGCTGGAAGTATCCGAGGAACTTGGAATAGCCCAGAGTGTCATCTCCAGGCTTTGGCAACGATTCCAAGATGATGGTAATGTGAGTAAATGTTACAGCACAGGTCGCCCCCGAGTTACAACGCCGAATGAGGATCGGTATTTAGCAGTTACTGCCAAAAGAAACAGACGGAGCACAGCATCAGACCTGACTCGTCAGCTCTTTTCAGTTACCGGTACGACAGTTTCAAGGCAGGCCGTGTACAGACGCTTAGGGCACATTGGTCTATATGCTTGTAGGCCTGTCAAATGTGTTCCCCTTACCGCAACTCACTGTCGCCTGCGATTAACCTGGAGTAGAGAGCATGCATTGTGAACACCGCAACAGTGGTCTGGTGTGATGTTTTCCGACGAGTCCAGGTTTAGTTTGCAGTCTGATTCTCGCCGGACTTTCATATGGAGAGCGCCAGGTACCCGTTACCACCAAGAGAACACCATTGAAAGACACCGTTACGGTGATGCAGGATGGCTCGTTTGGGGAGGAATTATTCTTGGTTCCAGAACTGACCTGCATGTTCAGAGTGTAACGATGACAGCCCACATCTATCGGGGTGTCATTCTGGAACAACATATATGCTTGTTTCGGGGCGCCATGGGTGGTGAATTTCTGTTTATGGATGACAACGCCCGTCCTCACCGTGCAAACATTGTAGACGAATGCCTTCAATTGGAGGATATCACCCGTATGGATGGCCAGCATACTCTCCGGACTTGAATCCAATAGAGCATGTGTGGGATATGCTTGGCCGACGAATTGCAGCCCGTCAACCCCCTCCCACCTGTCAACCTGAACTTCGGGGGGCATTGCTTGATGAGTGGTGTAATATTCCCCAAGATCAGATTGATAATTTGATACTCAGCATGCCTAGGCGTTGCAAGGCCTGTAATGCATCGTCCGGGAGACATACTCCATATTAACCATCATACTAACCATGTTATACTGTTTTTTGTAAATAGGATCTTTTTTGAAATTTGCTCCATGGAGTAAAAATCGCAATTTTTATTAATTATGTCAAACATATAGCATCTTTTTTGCTCTTTACCTTTTGTTTAATAAATAGACTTTACAAATAAGTCAAATTTGTTTTGTTTCTGTCTCTTTCTTTGCCTGAACTTCATTATCCTTAATTTATGGACATGAGTGTATTTTCCCCATCATCATTTAGGTTCCTCTCTTCTGAAAGCTGCTCAGCAACTGACACTAACAACAGACTCGAACTTTGAGGCCTCCTGTACGCTAACAGTAGACGTTCACACTAGACCGCGGACATTTTACTGAGTAGATTTTTGTTAAAAAATTATGCACCACATTAAAATAATGAAAACATTTCCTATTTCCTACTAAGTTGCGCAAAATGTATTCTTTCTAAAAAATCAATGCATATAAAATTTTCGTGTTATTTCTCAATTGCATCAAGAGATTCGTTATTTTTAAACGATGTTTCTTATTGTATTAACTTTCTTCCAGCCCACACTTCTGAAAATAAACCCCCCTTTCCACCGAACGGTTGAAACGAACGTTTATCAGTTTCAGAGAACCAAGTGAAAGATGCTTGCTGCCTCAGCACATCGATAAACATCTTTTTGAAGATCAAGAAGTTCCATCCCCAAGGGAACCGCCATTTGCTCAGTTCCAAACAATAGGCGTTGTCCTCGATTACTCAGTGCCCTCCCAGTCCTACCCCGTACCTCATATCTCCTTAACCCCCGCCCGCATCCTTTCTTGAACTATTATTTCTTCGGCTTTTTCGAAATTTCCCCAGGGGAAGGGGTGAGGAGGAGGGGGGGCGAGCACTTGAAGTTTCACTTGACTGGTGAAGTCCCGTCTGCGGTGCCTTTTGAAATCTAATTTGGTGCAGGGGTTTTTGAGGTGAAATACGGGCATTATGAATTCTGCTGATGATTAATAGAAGAAAATAAAAAGGGAATTAGAGTTTGTTGTCTTTTAATTTTTTTTTTTTTTTTTCAATCAGAGCTTCATCTTGTTAATAATTAAAAGGACATAATTAGTGATGTTTTCTCTTTAGCATAATTGCACTGATTGAAGACACTTGCTTTAGGTGCACATGTTAGTTTACTCTAGTGGCACGGCATTAATAGTTAATCTTTATAAAGATGTTAATAACTTAAGCCATAACTAAGTGTTCACACTTGAAACATTCAACCGGATGTTTATTTGTAGCTTATTGTTTCTTTGGTTTGGTTTGTCCATTTTGAACTAATTAGACAGACCTACAATTTAAGATGGATTCCGAACCACTACCAAACACCCATGTCACCGCCAGGATTCGAACCTAAAGCCACAGGCCAGAGAGCTATCCAATTGGCCCTCAGGCTAAAGCTGGTTGCGGCAGTTTGGAGGCAAAAAGCATTTGATGGGCGATGAGTAGATACTAGTCGGAGCGGATGTTGTATGATGGCCAATTGGCTAGCGCCCTGGCAGTTGGTACCACATGCTTCAGCTTCGATTCTGGGCGATGGCATGGATGTTTGTTAGTGGTTCGGAATCTTTAAAAGGTAGGTTCAGGTTGAATTAATCCAAAGTATGTAAAAAAAATGATAGTAGAGCGACGAAACAAACCAATACATTTTCCAAATCATCATTTAGTTTTCTCGCTTCTGTGCAGCAACTGACTGTAACAACGGACTCGACTTAAGGACTCTTGTACTTTAGCCGTGGATAGTACCACTGGGAAAAGGGCATTTCATTGAGTAGGTTTTATCAAATTATGTTTCATATTAAAACAATAAACACATTTCCTTATTTTCTACTAAGTCGTGTAAAATGCCTTCATTTTTAAACTTAAATGCATATAAAATTGCTATTTCTCAACTGCCCAAGAGATTCACTATATTTAACAATGTTTCTTACTGTGTTTACTTTTTCCAGCACGCACTTCTAAACATAAACCCCCCTTTTTCACTGACCTGTTGAAATTAACGTTTATCAGCTTCAGAGAACCAAATGAAAGATGCTTGCTGCCTCAGCACATCGATAAACATCTTTTTGAAGATCAAGAAGTTCCCACCCCCATGGGAAACGGCATTTGCTCAGTTCCAATCAATAGGCATTGTCCTCGATTACTCAGTACCCTACCCTACACCCTCTCCCTTATCCTCGTATCGCCTTAACACCCCCCCCCCGCATCCTTTCTTGAACTATTATATCTTCGGCTTTTTCGAAATTTCCCCAGGGGAAGGGGGAAGGAGAGGGGGGGCGTGACGAGCACTTGAAGTTCCACTTGACTGCAAGTCCCGTGTCTGCGGTGCCTTTTGAAATATAATTTAGCGCAGGGGTTTTAGATGAAATACGGGCTTTATGAATTCTGCTGATGATTCATAGGGGAAAAAAAAAAAAAAGGAATTATTGTTTGTTGTCTTTTAATTTGATTTTTTTAATCAACAACTTCATCTTGTATATAATTAAAAGGACATAATTAGTGATGTTTCCTTTCCAGTGTAAATGCAGTAATTGGAAACACTTGGTTTCGAGACGCATGTTAATTTGTGGTAGTGGCAGAGCATTGATTGTTTATCTTTATAAAGATGCCAATATCTTAAGCCGTTTGTAGCTGATAGTTGCTTTGGTTTGTGTGTCCCTCTACGGTAATTTTTTGCACACTTTGGGCTAATTTGTCCGAGAACTACAGTTTAACGTGGATTCCGTACCACTAATATACTTCCACGCCACCGCCAAAATTCGAACCAGAAGCCTACGGTACCAAAGGCCAGAGCGCTAGCCAATTGGCCCTCCGGTCAAAGCTGGTTGTTGCAGTTTGGATGTAAAATCATTTGATAGGTGACGAGTAGATACTAGTTATAGCGGATATTGTATTTCCTCGAAATCTACAGCCTGTTGTCCAATTGGCCAGCGCTCTGACAATTGGTGCCATAAGCTATAGGTTCAATTCCTGACGGTGACGTAGATGCTTTTTCGTGACTTAGAATCTAAGTTAAATAGTAGGTTCCCTCCAGTTAGCCGAAAGTGTGCAAAAAAAAAAAAAAAAAAAAATAAATAAATAAATAATGACCATAGATCGACAAACCAAACCAATACATTTTCAAAATCGTTTCTTTGCTTCTGAAAGCTGTGTATCAACTGAAGTTAACAACGGACTCGAACTTAAGGCCTCTCGTAGGCTAACTGTGGACGTTCCCATTTGGCCACGGGTATTTTACTGAGTTACTTTTATCAAATTATGTTAAACATTAAAAGATTGAAAACATTTCCTTATTTCCTGCTAAATCGTGCAAAATGCATTCTTAAAATCTAATGCATATAAATTCCTGTGTTATTTCTCAACTGCACAAGCGATTCATTATTTTTAACAATGTTTCTTACTGTATTTACTTTTTCCACTTCTAAAAATAAACCCCCTTTCCAACCGAACGGTTAAAATGAACGTTTATCAGTTTCAAAGGACGAAATGAACGATGCCGCTGCCTCAGCACATCGATAAACATCTTTTTAAAGATCAAGAAGTTTCCCCCCTCCCCAAGGGAACCGCCATTTGCTCAGTTGCCAATCAATAGGCGTTGTCCTCGATTACACAGTACCCTCCCTACACTCTACCCCTATCTCCTTAACCATCCCTCCCACCGCCCGCATCCTTTCTTGAACTATTATTTCTTCGGCTTTTTCGAAATTTCACCTGGGTTAGGAGGAATGGGGTGACGTGCACTTGAAGTTTCACTTGAATGGAAGTCCCGTCTGCGGTGCCTTTTGAAATCTAATTTAGCGAGGGTGTTTTTTGGATGAAATACGGGCGTTATGAATTCTGGTGATGATTCCATAGAAGAAAAAAAAAAAAGGGGTTTATTGTTTGTTGTCTTTTAATTTGCTTTTTAAATCAAGAACTTCATCTACTTTATAATTAAAAGGACATAATTAGCGATGTTCCCTCTCCAGTATAATTGCAGTAATTGAAAACACTTGCTTTAGAGGCGCACATCAGTTAGTTCCAGTGGCGCAGCATTAATTGTTGCTTATCTTTATAACGATATTAATATCTTAAGCCGTGTCGAGATTTGAAACATTCACCGGATGTTGTACCTTGTACCTTGTTGTGTATCGTGTCTCTGAGCAGCATTTGATGAATTTCATCAAATGCTGCTAAGAGGATCTGAACCTCTTTTCTCCACAGTATCGAATTTTTCTTTTATACACATCGGTGGCCCTCGTGTTCTGCATACTATGAATACCAGCGATGTGAGAGGGCTCTATCTTCTGGACGGATTTTTGGGGGTAATTGATCCGAATTTGTATACTGTGTGACAAAAAAAAAGAAAAAAAAAATGTTGGAAAACGTCAAATGATGAATTATTGGTGCAAGACGGTTATAAATATTTTCAGTGGCCTGATGTACAATTGGCTAACGCTCTGGTCTTAGGTAACACAGGCTTCAAGTTTGAATCCTGGTAGTGGCATGGATATTTTTTAGCGGATCGGAATCCGCGTTAAACTGCAGACCCTAAGGGAATTATCACATAACGTGCAAAAAATGACGGTACAGTTACACATCAAACCAATACATTTTAACAATTTTTATTCAGTTTCCTCGCTTTTGAAAGCTGCGTATCAACTGAAGCTAACAATGGACTCGAACTTAAGACCTCTTATTCGCTAACTGAGGACGTTCCCACTGGTATTTTACTGACTTGGTTATATCAAATTATGCTCCACAATAAAAGAATGAAAACATTTCATTTCCTACTAAGGTGCAAAATGCATTCTTTCTTCAAATTCAATGCATATAAAATTTTCGTGTTATTTCTCAACTGCACAAGAGATTATCTATTTTTGACAATATTTCTTACTGTATTGACTGTTAGCAGCACACACTTCTAAAAATAAACCTCATGCTAGTTAACTCTAGTGGCACGGCAGTAATAGTTAATCTTTATAAAGATGTCAATATCTTAATAAAGAATGTGTTCAAGTTTGAGACATTCACCCCGATGTTTATTTGTACTTTGTTGTATATCGTGTCTCTTCGTCTCTGAAAGTGGTGATTTCATCAAATGCCGCTAAGAGGATCCGACCATCTTTCTGCACAGGAATTGAATTTTTCTTTTATGTACATCGGTGAGCCAATCTTCTGCATACCTTGAATATCCACCGATGTGAGATGGGTCTGTCTTCTGGAATTACTTCTAGGAGTAATTGCTCCAAATCTGTATACCGTATGACAAATAATAATAATAATAATAATAATAATAAAAGCTGGAAAACCTCAAATGATGGGCTAGTAGTGAAAGACGGTTATATGCAGTTTTAGCGCCTAATGGTCAATTGGCTTGCGCTCTGGCCTTTGATACCATAAGCTTTAGGTTCAATTCCTGGCGGTAGCATACATGGTGGTTAGTGGTTCGGAAAAGTTAAACAGGTAGGTCCCGCAAAGGAGCAACTTCTGTTTTTTTGGCTTGTTGATTTATGGTCAATTTGTACTTATTTTAGTCTAATTAGTTTAGACCTACAGTTTAACGTGGATTCCAAAGCTAGACATTCGGCCATTCAGACCCCAACAACCAAGTGCAAATAACATCCGGTTGGATGCTTTTAATGTGGACACAGCTTAAGATATTGACATCTTTATAAAGATAAACAACAGTTAATGTTGTGCCACTAGAACTAACTAACATGCGCCTCTAAAGCAAGTGTTTTCAATTACTGTAATTATACTGGAGAGAGAACATCACTAATTATGTCCTTTTAATTACACACCAGATGAAGTTCTTGATGAAAAAGCAACTTAAAAGACAACAAACAATAATTCCGTTTTTTTTCCTTCTATGAATCATGAGCAGAATTCATAACGCCCGTATTTCTTCTAAAAATCCCTGCACCAAATTAGATTTCAAAAGGCACCGCAGACGGGACTAGCAGTCAAGTGAAACTTCAAGTGCTCGTCACCCCCCCTCTCTCCTCCCCCCTTCCCCTGGGGAAATTTCGAAAAAGCCGAAGAAATAATAGTTCGAGAAAGAATGCGGGCTGGGAGGGGGTTAAGGAGATGAGGTAGGGGGTAGGGAGGGTACTGAGTAATCGAGGACAACGCCTATTGATTGGAACTGAGCAAATGGCAGCTCCCTTGGGGGTGGAACTTCTTGATCTTTAAAAAGTTATCGATGTGCTGAGGCAGCAAGCATCGTTCATTTGGTTCTCTGGAACTGATAAACGTTCATTTCAACCGCTCGGTGAAAAAGGGGGGTTATTTTTTGAAGTGTGTGCTGGAAAAGTTAATACAATAAGAAGCATTGTTAAAAATAGCGAATCTCTTGTGCAGTTGAGAAATAACACGAGCATTTTATATGCCTTGGATTTTAAGAAACAATGCATTTTGTACCATAGTTGAAAATGAAATGTTTTCATTCTTTTAATGTAGAGCATGGCCTAGTGGGAACTTCCACAGTTAGCGCACAAGAGGCCTTAAGATCGCTTCCGTTGTTAACGTCAATTGATACACAGCTTTCAGAAGCAAGGAAACTATTGTGAAAATGTACTGGTTTAATTTGTCGTTCTACTGTCATTTTTTTTTTTTGCGCATTTTGAGCTAATTGGAGCGGGACTTATTTTTTAACTTAGATTCCAAACCACTAGCGCCTTCTCAATGCCCTCAGCCCAACAGTCATATTAATCTGGGACTTACAATTTGAAGTGGATTCCGAACCAGTATTCGATTTCGGCTTCGAGTCCTCGCAGTGCTATGGATGCTTGTAGTAGATTTGGAGTTCACAAATCCCAGTCTAATATGACTATTACTATTACACAACTCTACATTACTGTGCCTAGAGCTGAGATGCTGCTATACAGTTAGGAAATGATATGGGTGATAAATTTGAAAGTGCTCTGTGATGCTATTCAGTCATATTAGACCGGAACCTACGGTTTATAGTGAATTCCGAACTACTACAAATATTCATGACACCACCGGGACTCGAAACCGAGACCTGTGGAATCGAGCACCAGAGCCCTAATCCCTCTTCGCCTACACGATATTAGCCATAGCTGAAATTGCATTTCTTCGAAATCTGATAAACGCTTTTGCATTCATTTTGATTTTCCTCCAAACTGTAAAAAAACGGTTTGGAGAGCATTTGCGAGCGGTGCTCACAACTTACGCTTTCTAGTATAGACACGGCTTTATGATGACTTGTTGTGTGCCTAATCCTCAGTGTCGTGCAGTGCGGGAAGGACATGAGATCTACTCATGGATGGAGGGAAAGGGGCAGCTTCTGTAGAATAATTGCCTGTTTTGAGCCAAATGTCAAACAGGCGGAATCGTACCTGCGATGTCTGTGCTGCTTGCCGTTACTGTACCAACCAAACCAAAAAATACCCTTTTGGTGACTTAAATATATTAATATAATTGCCTAAGATCATGCAGAGAAAAAGAAGCGTAATGCTTTTCGGGAGAATATTCAAAGGTAATTAACCCTCATTTGCATTGTTCAAAGTGTGAAATGTGAGTTAATGGCGGTTTTTGGGGATGGAACGTTCTTGATCTTCAAAACGTCCGTTATGTTTTTCTCCCTGAGGCGCGCATGCTCATAGGAAACATTGGTTCTCAGAAACGCATGCGCAGTTCGTTTGAGCATGCGCGCTCGGTGGAAAGGGGGACGTCCTATTTTAACTAACGTACGGTATGGAAAAACTTAATCTATTATCAAAAGTTAGGACTGTAGAACATGTCAAAAGTTGATTCGAACCCACGTCCTTTACTTGACTAGCAAGTGTGCCCTACTATTGAATCATTATGCGATTAAGATATCATTAATTCAAGCATTTGGTGGAATAAAATAGTATAATACAATTTTTTTTTTAATATTAGATGAAATATAAATTAATTGGTTGTCGTACCCGTCATGGAAGGAGGGAAGGGGTTGGTCAGCTTTTGTTGTGATGAAATACCCGTAGGTTAGAGTCTGATTTGCCTCCATGTCCTGAAGAAGGAAGACAATACCTTCCGGGAGGACTTTTAGGAATACCCCACATTTGCGTATCGTATGGGAGGAAATCCGATAAACTCTCGCCAGTCAGTGCCACTGGTCAGTCCGACTAACGAGGCAAGATGCTGAACGTCACAAATGCCATCGAGTCTTCTCGGCTTTTGAAACAATGTCTACAACATAACCGCCCTAATGCTCACTAACGGCGCACGTTGAAACTGAGTCACTAGTCAGGCATATTAATTAACTATTAATATTTATTGAATTAATTTCTAATCATATTTCTAATTTTTGTGAAAGAAATATTTTTTCTAATTAAAGTTTTGCATTCTATATTTATGTTGTATGTAAAAAAAAAACAGTCCTTGCATCTAGTTTTATTAGATGTAGGGGCTATTTTTAGATGCAGCTAAATTAGATTATTTTATTAATTCGGCGAAAATGACATAGATCTGAATTGAAAAGACAATATCTAATTTGCATTATAAGAAAATAGATTTGATTAAATTTTATTCCTAATATAAATGCGTAGGCTTAATTTTTCATTATAATTTTCTCACGAATTTTTAATTAAAAAAATTTTGGTTTTCGAGATTTATGTTAGAAGATAAATTAAATATAAGTGTAATTGAATTTTTATTTATTCGATTCGATATTTAAAAATTGCATTTTGCGAGACGTTATTCATAGTTTGTTTTATTTGAAATATACTATCAATTAAATTCATTATGGTTTATTGCGAATAATAATAAAAATTCATTAAAAACTTATTTAATAAAAATATTGCAATTTTTTTTTTAAATATAAAATTACGTTGGGTTACTTCACTTTAAAAAAGTTCCATTTCAAAATAAATTTGAAATGCGATAAAGTCTAAATAATAGGAAATATGTAGGAAATATATCCCATTAAACTGGGAAAATAGTTTTTCAATTTAATTGAAATTTATATTGCATCTGTCGGAAAATATTTTGCTTTAATATTAGTTGTGAACTTTCGTATTTATATTTGGTTTGAAACCGTCATATATTTGTATGAATAAATAATTGTTTTTTATCATTATTTTCTTCTACTGTTTGAAGTTATTCTTTAAAAAAAAAAAAAAAAGAAATTATAAACTGTTTTCAAAGTTTTGAGTTTTTACAGAAACTAATTCTTAATAAATTTATATTTGTTGAATATTAAAAGTTTTTTTGATTATTTATGAAATTCAAATTTTGAGAAGTACGTAGCAATTTGCATTTTTTTATTGACAAAAACATTACAATTATTTTTTGTGAAAGGTAACTTGTTTTTTTAACATATGAACAATTTTTTAAGGATATAATATTTGTCATTTAAATCTACTATCTCTATTTACCGTGATGTGATAAAAATATTTATTAGAAAAATTAATAAAAAAATATTTATAGCTATCTAAAATAAAATAAAAATAAAATATATATATAATAAATATTATACTTACGTAAAACGCTATATGATTATTTTTCCGTGATTTTAATTTTCTTTTTGCGCAAAATAATAGAATATCTACTACTATTATTTCTGGTACTGCTATATATTTTTTATGTGAAAAAATATATAAACAAATTACAACAACTAAGCCCCGTGTGGGTCCGGGTTAGAACAGCTCCACTGTAACCCATGCATGTCGTAAAAGGCGACTAAAATGGACACCCAGTTCCCGGGGGTATAAGCGGGTGGGGTAATGTCAGACTTTTCCCTTTGGGTGCCCCATGTCTTTGTGCCGCAAGGCCGAGGACAAAAAGAAGCTGCATTTTTTTATTCTTTATCATAACTCGTTGTCTTAAGTTCGTGGACTTGGTCTAGATGTTGCTGTCGACCAAGTGGGATATGAAACAACATCAACTAATGCTTTTAGGGCATGCAATCTCAAATACTTATAATTTTCAATAATATCGCAAATTTGGGCACTTTTTTGATAAAAAAATAAAATAAAAAACGTGTGTTACTAATCCTCCGTATCCGGCAGTGCGGGATGCGGATAGCTTCTATTGTAATGGAGCACCCGTAGATAGATATGCGGCTTGGCTCTGAGTTGCTAAAAAAGGACAGTCCTTCCGGGGGGACTTTCACGGGAAACTACCTTGCATTTCGGTCCCTCATGGGAGGACACTTGGAAAACTCTCAACAGATAGTTAGACTAAAAAGCCAAGATGCTGAACATCAGAAACGCCATCGAGTCTCCTCGGTTTTTAAATGGCCTGGTGACCAAGTGGCTTTTGGTATCACAGGCTTCAGGTTTGAATTCTGGCGGTGGCATGGACGTTTGTTAGTGGTTCAAAAATCCACTTTAAATTGTTATGAAGGTGATGTTTCTCCCGGTCTGTTTAGCCCTCGTGTGAACAAAATGGCCGTAAACCGACAAACCAAACCTCGGTTTTTGAAACAGTGTCTACAACAAACCACCAGCGGATTGAACTTCAGCCCTAATGCTCCCCAGCCGTGCATGTTGCTACTGGGCCACGACTTGGGCAAACATGTTTTTAAATAATTCTAGGGAAATTTTAAAGAAATCCCTATTGCATTAAAACCAAACAATGCAGCTTACATGAATTGTAAAATCTATAATAACCAAGAAGAAAAATTGTGCTTATTTAAGAAATTTTAATGATTTTAATATTAAAATATCTATTATGAGTTTCGTTTTGCATAAAGCTTGAATGCGAATGTGCATTGTTTCTGAAATTAGCGAATGCCTTATAAATTTTTATTCTCACCTTCATAACTAATTATCCTAGACATTTATTCAAGAAAACAGCTGGCATGTTATTAACGCTATTCTAACTTTAAACTAAGAGGAAACACGTGTTATGAATGAATAAACAGCTGCAAAATTATACAATAAATGCAGCAACTTTAAAACTGATATGTACTGTAATTCGTGGAAAGGGCTTGATTTACATAATAAAATTAATGTCTTATCTCTAGAAGGACTACATATTTATTGATATTTGTTTTCGTTACAATTTTATATCGCACAATTTTTATTCTTCGATTAAGTGAATTATCTTCCGAAATAAAGGTAACTTGAGACTGATCTCACTTATTCCAAATCGATATCTGACATTCTAATGTTGTTGACATGAATCCTGGCTCCTCTATATTAACGGGCTCACGAGAGGGCATTAGACAGACATGTGGGGCTCTGAGAATTTAATCAACTGTTTGGTATTCAATGAGAACCCGGTCCTTATGCCCAAAAGATAGTTTGTGTGAGATTTAATTTAAGAAAACCGACCCTGTTCAGAACCAAAAGTCTTGAATAATGTTTTGTGGAAAGGTTTACAATGCTACTGTTAAATTGGGTTATTAATCATTGAACAGGAACATTAAAATATATGCATGATTATTTTTGTTAATATTTGCAAAAAATGGACAAAAATAAGTATTTTTTTGGCCTTTACGGAAACACTCGTAACTACAAAAATATTTAATAAAATATCTTATATGTATAAATGTAGTTATATATTCATTACGGGACTGATGGCCGAGTGGCTAGGATGTTGGTGCTAGGTGCCATAAGTTTCGAATCCCGGTAGTGCTATGGATGTAGTTGCAGTAGTTTTGGAATACACTTTAAATCACAAGTTCCGGTCTAACATGATTATTACTACTACTACACTACACCACATCACTGGGGCTAGAACTGAGTTGTCCCTATACAAACTAGGGCAAACATGTTTTTAAATAATGCGAGGGAAATTTTAAAGAAATATCTGTTGTATTAAAACCAAACAATGCAGCTTACATGAATAGTATTATCTATATCTAAGTACTATTATTTTTGTATACAGTGCTGACAACCGAGAAGAAAGATTGTGCTTATTTAAGAAATTTTAACAAATTTAATATCAAAATATCTATTAAGAGATTTGTTTTGCATAAAGCTGGAAGGCGAATGTGCTTTCTGTCTTAAATTAGTGAATACCTTATAAATTCTCATTCTCACCTTCATAACTAATTATCCTGGACATTTATTCAAGAAAGCAGCTGCCGTGTTATTAACGCATAACTTTAAACTAAGAGGAAACACGTGTTATGAATAAGCAAACAGCTGCATGAATCAAGCAAAATTATACAATAAATGTAGCAACTTTAAAACTGATACGTACTGTAAGTCGTGGAAAGTGCTTGATTTACATAATAAAATTAATGTCTTATCTCTAGAAGGACTACTCATTTATTGATATTTGTGTTCGTTACAATTTTGTGTCACGAAAATTTTTATTCTTCGATTAAGTGAATTATCTTCTGAGATAAAGCTAACTTGAGACTGATCCAACTGATTCTAAATCGATATCTGACATTCTCATGTTGTTGGCATGAATTCTGCCGCCTCTATATTAACGGGCTTACGAGGGGGCATTAAACAGACAGGAGGGGCTTTGAGAATTTAATCAACTTTTGGTATTCAATGAGAATCTAGTCCTATTCCCGAAAGATAGTTTGTGTGAGATTTAATTTAAGATAACCGTCCATATTCAGAGCCGAAATTCTTGAATAATGTTTCATGGAAAGGTTTCCAATGCTATTGCTAAATTGGGTTATAAAACATTAAACAAACTGGAAGATTAAAATATATACATAAATATTTTTTGTTAACATCTGTAAAAGATGGTCAAAGCTGAATAATTTTTGTCTTTGCGGAAGCACTCATAACTACAAGAATATTTAATAAATATCTCGTATACTTGTATAAATGGGACTATATATCTATTATGGGCGAGTGACTAACGCTCTGGCATTTGGTGCTGCAGGTTTCTGCTTCGAGTCCCGGCAGTGAAATGGATGTTTATAGTAGGTTCGGAATGCACTTTAAACCACAAGTCCCAGTCTAATATAACTACAATTAATATTAATATTAGTACAGAGTAGAGTAGTGCCTAGAGCTGAGTTGCCCCTATAAAGTTTGGGAATGATGTGAATTAGAAGTCTGATTGGGCTCCGTGACACAGTTATATGAGACTGGGACCTACGGCTTAATAAAATTAATGTCTTATTTTTCGTGGACTAATCATTTACTGATATTTGTGTTAATATTTGGTTCATTACAATTTTGTGACATAAAAACTTTTATTCTTCGATTAAGTGAATTATCTTCCGAAATGAAACTAACTGGAGACTGATCTCACAAATTTCAAACTGATATCTGACATTCTAATATTGTTGACATGAATTCTGGCGCCTCTATATTAACGGGCTCACGAGAGGCCATTGAGCAGACAGGAGGGCTTTGAGAATTTAATGAACTGTTTGGTATTCAATGAGAGCCCAATCCTTATACCCAAAAGATAATTTGTGTGATATTTAATTTTAGATAACAGATCATGTTCAGAGCTAAAATTCTTGAATAACGTTTCATGGAATGGTTTCCGATGCTATTGTAAAATTGGGTTATAAAACATTTACAAACAGAAAGATTAAAATATATACATGAATATTTTTGTTAACCTTTGCAAAAAAATGGGCAAAAGAATTTTTTTTGCTTTTACAGAAACACCCATAACTGCAAGAATATTTAATAAAATAACTCATATACTTGTATAAATGTAGCAATATATCCATTATGGGCCTGGTGGCAGAGGGACTAGTGCTCCTGGTGGTTGATGCCACAGATTTAGGATTCGAGTCCAGGTGGGGCCTTAGTGTTTGTAGTGGTTTGGAATCCACTTTAAACTGTAGGTCCCTGTTTACTTAACCTAAAGTGTGCAGAAAATGACCTAGAGCTACAAACCAAATCTCCGTTTTTGAAACAGTTTCTGCAACAATGCCCGCCAGCGGACTAAATTTCAGTCCTAATGCTCACCAGCTGTGCATGTTGCTACAGCGCCATGAGTCGGGCAAACACATTTTTTAATAATGTAAGGGAAATTTTAAGGAAATCTCTATTGCATTAAAACCAAACAATGCAGCTTACATGAATTGTAAAATCTATGTATAAGCAGTAATATTTTTGTACACGCGTTGACAACCAAGAGGAAAGATTGTGCTTATTTAAGAAATTTTAATAATTTTAATATTAAAATATCCATTAAGAGTTTCGCTTTGCATAAACCTTGAAGGCGAATGTGCATTCTTTCTGAAATTAGGGAATGCCTTATAAATTCTCCTTCTCACATTCATAACTAATTATCCTGGACATTTATTCAAGAAAGCAGCTGGCGTATTATTAACGCTATTCTAACTTTAAACAAAGAGGAAACACGTGTTATGAATGAATAAACAGCTGCATGAATCAAGCAAAGTTATACAATAAATGCAGCAACTTTAAAACTGATACGTACTGTAATTCGTGGAAAGTGCTTGATTTACATAATAAAATTAATGTCTTATCTCTATAAGGACTACTCATTTATTGATATTTGTTTTCGTTACAATTTTATGTCACGAAAATTTTATTCTTCGATTAAGTGAATTATCTTCCGAGATAAAGCTAACTTGAGACTGATCTCAGTGATTCCAAATCGATATCTGACATTCTAATGTTGTTGACATCAATTCTGGCGCCTCTATATTAACAGGCTCACGAGGGGGCATTAAACAGACAGGAGGGGCTTTGAGAATTTAATCAACTGTTTGGTATTCAATGAGAGCCCAGTCCTTATACCCAAAATATAGTTAGTGTGAGATTTAATTTAAGATAACCGACCGTGTTCAGAGCCGAAATTCTTGAATAATGTTTCGTGGAAAGGTTTCCAATGTTGTTGTTAAATTGGGTTATAAAATATTGACAAACAGGAACATTAATATATATATCTATGAATATTTTTTGTCTTTACGGAAGCCCTATTTAATAAAATAAATAATCCAAAAATATTTAATAAACTATCTCGTATACTTTTGTAAATGTAGCTATGTATCCCCCATGAGCCTGATGGCCGAGTGACTAGCAATGTGGCGCTCGGGGCCATAGGTATCGGGTTCGAGTGCCGGAGGTGCCATGGATATTTGTAGTTGTTCGGAATCCACTTTAAGCTGTAGGTCCCGGTCTAATATGACTGTAGAGCGTTGGCGTAGAGCTGACAACCCTACCCCGTAAAAAGTCAGCGTTTCGGAGCCCAGCCAGACTTCTGCTTACGTATGTTTCATCACAACAGAAGCTTTCCCTCCTTCTATGAGACCACATGGGTTCTTGGACTTAGTCTATATGCTGCTGTCTACCAAAAGGGATAGGAACTAATAACACACACACACGCATATATATATACACTGAAGTGACAAAAGTCATGGGATAGCAATATGCAAATTTTCAGATGACAGTAGCATCGCGTAGAACAGGTATAAATGCGCAGTGCTTTCGCAGAGCTTTAATTTCTGTTCAAGTTATTCATGTGAAGAGGTTTTGACGTGATGATGACCGCACGACTGGAATTAACTGACTTTGAACGCGGAATGTTAGTTGGAGCTAGACGCATAGGTCATGCCATTTCGGAAATCGTTAGGGTATTCAACATTCCCAGATCCACTGTGTCAAGAGTGTGCCGAGAGTATGAAATTTTAGGCATAACCTCCCACCATGGACAGCGCAGTGGTCGACCGCCTGCACTTAACGACCGAGACCGGCGACGTCTGCAAAGAGTCGTAAATTCTAACAGACAAGCAACACTGTGTCAAATAACCGCAGAAATCAATGTGGGACGTACAAGGGACTTGTCTGTTAGAACTGTGCGGAGAAATTTGGCTTTCTTGGGCTATTCCAGCAGAAGACCGACTCGAGTGCCTTTACTGACAGATGGACATCGCTTGCAGCGACTCTCGTGGGCACGTGAGCATATTGGTTGGTCCCTAGATGAATGGAAAACCGTGGCCTGGTCCGATGAGTCACGATTTCAGTTGGTAAGAGCTGATGGTAGGGTTCGAGTGTGGCGCAGACCCCACGAAGCCATGGACCCAAACTGTCAGCAAGGCACTGTTCAAGCTGGTGGTGGCTCCGTAATGGTGTGGGCTGTTTTTTTCATGGCATGGACTTGGTCCTTTGGTGCGACTGGACCGAACATTGACTGGAAATGCTTATGTTCAGCTACTTGGAGATCACTTGCAGCCATTCATGGACTTCATGTACCCAAACAACGATGGGATTTTTATGGATGACAATGCGCCATGTCACCGGGCCACAACTGTTCGCGATTGGTTTGAAGAACATTGTGGATAATTCCAACGAATGATCTGGCCACCTAGATCGCCCGACATGAATCTCATCGAGCATTTATGGGACATCATCGAGAGGTCTGTTCGTGCCCAAAATCCTGCACCATCAACGCTTTCACAATTATGGACGTCTATCGAGACAGCATGGCTCAATATTCCTGCAGAAGACTTCCAACGACTTGTTGAGTCCATGCCACTTCGAGTTGCTGCACTTCGCCGGGCAAAAGGAGGGCCGACACGATATTAAGAGGTATCCCATGACTTTTGTCACTTCAGTGTATATATATATATAATCAAACCAATATCAGAAGTAACAACGATGTTTTTTTTTCTCGAAGATAACCATTTTAACTTTCGCAATTCACCATTGTTATTACCGAATTACAGCAAATGCAATGTTATCAAGAATATACATAGGCGACTTCTTCCTTCAAGATACGCACAAAATATAACAGACTCAGTATAATATTTACAAATATAACTGCAGCATCATAATGGTCCAGAAACCCTAAAACAGCCATTCCAACTGTCGCTACAGAAAGCTCTTTTCTCAATCACCGAATTTCCCCATTTTTCAAAGCAGTGCTTCCAACGCATCCCACCAATTCAACAACGAGCTAGCCTGCGCTCCCAGCTTATCACTCCTTGTTAAGTTTGCGAAAAACTCTTTTGTAGCTTACATTTACATGGAGCCAAATATAAAATCATCATTTTTTGGTATTATTTATATTACGAAAAATAATTTTTTGTTATTATTTTGTTATTTTTTATATTATTTTATTTATGAGATATGATAAATTTCTGTATAATGCGATTCTTCTTTAAGGAAGATTTTATTGTAAATGCATACATTATATTAAAGCATAATATAAAATAAAAGTTTTCCTATATTTGCCATGTTTTAGAAAGCTAATTAAAAAATATCTATGTTTGTGATTTGCAAATGGAGGTGAAGATTTTTTTTTATAAATTTGTTGTTAAACAAAATATATCTTTTTACATTAAGTCGAAATGCTTCAGATAATTGATAAGCATACTAAGAAATTTATAAATACGACAGATTATGTCTAACTATAGTATACAGATACTAGTTCAAACTTTTTAAAATCAATGCATTTTTTCCTTAATTTAAATGATGTCTAAAGTTTTTTCTATGTCAAGTTCTAGCGATTAACCCAATTTGGGATTTACTTAATTTAAAACATAAATTAATCAAAAGCAGTTTTTTTTTTTTAAGTTATCATTTATTTATAATTGCTTTTAGTGTTATAAATTCAAATTTATTAAATTCTGGATCTTTTACAAGATTAAGTCTTCAACATAAAATTATAACTTAAAATTTAATTTTTTAAAAAAAGTATTTGATATAATGATTATAATGGTCTTAAATCAGAGGATATTTTTATATTTTTTTATTTCTTATATTTTTAAGAAGAACTTCGAGTTTTAAGTAATTATTGTCCTATTAAAATCCAGTACATGGATAGTTAATGAGATTATCGAAATCTATGTATCTGTAATTTTATCAAATTCTTCTCATATTTTTTTCTGGGAGATTAAATATCAAAAAATTAATTAAAAACTTACACCAGGGAAATTGAATAATTCGTCTAGAAATATAATCAGAATTTAAAACATTAAAAATCTTGATTGAAGTGATACAAATGAAATATCACTAAGAAATTTAGTTTTTCTTTTGTAAAAATTTTATCTCTTACATAATTTTGAAATTATACATAATTATACATACTCTTACATACTTTCTTGCTAATAATTATCTCTGCAAATAATTCCAGAGTTGTTATAAGTTTTATTTCTTGTATTTTATTTAGGAATTTTATTTTGACATTTTGTTCGTTTACGAAGATTAATCACGCCTTTCAAGAAAATTCGCTTTGGATGAAAACATGCATAATTGCTTAACCAAATTTTCTTTATCGCGGTGAAGTGTTTTTATTATTCTCGTTTGTGATAAATTTGTAAATTGAAGTATTGATAAATTTCTCTTTTTCAATGTACAAAATTTTCCAACTTACCTACTACCCTTACTGCCTCCCATTGCACAAATATTCTTGATACCAATAAAAGTTTGGGCAATTTTATCCATTAATCCTAATTTCTTGTTATCGTCTTATTTTAAATTAAGTAGTGCCATAAAGGCCGAGTGACAAGCGCTTTGGCGCTCAGTGCCACAGACTTTAGGTTCTAGTCCCGGCTGTGCCGTGGAGGTTTATAGTAGTTCGGAATCCTCGTTAAACCGTAGGTCCTGGTCTAATATGAGTATAGAGCGTTGGGATGACAACCCTACCCCGTAAAAAGAAAACATCTTTCGTCTCGAAATCTGCCAGTAGGTAGACGGCCTTGGCCCACAATGAGGCTGTTGCTCCAATGAAGAAGTGCCATAAAACCCAAAACTTCCTATACTTGTTTTAATTTTTGTATGATGTACGTAGTTATGCTTTTTTACATAATAAACACATTTAAAATATCTGTACATAAATATTCTATGTATAAACAATGATAAAACAAAAGTTTAATTTCAACAAAGTTAAATTGTTTTAGTAGTTGCTGCTTACACTACTGTTTTGTAAAAGTAGGCTAAAAGTTAGCGAATTTATTCAGAAAAACGTTATTTTATGTTTTATTACATTTTTTCTCAGTTTATTATCGAAAAATATTCTTTACAACTGCTTTAAACCTTATTTTGCTTTAAATGATAGCTATTCGTATGATGATTTAAAATTAACGATAAACTAATTAGCAAAAAGGCGTAAAAAATGAAGAACAATTTTACTTCGATATACCAATGTATATAATATGTATGCCAAATTACTCTTGACATAATTTCTTACTAAATAAATAAAAAGTGTTAAAGAAATAATTTAATAAATTAGTTTTAATTAAAGGTTACAAACTAACTTAGCATTCTTTTAGCTTATAACACAAAAGAACTATTGATTTTCTCATCATCTTTGCTATAATTAATGATGTCGTAAAATTTTAACCTAAAGTAACAAAAACGTTAAATAGCACTGCATATTATATTTACTGCCATATTATTCATTAATGTAGAGCATAAAGTTAATTACTGTTGACGGAATGAATTATCTAATGAATTTTTAGCACATGCTATTTTATTATTCCTATGAGGTGCTTTCTTCACCTTTCATGTGAACTCATAATAAATTCTTGTGTTCTCATATAGTATTAAATAGATTATAATAATACAATAATAAAGTACATTTCGCTTTCTTAGTATTAATGTATAATATAATTGGTATATAAAAAAATTAGCTCATGTTTATTTAATAAGAGTTTCGTTTTTATTGCTTAGTATAAATCTGATTTGATCACAAATTTAATATTCGGAATAAATTGAATAAATTTGATTCGATACAGAATAAATTAAATATAGCTGATTTAATATTAAATTTTCTATTCTATTCAAAGTTAAATTTAGTAAAGCTATTTAACTTTTCATATTAAACGTGACAGCATGGCATGGAATCGTTGTTGTTGTGACTCATCCTCAGTGTCCTGCAGCGAGGGACGGACACTCCATGAGTAGTCTATTCAGGGATGGAGGGAAATGGGCAGCTTCTGTTGTGATGGAGCACTCGAAGGTAGAAGTCTGACTTTGTTCTGCGTAGCTGGAGATGGAGGGAAATGGTTTTAGGGTGAACTACCCCACATTTGTGTATCGTATGGGAGAAAACATGGAAAACTCTCACCAGGTAGTTCGACTCATGAGGCAAGCTACTGAACATACTAAACGCCATTGAGACTCCTCGTTTTTCAAACAGTGTCTATGACAATGCCGCCAGCTGATTGAACCTCAGCCCAAATGCTCACGTTCCCCGAATCGGGATTTTTCAAATTTTTATTTTATTTAAGAAAATTTTTGTTATAGTATTAATATTACTTTATTATTAATTTTAGAATTGCTTCGAACAATTCATCGTTTTTTTAAAAAGAAAGTTAGCAACTTAGCTATTTTTTTTTTCAATTAAATATAAGATGCTGTAATTTATTAATATAAATTATATATTATAACAATAATTAATTTTTTACAAAACCTGGTTTACATACTACTTTTTTTAATGGATTCTTATAAATGTCTTTTTATTATGAAAACACTGATATTTTGAGAAATTTAACAAAATATTGATGTATACGCTAACATTAACAACTCGCCTACGTTAACTTTTCAATGTTTGACTGAATAACCCTGAGAATTACTTGGAAAGGTTAGGAATGATGTATTGAACTTTCTTTTGAGTTGTACAGAACATCTACAAAAGGATTAAAAGCTTCCTGGAAATAGTCAGAGGATAGGGTTTCCGTCTACAGGATTAGATAAATCGATTAATCGAAAATAGAAAGAGAATAAAGATTGAGAAAATAGATTCTAAATATAGATTCCAGGAGATTTAAATGGAAGTTTAAGACTTACAGTGTAAGTTGTGAGAAAATCCAACTAAAGAAATTTGGCTGTTTATTTTGCTTTAAAAATATTTTAAATTATGTATCAAAATAAATTAAAGAAGCTGTAAAAGAGTACAAAAAATATATTACACAGTATACAAAAGAAATATATCAATAATTTCTTTTATTTATACTATCATTAAAAAATTTAAATTTTTTATATTGCTGTATTTCTTTAATTTATATTATTAAAATTATTTTGCTTCAGAAATATTTTAAATTAAGCATTAAAAAAATTAAAGGGGCTGTAAAAGAGTACATAAAGTTTTGTGTAAATAACTTATTTAAATATATCATAAAAGAATATATTTTATTTATATTGCTAAAAAATTCGTATTATTAAAATTACCCCAAAATAAATCCTAACATATATAATTTAAATTTGGAAAATTTTTTCCTTCCATTTATCTTTCTTAACTGAACTCAAATTTTAAATGAAAGAAATATAAGATTAATTCTTTGCATTTCTGTGTTAGTGCAAAATAATTTTTAGTACGATTTTGAATGCCCTAACCTATTGACCATGCCATGAATGCTCTAATCCGTTGTCCATGATTGACTAATCCAATGATCATGAATGTATTAACCCATTAAGCATAAAAGCTCTAATCTATTGACGATGAATGTATTAACCCGTTGAGCATAAATGCTCTAATCTATTGACCATGAATGCTCTGACCTATTGACGATGAATGCACTGACCTATTGACGATGAATGCACTGACCTATTGACGATGAATGCACTGACCTATTGACGATGAATGCACTGACCTATTGACGATGAATGCACTGACCTATTGACGACGAATGCACTGACCTATTGACGATGAATGCTCTGACCTATTGACGATGAATGCGCTGACCTATTGACGATGAATGCGCTAACCTATTGACGATGAATGCACTAACCTATTGACGATGAATGCGCTAACATATTGACGATGAATGCACTAACCTATTGACGATGAATGCACTAACCTATTGACGATGAATGCACTAACCTATTGACGATGAATGCTCTAACCTATTGAGGATGAATGCTCTAACCTATTGAGGATGAATGCTCTAACCTATTGAGGATGAATGCTCTAACCTATTGACGATGAATGCACTAACCTATTGACGATGAATGCACTAACCTATTGACGATGAATGCACTAACCTATTGACGATGAATGCACTAACCTATTGACGATGAATGCACTAACCTATTGACGATGAATGCACTAACCTATTGACGATGAATGCACTAACCTATTGACGATGAATGCACTAACCTATTGACGATGAATGCACTAACCTATTGACGATGAATGCACTAACCTATTGACGATGAATGCACTAACCTATTGACGATGAATGCACTAACCTATTGACGATGAATGCACTAACCTATTGACGATGAATGCACTAACCAATTAAACCCAAAAATGCTCTAATCTATTGATCATGAATGTATTAACCAATTAAACCCAAAAATGCTCTAATCTATTGATCATGAATGTATTAACCAATTAAACCCAAAAATGCTCTAATCTATTGATCATGAATGTGCTAAACCATTGGCTATGAAAGCACTAATCTGACCATTGAATGCAATAACCCATTGACCATTGAATGCAATAACCCATTGACCATTGAATGCAATAATCCATTGACCATTGAATGCAATAATCCATTGACCATGAATGCAATAATCCATTGACAATTTCTTAAGGTAACAACGTGGGCAAAATAGAATGTTTCATTCCTAGACGAATTTTAAGGACAACTTTCATCCTCTGCTTTCTTAAAATATCGAATATAAAACAAAAAGGAAATAATACTGTAGAAATTTTATCAGACATTCGATGTAAGAGTGTCTCGGGTTTTATGAATCGATTCGTTTTCCAAAGTAATGTCTTGTTTACATCTGTCGTATAAAACATGTTTGTTTGTGAAATATTGACAATGAATAATATATTAAAAGTAATTCATAATTTAATGATTGTATTTATGAGAGGGAGAGAAAGCTTCTAAATGCATAGTTTTAAATCATATCAAGTCAAGCGTGAAAAAGTCATTTATCCACCCTCAGAAAATACATTAACAGGAGATTTATGTTGTTCATTATATACTAAGAAAAAGTCATCTTGTAAATTTATTGAACATAATGTGAATTTGATGCCTAAATGTGACCTATAATTTTGTCAGTAAGAAGAACTACCAACAGTTATGCTCATTTATGGATAACTTACAACCCTTTCATTACTTATTGGCGTCTACATAATTTGAGAAAAGATTTGTACTTAGAACGATATTTTAATTATAATTATTCTATGCCTTTTGGCATTCAATGGAAGAATATAAAATTATTAAAGCAATTAGTTTGGTGCAAAGTCAATGTTGTATTAATGATTAAAAATTTCTAAAAAACCGTTGAGAAAATGTTCTGAAAATGGATCTTAAAGCATACGAATGGAGTAATTTATGCTCATCTTTTTACAAACACATATAACTTGGTTGTGGTACGTCTCGGCCTATACTAGTCCTATAACGGAGGACCACTTTCAGGTTCATGAAACATTTTAAATTTTATTTACAAGCATTATTTATATATATATCCAGAATTCAGGGTTATTGCAAATTATTATTTACAAAGCAATGAAAATTAAAGATATAATCTGATGCGCAAGTGCAAAGTGCGCACTTCAAGGACGGAATTTTCAGAGTTCTCGAGTCTACGACTAATCTAATTGCTTGGTCTGCTGCAGATTATTATTACATGCCATGACAGAAAAAACCACAAGGGGCTCAATTTTTAAACAAATGTAATCTCTGGCCAGTTCATTCCCTTTTTCAGAAAATGAGAAAAACAAAACTTCTTGTTGACTCGTCGCAGAACACTCTCTCTTCTCCTTCTCCAAAATCCTTCCTTTAAAAAAATCCGTCAAGAGAGCGGGGGTCAGCTTCCCTAACTTCTCATTGGAGTGGACACTTCTTCCGCCCATGGTCCACCAAACGCGAGACAGTAACTCATGACGTAGTCCATATCCCATCTGTAATTGTTTCGACCTGTTAAGGTCAGACAGACAATCTCTAATTTCATGATGTATCATTATCCTTGACACTGATTGTCTGCTGTCAGATTTGAATGACAGGTCGCTCTAATTAGAACAAAACAAAAATTGCATATAGTATAAATATCCACGACCTTCCTTATCTGCTGTCAGATTTGAGTGATAGATTGTTATTATGCACTCGTTAGTGAATGCACATGCCTTTCCTTGAGAACAAAAATGCTATATCATTTCTCGTGGTAAAAATGCTACACTACTAAATATAAGTATACTTTAACAATCGTTCATTATAATGTTCACTAGTACAACATCATATTTTTTTTTATCCAACTGAATAAGTTTACAATAATCATATTGAGTGATCCAATTATACTTTCATCATGTTACTAATTACGTATATAACTATATCATTACATACTTTTTAATATTGAAATCTGAGAATTTATGAAGTGATTGTTTTAAATATTTTGTTCGTTAAAAAATACAAAATTGAAAAATAGAATTTAAGCATTTTCAGCATAAGCATAAGTTCAGTTAAAATCTCTCAACTATCTGTTTTGTTGAACTAATTTTAGAACTTGATTGAAATTCTACGAACTTTAGGCACACGTTTTAATAATTTTGTCATAGATTCAAAGTAATTTTAGTAAATTACGAGCCTTTGTTGCATTTTTCATGTGTTATAGATTTTAGCTGCTGCTTTATGAAAAGTCCCATATTTATTAGTTATATTTTCCATATTGTCTAGATCTTAACTATTGTCTAGATCTTCTCACCTTAGTACTTGGGGATAAAAACCTTTTTTCCCAGGTGCCTCATTCCTCACTAGCTTGAATGACTTTGTGAAAACGTGTGTTTTTTCAAATTCTGGTCAAATATATTCTATTGAGTTCGAATCTGATAATTGAGAGGCCATTTTTATAGCTTATTTTGTAATTGTAAAGCAATAAAGTCAAACATTTCAGTCAGAATGCTTAGAATTGTTAGTCTGAACTTCGAGTGTTAGGAATACCGCAATTCTTCCTTCTCTACTTTTAACGAATGGAAAAGTTCTTTTTAAAATTCTTCTTTGAATTTTATCCTAGCTATTATGCAATCACTTCTTCCAAATTTATTAAATTTGCATTCATTAACAAATATTGCACTCTAAAAACATTTTTTATGTTACTGGCAAATGAAATTCCTTTGAAGTTTTGCGGCTTTACACTAATGAAGAATTTCTTCCTTTCTACTCAGCCATGCTATCTTGATGATCGATTTAATCTTCAAGCAACTTTCCATCATCAGGCATAATTCATAACTTTCTTACGATCCTGTTCTATGTTTTGTAGTTGTAAAGCTTGGATATTTTTTCGAATGATAATCGCACATTATATGATGACATTGCTATATTGGCCCATCAGATATTTATTTACTGATTATTCTGTTATGCTTTTTATAAAATTTTTGATAGGAAAAAAGCATTTGAATCATTTAAACAAATTGTTTAATTTTTCTATGTGTAACCTTTTTTCTAAAAATAAATCAATAATTTGCAAATTTTGAACTATGAATGTTTATCTGATTTAGTCATTGATATGTTCTAATTATATAAACATTAAACAAAAAAATAAGTATTCTTGACAAATTATTTTATTTAATAATTTGTAGAAATTTCTCAAGCCATGTTTGAGAAAAAATATTTTTTTAACCATGCTTCCTCCTACACACTGGCAACTCCTATCACGATCACTGTATACTTCCACACTACTCTACTACTACTCACATCCCTGTGGCGTTCAGAAGAAATGGTCAGTTGGCCTACAGACACTCACCCGGAGAGGAAGTATATTTTGCTGATAGCTGAGAATCTGGTTTTTGGCTTAGAAGGGGAATTCTTCCACGATTTTATAATTATATGTCTTTAAATGTTTTAATTATTGTATGTCTCTAATTGTACTTGTGTGGTATTTCTGCGTGTATAAATAACCTGAGTCTTAAGTATCTCTACTAAACCACACCTATTACAATCTGGTTTGCCCAACCTGCTACATTTCTTAATTATAATCGAAAATTAACAATTTTTATATGAGTCTAAATTGACAAATTTTAATACGAGTCTAAATTCTATGCGAAAACTTTTGAGTGATTTATTTAAGCTTAAAAATATTGTTTTAATTTATTCAAAATTTGAAATGTATATCTAATAATCCCTACTATATTCATCGGAATAGCTCTTTCTTTTCATGTTGAAATATTAAAATTTTTTTAAAATTATTTGTAGTTTCTCTTATACATCGTTATAATTATCATTGTAATTCTATTATTTTATGGAAAAGACATAAGGAATGATGAATAACAAATGATTTAATAAATGAATGATAACGATACATATGATTTTTTTTCACAACGTAAAGTCATAACAGCTAGTAATTAAATGAATCAAGTTAAATTGATTATTTATGAAAAAAAGCAGAGCATTAAATAAATTCTGGAATGATTACAAAACTCCTTGAGGGTTTATTATTTAAATATTAAAATATCACTACTTGTTCCTTAAAGTATCATAGATGATAAAAGAGCAAAAATAAAAAACATTAAAAATTTATCATAGAATGGTGAAAAGCATAGCTCATGAAATTTCTATCTTTTTTGTTTTTAGGTATTTCTTTATATGCTAAATTGTAGAAAAAAGTTTTATTTTTTCTTCTTTTGTTTCTTTTTCTACTTTTGTTTTTCTTCAGGTTTCTTTTCACCGATTGCTAAAATCTGAATCGAATAAACCTTTTCCAATTTAATTTCTTTGCACAATGAACCGGATCAGTAAAGAATTAGCATTCTCTTCGCTAAGCTTCTGATACTTATTCCCCATCGCAGGTGGAAGAAAAAAAATGACTCAAATCTTTTGATTCTCCATTAATAAACAGTTGTGTATATGTCAGCGGTTTCAGTATTATCAAGAGATCCAATTAAGTACAAGGATAATGTTTTATGCGATGTATTAGTTTCGCTTCCGTGTAGAACTATGTTAATTCTTGTGAATCATCCAGGTGTTTTGGAGCATTAGTTTCAGCATTAATTAAGTCTCGAGACTTTAATTCTTAATTAATTAGTTGGAGAACAGTAATCTTAATACGACTGAGCTCTACTTGTGTTTCTTTTTTTATGTTATTGAAAATTTTGATGTATGCAATTATATTTTTTCTAGTTCTTCTTTAAGAGGATTAGTTTTTTTTTGTAAGAAAATTATACTGAATTCTCGTCTTTTACGATCTGATTTAGATCGCTTATTAGATTGATTAACATTTAAGATGTACTTTTAAAAGTACTATTAAAGTTAAATACTATTTATCATTTTCCTTTTTTTATAATTTTGTTGAAGAAAAATTAATTATTATTGTTTTTTTTTTTTGTTGTATCCCTCATACAAGGAAGGAAGAGGGGGGGGGGAAACTTCTGTTGTGATGAAGCACACATAGATAGAAGAATCTGATTTCTGCTCCAGAATTAATTATTGAATGATCTATTAGATAAAAATTGAAATATTTATAAGTTTATTGATTATTAAATAATTTATTTTAATGATCGATAAACGATAAATATTAATCTCTTGGACGACAAATATTAATCTCTTGGACACATAATTATATTTAACTATGACGATGTATGTCATTTCATTGCTGATCAACAACGTAAAGTCATACCAACTAGTTATTAAATAAAACAAGTTAAATTGATAATTTATGAGAAAAAGTAGGACATTAAATAAATTCTGGAATGACTAAAAGATTCTTTGAGGGCTCTGGCCTTTGGTAGGCTATAGGTTCGAATCCTGGAGAGGGCAGGGATATTTATTAGTGTTTCGGAAACCTCGTTAAACTGTAGGTCCCGGTCTAATTAGCCTAAAGTGTGCATAAAACGACTGTACAGCGACAAACCAAATAAAGAAATATTTGAGGGTTTTATTTAAATACTCAAATATCACTGCATGTTCTTTAAAGTATTATATGATGATGAAAAATCCAAAAACATTAAAAAAATTTCCTACAGAATGATGAAAAGCATAGCTCATGAAATTTCTACCAGTTCTTAGATATTTCTGCACTTGTAAAAAAAAAATTTTTCTACAATTTAGCTTCTTTTGTGTAAGGTTTCTTTTTCTTTAAAAGGTTTCTTTTCACCGATTGCTAAGATCTGAATCGAATAAGCCGTTTCCAATTTAATTTCTTTGTACAATGAACCGGATCAGTAAAGAATTAGCATTCTCTTCGCTAAGCTTCTGATACTTATTCCCCATCGTAGGTGGAAAAATTAGGACTCAAATCTTTTGATTCTCCATTAGCGTTGAGTGATTTAATATACAGTTGTGTATATGCCAGCGGTTTCAGTATTATCAAGAGATCCAATTAAGTACAAGGATAATGTTTTACGCGATGTATTAGTTTCGCTTCCGTGTAGAACTATGTTAATTCTTGTGAATCATCCGGGTATTTTGGAGCATTAGTTTCAGCATTAATTAAGCCTCAAGACTTTAATTCTTAATTAATTAGACAGAGAACAAGAATCTTTACGACTGAGTAAGCTCTCGTGTTGCTTTTTTTTATGTTATTTAAAATTTTGTTGTATGCAATTATATTTTTCTAGTCATCTGCAAGATAATTAGCTTTATTTTTGTAAGAAAATTATACTGAAATATCGTCTTTTAAGATCTGATTTATATTACTTATGATTAATATTCAAGATGTACTTTTAAAAATTAGATACCAATCCTTGTAAATACGATAGAAGTAAAAAGTTAATGCAGGTAAGAATTTTATTGAATAATAAATACAAAATAATAAATAAGTATTTATCATTTTTATTTTTTTAAATTTTGTTGAAGGAAAATTAATTATTGTTGTTGTTGTCGTATCCATCATGGAAGGAGGGAAGAGAGGGGCAGTTTCTGTTGTGATGGAGCACACATAGGTAGAGGAGTCTGACTTGTGCTCCGAAATTAGTTATTTAATGATCTATTCGAAAAAAACTGAAAGATTTATAAGTTTATCGATCATTAAATAAATTAATTATTTAATGATCGATAAACGATAATTATTAATCTCTTGGACTTATAATGATTTATATCATTTCACTGTTGATGAATAACGTAAAGTCATATCAAGTAGTTATTAAATAAAACAAGTTAAATTGATAATTTATGAAAATAAGTAGAATACTAAATAAATTCTGGAATGACTACAGGACTCTTTGAGAGTTCTGGCCTTTGGTACCATAGGCTTCAGGTTCGAATTCTGATGGTGACATGGATTGTGAAGGGTTCGGAATCCACTTTAAACTGTAGGTCCCGGTCTAATTAGCCTAAAGTTGCATAAAAGGACTGTAGAGCGAAATAAATAAATAAATAAATCTTTGAGGGTTTTATTTAAATACTCAAATATCACTGCATGTTCCTTAAAGTATTATATGATGATGAAGAAGCAAAAATACAAAAACATTAAAAATTTACCTCAGAATGATGAAAAGCATAGCTCATGAAATTTCTACCAATTTTTAGATATTTCTGAACATGCTAAATTGTAGAAAATTTTTTTTTTACTTCTTTTGTGTAAGGTTTCTTTTTCTTTAAAAGGTTTCTTTTCACCGATTGCTAAGATCTGAATTGAATAAATCTTTTCCAATTTAATTTCTTTGTACAATGAACTGGATCAGTAAAGAATTAGCATTTCCTTTGCTAAGCTTCTGATACTTATTCCCGAACGCAGGTGGAAATAAAAAAGGACTCAAATCTTTTGATTCTCCATTAGCATTGAGTGATTTAATAAACAGTTGTGTATATGTCAGCGGTTTCAGTATTATCAAGAGATCCAATTAAGTACAAGGATAATGTTTTATGCGATGTATTAGTTTCGCTTCCGTGTAGAACTATGTTAATTCTTGTGAATCATCCGGGTGTTTTGGAGCATTAGTTTCAGCATTAATTAAGTCTCGAGACTTTAATTCTTAATTAATTAGACAGAGAACAAGAATCTTTACGACTGAGTAAGCTCTCGTGTTGCTTTCTTTTATGTTATTTAAAATTTTGTTGTATGCAATTATATTTTTCTAGTCATCTGCAAGAGAATTAGCTTTATTTTTGTAAGAAAATTATACTGAAATATCGTCTTTTAAGATCTGATTTATATTACTTATGATTAATATTCAAGATGTACTTTTAAAAATTAGATACCAATCCTTGTAAATACGATAGAAGTAAAAAGTTAATGCAGGTAAGAATTTTATTGAATAATAAATACAAAATAATAAATAAGTATTTATCATTTTTATTTTTTTAAATTTTGTTGAAGGAAAATTAATTATTGTTGTTGTTGTCGTATCCATCATGGAAGGAGGGAAGAGAGGGGCAGTTTCTGTTGTGATGGAGCACACATAGGTAGAGGAGTCTGACTTGTGCTCCGAAATTAGTTATTTAATGATCTATTCGAAAAAAACTGAAAGATTTATAAGTTTATCGATCATTAAAT
Source organism: Caerostris darwini (assembly GCA_021605075.1). Lineage (NCBI taxonomy): Eukaryota > Metazoa > Arthropoda > Arachnida > Araneae > Araneidae > Caerostris > Caerostris darwini. The sequence goes on along the minus strand of BPLQ01010527.1, from coordinate 64,134 downwards.
AAATTAATTATTTAATGATCGATAAACGATAATTATTAATCTCTTGGACTTATAATGATTTATATCATTTCACTGTTGATGAATAACGTAAAGTCATATCAAGTAGTTATTAAATAAAACAAGTTAAATTGATAATTTATGAAAATAAGTAGAATACTAAATAAATTCTGGAATGACTACAGGACTCTTTGAGAGTTCTGGCCTTTGGTACCATAGGCTTCAGGTTCGAATTCTGATGGTGACATGGATTGTGAAGGGTTCGGAATCCACTTTAAACTGTAGGTCCCGGTCTAATTAGCCTAAAGTGTGCATAAAAGGACTGTAGAGCGAAATAAATAAATAAATAAATCTTTGAGGGTTTTATTTAAATACTCAAATATCACTGCATGTTCCTTAAAGTATTATATGATGATGAAGAAGCAAAAATACAAAAACATTAAAAATTTACCTCAGAATGATGAAAAGCATAGCTCATGAAATTTCTACCATTTTTAGATATTTCTGCACTTGCTAAATTGTAGAATTTTTTTTTTTTTTACTTCTTTTTGTGTAAGGTTTCTTTTTCTTTAAAAGGTTTCTTTTCACCGATTGCTAAGATCTGAATTGAATAAACCTTTTCCAATTTAATTTCTTTGTACAATGAACCGGATCAGTAAAGAATTAGCATTTTCTTCGCTAAGCTTCTGATACTTATTCCCCAACGCAGGTGGAAAAAAAAAGGACTCAAATCTTTTGATTCTCCATTAGCGTTGAGTGATTTAATAAACAGTTGTGTATATGTCAGCGGTTTCAGTATTATCAAGAGATCCAATTAAGTTAAAGGATAATGTTTTATGCGATGTATTAGTTTCGCTTCCGTGTAGAACTATGTTAATTCGTGTGAATCATCCGGGTGTTTTGGAGCATTAGTTTCAGCATTAATTAAGTCTCAAGACTTTAATTCTTAATTAGTTAGTCGGAGAACAGTAATCTTTACGACTGAGCTCTTCCTGTGTTCCTTTTTTTTATGTTATTAAAAATTTTGATGTATGCAATTATATTTTTCTAGCCATCTGCAAGAAAATTAGTTTTTTTTTGTTAGAAAATATTATGATTTAGATTGCTTATGATTAACATTCAGGATTTACTTTTCAAAATTAGATACTAATCTTTGTTAATGTGATACAGGTAAAAAGTTAATGCAAATGAGAATTTTATTGAATAAGAAACACAAAATAATAAATAACTATTCCTCATTTTTATTTTTTATTATTTTGATGAAGAATTAATTATGTAAAGATTGATAAACCTACAGATCTTTCGGTTTTTATCGAAAAAGCGCTTATGGCTTTTATCACTATTGTTTTTTTTCCTATTTTTATCTTTTAATACTCGACAGCCATTAATTTATGTTAAAAGTAATAATTGCAGTCTTTATAGCTCATATCAATTCTGTGGATTTTAATATTTTTTCAAATTTTAGGAAATGTTTCTTAACAAATGTCTTATTTTTTTCAATTCTTTCTATTAGCTCACACTCTCCCTATATATATATATCTTGTTCAAATTTTCAATCGTTGATAAAATACTTTTTATTCATCCACTCAAGCTCAAATACATTTTTTTGAACTTGTAGTGGATGACACTTGATGTTAATACAGTTTTTTTCATATATTAATTCATTAATTAAATTTATTTAATCAATTTTCGTTTTTTTAGATTTAAATTGCATATATCTACCAATAGATGGCGCCAGATAAACTTAAAAAAATGAATGAAAATTTTTTATATAGGACTTTTTGCAATATAGTGAAGAAAAAGTAGGAATTGACTTAAATTTTTTTTTAATATTATTTGTTAATTTACAAGCTGTAGATTTATATTTTGTTTTAAACAAATTGATTTATTTCATCAAAAGTAAAATGTTTCCATACCATTCATAGTTTTTTCTAAATTTTTAATACGATATGCATTTTTTTTATAAATAAAAGATTTTTAGTCTAGAATTAAAAAGTAAATGTAGTTTCCTATTAAATTAAGTAAAATTGTATAATAATTATTTTTATTTTAATAAAAACCACTATGCTAAATATATATGATTATTAAATGTCAGTTTTTCTTCTAAATATTTTGTTTTCAATCTTGCACGTTTGTTTAAATTTATAAGCACCACGTAAAATATACTTAGCATTTCATGCTTATTTATATTTTTCAAATTAATAAGCATGAATACTAAGTAGATTTTTACCTATATTTGTAAGTATGGTATAGGTAAAGAGTTAAATGTAGATGTGTCTTTTTGGGAATCTTATTGAATAATTGATGCAAAGTAATAAATGACTGTTCAACATTTTTATTTTTTCTAATTTTGTTGAAGAAAAATTAATCATTTAATGACCGAAATACTTATAATTTTTCAATTTTTATTGAAAAACTTTTTTATAGCTTTTATCACTATTGTTTTTTCCTATTTTTATCTTTTAATACTTGACAGTCATTAATTTATGATAAAAGTAAAAACTGAAGTCTTTATACTTCATGTTAATTTTGTGGATTTTAATATTTTCTAAATTTGTGGAAATGTTTCTTAACTAACAAGCATAAGCAAGATGTAAATAACAAGTAAGATGTAAATTTACATTTTGTTTTAAACATATTGATTTATATCATCAAAAGTATAATTTTTCTAAAAGATCCACAATTTGTTTTTTAAATTATTGAATATAATTTAAATTTTTTAAAAATAAATAAATGATTTTTAGCCTAATTTAAAAAATAATTAATTAATTTGTTTTATGTATTCAAAATCAGTATGATAAAATGTATATGAGTATTAATTATCAATTTTTCTTCTAAATATTTTTCAATCTTGCACGTTTGTTTAAATTTACAGATTATTAATATTACAATAAAATATTACTACACATAGAGAGAAAATAGACAATTGCAGTAAAATGTACTTAATATTTCCTGCTTATTTATATTTTGCATATTAAATAAAGTGATAGGTTTGCCGGAAGTAATACAGATTTAGAATTGTATTATGTGTGTGCGCTATTTCATTCGAAGAAACTTAATTTTGGAATGACAGCATAAGCATTTAAGAGTGATAGATAATTGTAAATTTTTTATATTATAAATATTTCAATTTCCATACTGGAAAAATAATCCTTTTGAAATTTCAAAACGATTTCCATCCGAAAAGCTATAGATTTAAAAGTACTAATTTTGTGTTTGAAAGAAAATTTATCAAATGAAAATCCTTAGATTATTTATGTATTTATATCTTTTTTATAAACAACGATATTTAAAGTTATTTTAATATTAATTCTATTTTTGATCAAATAGTTGAAAGGGAATTTATAGTTTAATAATAATTTAAACGAATAAATGTCCTATCTTCATAATTAAGGTCGATAAAGAGTTACTCAGCAATATAAAATTAAATTAAAAATTTAAAAAATTGTTATTTAATATAATTTCCTATAACAATAAAAAAATTACTACAAACGTGTTTTTTACAATTTTTTTTTCTGAAATTTTTTTTTTAAAAAATAAATTTCTTTTTATGAATTCGTTTTCAAGAGTTAAACAGAAAATAATTATTGGAGTGTGAGACCCAATATTAGTTATACAGTCACTCTTAAATTGGACAAGGTGAATGTTTTATTCATTATTTGTTTAAAGTGCAAACTGATTCAACGGGTTGAACTTCATATTGGTTTAAATAACAAACATAGACAAGCTTCTCTCTAAAAAAAGTCTTCCAGATAAAACTTTTAAATTATTCTCATCCTTATATTTACCAAGATGCCTTAAGGTACGAGGAACAGTGGCGTAAAATAAAAAGAAAAGTCAATAAAAAATAAAAAATGTGCATGATGAAAAAACTCGATGGCAAAATTAAATCGTAAATTTGCTTAAAAATTTAGAAAAACATTGATTATTTTTTCTACATTAGTTTAAAAAAGAATTTAGCAAGATTTTAAACGACTACTTTAAACTAATATAATAAAAATAAATGGGCATAAAAAACATTATTTTTATAAATATTTTACAGAATCAATTTCTTATAAAAACTCCTCTTTTGTATAATTTTTTTAAATATATCTCATTAATCTTATAAAATAAAAAATCCTTCAATCGTTTTAATTTTGTTTTGATTTTTCCGTCCTTCCGACAAAAAGGCACACACGAGACAGTTGAATGACTACATTTTACCGCTATTCTTTTTCAGATTCACGATTAAATGTCACAGTTGAATTCTTATCCCTGTGAACAAAAAACTATGCATGTGAACATCTGTTTCAACTTTTCCGCTTTTTTCACTTCAGAAAAGGAAACGCCTACAAAATCTTGCTGCCTATCATTTTAAGGCACACAGCCTATTCATCCTCTTCTACTAGGTATCCATTAACTGTCAGGAAAAACAGCGTAACAGAGTTTGGTTATAAATATAGGATACATGTTTGTAGTTTTTTTAACTGTTTCTTTGTAAGTGATCATATGTTGCAGATCTGAGTGACGTTGAATTAGAAAGCTACTTTGTCACCCAGGTCGCCAAATCCTCGCCAACACGCCACCAAATCACGCCCAGGGTGATTTGGTGGCTTGTTTATTATCTTTTTGATCTATATCGAAATTTTGATGTCAGAAATAATTTTGTTTATCTTTTTGAAATGAGTTTTGGTGATAATTTTGTTCTGTTTAGAGCATTTTAAGCTTATGTTAGAGGGACTGGAGTAGCCTAGTGGATAGTACGTTCGACGCATGAACGAGGGTGATCAAACACACGTAGACCCTACTTTTGGTCCCCAACGCACAATCGATCAGAAAACTCGGACCCCTCCAGCTTTATAACCCAACAAAGCTTGATTGGACTCCCCACAAATGATGTCGAACCGACTGTTTCCGCGTCCAGTTGGGGATGGCTTTATGGCCGTAATGTGCTTCCCATCAGTTCCAGAAGGAGGGAAACTCCCCAGATGCTACTCTAGGAACTGTCCTAGAAATAAATTTTGGTGATAGCATTGTTTTGCTTAGAACATTTTCGGTTATCCTAGAGAGGAAGTATTTGACTAGTAGATAGGACATTCGACTTACGAACGACAGTAATCAAACAAACTCCCACCCAACTTTTGACAAAAAGTTACTTTGAAAAGTGATCCCAAAATTTTGACTCTCACCCCAAAGCACAATCTATCAGGTAGCTACGATCCTTTCAGCGTATTAATCAAAGAAAGCTTGATTCGACATCCAACAAATGATGCCGAATATTCGATTTCCGTATCAAGCTGAGAACGGGTACCATAAATATTTAAGGCCGGAATGTACTTCGGAGAGGGTGAAAGGGAGGTGAGAAGTCCCCAGATTCTATTCTAGGAAATGTTCTGAAAATGAGTTTTGGTCATAGCATTGTTTTGTTTAGAATATTTTACGCTTACGTTTGATGGGCTGGTGCAGCCTAGTGGTAAGCACATTCGACTTACGAACGACAGTGATCAAACAAACGAAGCAAATCTGACTTTAAACCCCTCCCACGCACAATCCATCAGGGAGTTCCGACCCCTCCAGCATAATAACCAAAGAAAGATTGATTCGATACCCAGCTAATGATGTTGAACAGACGATTTCCGCATCATGCTGGGGGGTCGGTGCCATAAATATTTAAGGCCTGAATGCGCTTCCGAATAGTTCAAGAAGGAGGGAAGGGAGGTGCGAACTCCCCAGAACTCCCTTTAGGAAGTGTTCTGGAAATGAATTTTGGTGATAACTTTGTTTTGTTTAGAAAACTTTAAGCTTATGTTAGAGGGAATGGAGTAGCATAATGAAAAGCACGCTCGATTTACGAACGACAGTGATCAAACAAACAAAACAGACGTGACTTTAACCCCCCCCACACACACAATCAACCAGGAAGCTCCGACATCTCCAGCATAATAATCAAAGAAAGACAGATTCGACACGCAATAAATGATGTCGAACCGATGATTTCTGTGTAATGCTGGGAATGGGTACCATAAATATTTAAGGCCAGAATGTGCTTTCGATGAATTCGAGAAGGGGGAACGGGAGGAGCGAACTCCCCATATGCTACTCTAGGAAATGAGGTTTGGTGACAACATTGATTTGTTTAGAACATTTTACGCTTATGTTAGATGGGCCAGTTGCCTATAGATAGCACGTTCGACTTATGAAAGATCATGATCCAACATACAAAGCAGACTTGACTTTTGATTTCCACCAAAGCACAATCCATCAGGAAACTTCGACCCCTCCATTATAATAACCAAACAAAACTTGATATGAAACCAAACAATAACGATCGACAACGATTCCGTATCAGGCTAGGGATGGACATCATAAATATTTAAGCTCGGAATGTGTTTCTCATCAGTTCGAGAAGGAGGGTAAAGGAGGTGCGAACACTCCAGAAGCTACTCTAGGAAGTGTTCTGGAAATGAATTTTGGTGATAATATTGTCTTGTTTAGAACATTTTACGCTTATGTTAGAGAAACTGGAGTAGTCTAGTGGATAGCACGTTTGATTTATCAAAGAGAGTGATGAAATAAAAGAAGCAGACCCGACTTTCGATTCCCCTCCCAACTCACAATCCACGAGGAAGTTCCGACCCCTCTATCATAATACCCAATCAATGCTTGATTCGACACCCCGCAAATGATGTCGAATCGATAATTTCCGTGTCATGCTGAAGATGGATACCGTAAATATTTAAGACCAGAATGTGCTTCAGATCAATTCGAGAAGGAGGGTAAGGGAGGTGCGAACACCCCAGATGCTACTCTAGGAAGTGTTCATTCGTAATTTCAGATTTACTAATTTCGCCTACATTAGTACCAAACATGTAAACAGGTATCTAGGCTATGCTTAGTGATGTTCTGGCAATAGTTCGACAGAACAACTCTCTGGTTCATGAAAATTTAAGTAATTGATATTTTACTATGGGGCCTGATGACCGAGTGACTAGCGCTCTGGCGCTCGGTGCCACAGGATTTGAGACCTGACCATGGATATTTGTAGTGGTTCGGAATCCACTTTAATCCATATGCCCCAGTCTAATATGACTGTAAAGCGTCGGGAGTAGAGCTGATAATCCCACACCTTAAAACGAAAACATATCCTGCCTCGAAATCTGCCAGTAGGTAAACGGCCTTAGTCCACCATAGGGCTGTTGCGCTAATGAAGAAGATAATATTTTACTATAATCAATAGTACTTTCTTTAAAAATAGTATTTTTTATTTTTGACTATCACTTTAATCTGAGGTTATTTCCCCTGCTTTTCCTGAGTTCAAAAGATAGCTGGAATGTAACATTTTCCCTTGCTCTCACTGAAGTACTTACACTTAACACAGAATTTGCTTTATATCCGCTGCTCTAATGGCGAATGACTCTGTCCAAAGTGCCCGACATTCTAGAACAGCAACAGTTTAATTTTCATTTTCAAATTTTTGGAAAATAATGTGTTTTCCGTGATTATGTCTTGGTGGGTAACGAGTGTAAGGAGAAAGGATGTATTGCGTTTTAACTTTGCACTGCTTCACCATTTCTAGAGGCCTAATGACCTCATTCTGTGAGGGAAGGCAATATTTTCGGAAGGAATTTCGGGACTAACTGCTCTCATTTACATATTTCTTTGAAGAAAATCTGGAGAACTCTCTAATGTCTAACACTGTAATAATCACCACTGTGTTCTCGTCACTTTAAAACAAGTACGTGTAGCAAATGCCACCTGTGGGAATCACACCATCTTCTATAGTTCCTTCCTTATTATTTGCCATGAGCATCTTTCTAAATTTTACAACAAAAAAACTACAAACAACATTGACAATCCAAAAGAAATTAAAATAATTTAATTACAATAATGCAAAATATAATTTTTCTTATCTATTTATTGTGCTATACGTACATAAAATAACTATGAATACATTTGTTAATGTACGCCTAGAAAATATAAAAACTCGCCTAAAAGAGAAATTAAATTGTACAACGTTGGAAATATAAAAATATTTTCAATTCAGTTATCTTTACAAAACACTACTTTAAGAGTATTGTTTAAAAAAATTTTTTTAACTATTTGTATAATACATGAAATACTTTATGTAAGGTTTTATGAGATTCTACCGCCGAAGTGATAAATGGTTATGCAAAAAATATTAATAATTACTTCATTCTGTATGTTACATTATCACTCTGTCAAATACCAGGTGGTACAGTCAGAAAAAGAGAAAAGGAGACATCTTAATAACTTATGAAATTATTACTAGATCTTTACATTCAGGGTTATCGTTGAAAATGATTCGAAGGTTAGGTGCAAGTCAATTGATTTACAGAATTAATTAACCTCTAACACGAAATTTTTCCATTACTGAACCCGACTTATTGGCACAATGAATTCAACATGTGCTCAAATAGTGTATACAGTAATTTTTGTGACAAAATTCTCATAACTTTTAAAATTACAGAAGAGTACTCATCAATATTACAGTCGTTTCATTCAATAATTTGATAATATGTTAGCGTCTTCTTGTTATGATTACTAAGAAAAAAAACGTGCTGATTTCATTGAAAATTGTTTTTAAACAATTGAAATTTATTATTTAATAATAATAATAATAATAATAATAATACATTTTAAACATCTTCTGTCTCGAAATCTGCTAGTAGGCCGATGACCTTGGCTCACCATAGGGCTAATGCGCCAATGAAGAAGAAGAAGAATAACATATTTTTATTATTTCATCACAATTATACCATTTTTAGAGTCACTAAAATCTTAAATAACAATATCCTATGAGCGATGAATAGTTAAAATGTTTTTGAGACCGTTATTTGAAATTACGTTCTTTTTTTTCTGTAAGCATTTTAAATTTTGTAAGCCAATGACAAAAAATAGTCAACAATGAAGATTGCTATTTGTTTTTTAACTTCACCAAATTAAATATTAAGATTTAATTCAATTTGATTTGGTTTGTCGCTCTACGGTCATCTTATGTCTCACGAGGGCTTAACAGACCGAGATCTACAGTTTAAAGTGGATTCCGAACCACTACAAACATCCATGGCACCGCCGGGTCTCGAACCCGAAACCTGTGGTACCGAGCGCCAGAGCGCTAGCCACTCGGTCATTCAGGCCCGAATTAATTCAGTTCTGCTTTATTAAATATTGGCTTTTTAAATTTATGTACTCCGACCAATAGCATTTGACGAGAGTAAAATAGGCGGCACTTTCTTTTTTGCATTAATTATTTATTGCTGGTTGATGAAAGTGAAATGATTTTTTTACAAGATTGCGGTTTAATAAAGATTTGTTTAAAATAAAAACGTACAGAGATGAATAATGGAACATAGAAAGGAACTGAATAAAAGATTAATTAATTAGTATTTCTATTTTATTAAGATAATTTTCAATCAAAAATAATTTAAATACGAAAATTGCGTTAAGGTGAATTAACAAAGACCATTTAACGGAATTAAAATGAAAGAATTTGGAGTAACGAAGTAATATTTCAAATTATTATATAATTATTAATTGGTAACTTTTAAAATATATCATGATTTGAAATTAATTTATAAGTGATTCACCCATTATTTTAATAATGATTCCGTATTTTTTAGTTCTTTTCCCATAAAATGTCCTAAAAATATTTTACTAGAGTATTTTACAAATAGTCTCTTCTTTTTACGATAACGATGAAGTTATTTTTTTTTATATAACTCTTTTTAAATATTCTTGCTAACTTTTATAGTTTGCTCTTGTGATGTTCGTAATTTTAATTTAGTACATTCACTTGGGTTTTATTTTTTTATTTTTTTTATTTTTGTAGTTTAATTTCAATTTACAAATTTATTCATTTAATATTTAATTAATATTCACATTTTAATGGTTTTTCATATTTCTGATTAAATGATTTTACTAAATTTTTATGTGATAACATTTATATAGAATAAATAAACGTTTTTCCCACAAATTTTAGATTCAAAATGAGTATGAGAAGTAAATACTTTGAGATAAACAATTCCAGTTAAAATATATAGTATAATAACTTTTCTCTTGAAAACATTTTAAATTCGAATTTTATAATTTAGAGATATTTTTTCAAGAGAGTGTACTGAAATATTATTTATACAATTATTTAAATGTAACCTGTATAATGTCAGCAGTAGGTAATCATTAAAATATAATATATTTTAAATATATAAGAAAAGAATTTTTTAAATTAGTATTAAGTAATTAAATTAAATAGATTTAAAATTAAAAAATAAACGCGATATGGAATGGACTTGAATAAAAGATTAATTATTCAGTATTTTTATTAAGATAATTTTCAAATTTCAACTAAAAATAATACAAATACGAAATTTGAAGTAATTGTGTCAATATATTTTTTTTATAATATTTTTTATTTTTATTTTAAAAAATAAAATTGTATTTTATTTTAGAACAATATATGCTTTGAATGATATCGTTGAAAAGATACTTGTTAGTTAAAGCGTAAAAGCGCTTCTTTGAAAGTAAAGGAGTTTAGGGAGTTCTTTTGTCTGAAAACACCGAATATTCCTTGTAGGGATAAACACGTTAAATCAGTAAGGCGAAACGATTCTACATTAGATTTTAGGGCAAACAGTTAAGAAACAAGCTCTAGGGAGTTATTTGTTCTAAATCATGATAGCATCAGTGATCAAAATTGGTTCACTCAACTGGTATTTTAATTGATTAACTGATCAATAAGCTTCGTTGCCAACGAACAACGCTAAATGTTCTAACGAATACTAATATCGCCATTCAATAAAAATGGAAGTTATAAAATGTTTTTAAATTGTTCCATCATAGAGAAAATGTTTCGAAAATTATTTATTCTCCTTGCAAACGATATCTATTTAAACAAATTGAATTCATGAAGCCTCTTTTTTGATGAATATTAGTTCTAAATCATAATAAAATCGAAAATTTCTTTTCCATGGAATGACGATATTTTAAATATAAGAACAATGATTAAATAGGAAAGCACATTAGCTTTTTTCAACACTAAAAACCTTTGGCTAAAATGTTTTTGAAAAATAAAATAATCTATTTTAAAATTTTATCGAAACGTTTTATTAATTTGAATTGATATCAATGGCATCTATTTTAGATATTTTACATAACTACAAGAAGAAAACAGTATAATCTATATATAATTTAGTGATAGAAAAAAGAACCCCTTTTATACAAGAATAAAAAGGGATTTATTGATATCTAGAGAAATAATTTTCCTTAATGTTTTATAAAAAGTTTTAAAAATTGAATATTAAAATTCTATACTTAAAACATTATTAACATACTATATCCGTGGATGCGCTGTTGTTGTATGCGTAGACCGCTGATATGCAGCGAAAAAAAATGCGTGGATTGGCGTGCGTTGGCCATTTTTTCTAACAAATTTTTCGGATTTATTACATGAAATAATTCTTTGTTTCTTTTCAACACAATTTTTAATTAATTGACTATACCAGATCATATCTAAATAGATATTGTAACCGTGCTGTCTCCTACACACTGGCAAGAGTGGCCCATGTACCTTCAGGAGAAATGATCAGTAGGCCTCGAGACTCTCATCCGAGAGAAAGCACAGCGCAATTCCTGCTCTCCCGCTGAGAAATGTTTAATTTATAGTCTCTCATCCATAGAGGAAATATAATTAGGCCCCCCTCCCCGCCGGGGGTTGTAGTTGGCTTACAGATTCTCACCCGGAAAGGAAGAATATTTCGCGCGCCTGCGATTAGCCAAGCGGGATAACTTCGGGTTATCTTCTTAGAAGGACACCACTTCTTTATTCTTTCTTATATTTTTTTTCTTATATAAGTTTATTCATTTTTATTATCAATAAAAGACACAGTACTGATTAAAAAAAAAAATTTTCCAGTGTCTTTAAACAAGCAAATGATTAATTATTTTTTTATTTAAAAATTTAAGTAAATCATAAAATATGCCCGTTAAAATTATTTATATTTTAAGGTTTTTTTAAAAATATTTTATGATGTCAACTTATGATAATTTTCGCTTCATAAAATTATAGATGTACATTTTCTTTTTTTAAAAATATAATGAATATTTTTTTAATTGAGAAAATCTAGTTAAACGTAAAAAAAAAAAAAAAAAAAAAAAAAAATTGAATAAAAAGATTAATAATTTAACAAGGAAATAATTTAATTCTTTTTAATTTAAATTTCCTCTTTCCGAACTCGCGTAAGCGACTTCAGCATTAGAAAGTTTTTGCATACCATATTTCGGACGTCCGTTAGCTTTTTCTCCCTAGCGCGCATGCTCATAGGAAATTGCGCATGCGTATCTGTAATAATGCTTCCTATGAGCATGCGCGCTAGGGAGAAAAAGCTAACGGACGTCCGAAATACGGTATGCAAAAACTCTCTATTATCTCGTTTTGCTCAAAAACAGATCTACGTTATTATTATTTTTTTTTAAATTCGGAATTATGTCCCTAATTGAAACTTTCTTGAATACCTAGTACACTTTTCATTATAATTTCAAAAAAATTTATATCTAGAAAGCCAACCTCATAAAAAATTTTTAGTATTATATAATTTCTTCTTTTCATTACGGTATTTAATATTTAATGCTATACCCGAATCGTAGCTAATTGGCAACGTGCGTCGCTGATGAACTTTACGGCTAAGGTTCAGTCCATTAGCGACTTTAATGTAGACACTGTTTCAAAAAACGAGGAGTCTCGAGGGCATTTGTGATGTTCAGTGATGTGAGTCGGACTACCTAGTGGGACTTTTCCTGGTTTTCTCCCGTAGGATATGCCGATGCGGGTTAGCCCACCTTAAAAAGTCTCCCTGGAAGGCACTACTCTAATTTTCTTTTATTATTTAAAAATTCACTGTAATTTTAATGTTCAAATTAAAAAAAAAAAGCATACACTATGCATATACAATAAATATTTATTTAAATAAATATATGCATGTTTAAAATTCCTCCCATTTAATTATTATGACGCACAATTGTCATACAAGTTTTTCTTAAATTAAATTTTTTATGAAAACAGTAATTCAATTTATCGAAGCAAATAATTTTTTTAATACAAAAAATATACATTGTTATAAAGTTAATTATTAATTTAATGTATTTATAAATATATTTTAGAATATTACTTTACTGCGAATGATAATAATGAGACATTGTCCAACATTAGTTAATAATCTTCTAAAAGAATAATAAACATTGTTTATTTTAATTTTGGAATTAACCAAGAAAATATTTAAGGCTTTCTTTTTACATTTTTAGCGGGTAATTCTTTTTACTTTATATTTCATTTGAAATTTAGATATTTTCATAATTATTTTGAATATAATGTTTTTTTTTATGAAATGTAATCTCAGAATAGACGAAACTTTTTAGATCAGCTTGAATAAAAATATGCATATATTTACCTATAAAGAAATTATTAATAATATTGAAATCTCCACCTATATACAAAAAATATTCCTTACTACATAACGTATAATATAATTTTTATAAGTTTTATTTAATAATTGAACTCATATCACATAAAATAATTACTATACTTTTCTACAGAATTTCAATTTTGGTGTTGTTTTTGATGGACAATTAGTAGCATTAGTTTTTGTGGCAAAATTGTTTTCCTATAAGAGTTGAAATCGTTAATATTATCAACAAGTTAAAATGAATAAAGAAATATTATAATTATTTATAGTTCGATAAAAGAGACATTTGAAGCATACTTTTGTTTAAGTAGTTCATTAATTCATTATAAAAATTATACTCACTAAAAATAATATATTGTCCACTAATACTCCACGTTCTTTTTTCTATTTATATGGCAACGGATGTTGAGATTATATTTTTTTATTTAAGTTTTTCTTTTGCTTTACTTTAGTGGTATCAGATCCTAATATTACAACTTTAACTGGTGAGTTTTCAAAAAAAAAAGTTCCAAAAAATAAGTTGTTTAGATATGTGTCTCAAATTCATGTAAATATTTCTTCTTCTTCATTGGCGCAACAGCCTCATGGTGGACCAAGGCCGTCTGCCTTCTAGCAGATATATAAATATTTATGTCCATAAAATCAGTTTTCTTTAAGTATGTTCCAGTTTTTAAAAACTTATTTAGTGGATACAATAAATGTCTGGTAGGGATATTCTTCCGGGGTGCTTTTGCGGCCTGATGCCTAATTGGGTAACGCTCTGGCCTTTGGTAGCACAGGCATCAGATTCGTAACCTGGCGGTGACATGGATGTTTGTGAGTGGTTTGGAACCAAATTTAAACTGTAGGTCCTGGTCTAATTAGCCTAAAGTGTGCACTAACTTACCGTAGAGCGACAAACCAAACCAAATCTGGGACGCTTTTAGAAGTAACTGACACGCATTTGCGTGTTATATGGAGACAACGACAACCTCCTACCAAACGTGATTAAAGTAATGACTACGAAAGATATTGTCAGTGGTTCGAACCCGAGACTTTTAACACACGGACAGCTCATATTGTTATTAGGCTTTGACTTGGATGATTAACAAGGTTTAATGGTTCTTTTTTATTTCTGCGCTCAAGAAGGATTGATTTGAAAACACAGTGTCACAAACCAAGGGCAATGGTAATTATAGGAAAAACTTAGATGAATATTTACTGATTAATATTTACTCAGATAATATTACCGATATACCGATATAATATTACCAATTTTTTTGTAATCTTTGATTGAAGTCAATATCCACCGATTACGGGAATGAGTATTGATGGCAATGTCAATTCATTGACAAATCTATTGCGGCGATACATTGATATAATTCATTGACAAATCTTTGCGGCGATACATTGATATGATAATTCATTGACTGCGGTATATTATATGCGATAAACATATAAAAATGGCAATCCATTGAAATATAAATTATATAAGCATTTTTTTTAGTGTTTTTCTGACAATTCTGTATTGCATTACTTTATTTCACATTCAGCAACTTCAGACCAATCTTCATACACTTATTATCACCATGTATCACTTATACGGCAGTATTGTAATAGTACACTACATGTTATTCAAGTATCCATGAAGACTGCATTACTTTTACAAAAGGATATAATGATTCCAGTAGGAATTTTAGAAGTAATTGAACCCCCATTTACATGCCATATCGATAAACCACTTGGAAAGTTGTAGTCTGGTAATCTATGGTCTAATTGAAATATTATTGTACAATTTCTACTCTTTTTCAAAGTGATCCTTGAGTTCTTTTTATTATGTGAATTGAACTTTCAATTTTGAATTTGACAGATTAGTAGAATACAATATTATTACAAATTATCATAACTGAAAACAATTACGACGGCAAGACTCTGGCGAAACTAAAAAGTGGAGGGAAGGGGGGGGGGAGGGTTAGCGTAAGGTAATGAGGGAAACAAACTTTAACGATACGGATGCCGTTAATGTGCACATTTTTAAATAAAATGCGGAAAACTCACACGCATTGATTTCACATGTTAACGGAGCAAATCATCTAGGTAATGTGTACATTAACGGCTTTCGAGCATTTGCGATAATATATTAGCTAGAAAGCATATGAATACAGTAATTCCAGAAATTTCTTCACATTAGAAGATAATTTCCGTACTTTTCTAGGTGTTTCCGTAATAGTATAATATAAATCAGAAAAATTATGTATAGATGAATTATCTATAGTCTAATAGAAATTAGGTGAATTATTTATAATCTAATGGACACTTGAAAAATTAAACAAATCTTTTCTTTCTGGGACATTGAAGTCATAGTGCTCTTTTACAGTGACCCCCATTTTATTATTTTATGTTCCTGTACTGAATATGAATAAGGGAAACAATGGACTGACGAGAGATATCATGGATAATGAAACAGAGTAAGTTCTAATTTCTTCGAAATTGACAGCACTTGTAAAGTGTGCAAATCATCCTTTTTTTCAATAAACAGCTGTGAATTCATCATCGTCAGTGACGCAACCGCCCCATGGCGGGCCAAGACCGTCTGCCTGCTGGTAGATTTCGAGACGAAATGGTATCTTTTTATGGGGTAGAGTCGTCAGCCGTACGCCAATTCTCAACAGTCTTATTAGACCGAGACCTATGGTTTAAAGTGAATTCCGAACCTCTACAAATATCCTTGTCACCGCCGGGATTCGAATCCTCTATCACGGAGCTCCAGAACGCTACTCGTTCAGTCATCAGGCCCTAATTGTGAATTCATCCTCGTCATTGGAGCAACAGCCCCATGGCGGGCCGAGGCCGTCTACCTACTGGCAGATTTCGAGATAGATGTTTTTGTTTTTACGAGATAAGATTGTCAGTCCTACGCCCAAAGCTCTGCAATCCTGTTAGACCAGGACCTCCTGTTTAACGTAGACTCCGAACCATTACAAACATCCATGGCAACACCGGGACTCGAACCCGAAACCTATGGCCACTCGGCCATCAAGCTCCAATATGGAATTACTTTAAACATAATATTTTAAACTTACTCAACTTACTGCAACTTGATCTTTTAAAAGCTTCTTATTAAAGAGTAAGTTGCTTAAAAGCTGAAGCCTAAAACCGAAGACTATGAATGAATTCCCAATAATTAAAATTATTAAAAACAATTGCCCAGTTCCAAAATTTTAACGACATATTAGCAAAAAACAGATTCATTATACTAAAAGGCCCTCTTACGTATTGAATTGCCTTCAGCAGAAGAGTACACTTAAATGTTTATTTAAACAATTGTGATTGTTTTTAATTGATCTGCATTTCCTTCCGGTTTAAAAAAAAAAGAGCAATGTAAACAGAAAACACTTTTGCAAATCCGGGTTGGCGGACTACTGTGAAACATCAAAAGGAAGCTGTAATCTTTTTCTCTCGAGACGGCGACCCAAACAGAAAAAGCACCATAAAATTGGAAGGAATCGAGCACAGTACCTAATCTTGGAGAGCATCTGGTACGACATCTGCTCTGCTTCCGCCGCTGTGCGAGAGAGAGAGAACTATTTTGGGGCACTTAAAAGGATTGGATTTTCAATGGGTTCTCCCGAGCCAGACAAAAGCCATGCAGATTAATTTCTCTCTTCGGAAATTTATAAGTTGAAGGAAATCAAATTAGAATCGAAAAATAAAACTGGTTTATTCTACTGATGCTATTAAAAATAAGTTTTATTCTTTTCTTAAATACTGATGTTAGAGATAGTATATTAAATTAAAAAAATTTTGATTAATGGATCTTCATTCAACTATTAGGGATCATTTATAAGAATTTTAAAAGTATGATTTACAATATTTGAACAAGTTTTTAATTGTAAATAAGAATAATTAATAAGCAATTTACGTATTAAACAGAAATAATATATTTGCTTAATTATGAGATTTTCAAGTACTTACAATTTAATTGCTTCTTTGCCAAATACTTTTACTGGTTGAGCAAAAGTATCCAAATTAGATAATGCACTATTTATCGCATTTACATCATCACAGTTCTTTTTTGTTTGTTAGAATATTAACACTATGACAAACAAATCAATCTTTTAAATCAGGAAATCTGGTTACCTAGTAGAAAATAGTTGTTACTTTACCGAATAAATTTTCAAGACTCAGTATTAGTATAACAAAAAGATCTAGACTCATTTAAATTAGCATTATACATTTTTAATTCTTCCCCAGAGTTCAGAAGCTCAAACATACTATTACTATAACATGGCAAGTCCATAAAATAGGCTACTGATCCATATCTATTATCTGATATCCTTAAAATCACGAAATCTTCTCGTTCCTTGTAAAATCCTTTTCATTGATTATCCTGTGATGTGTTATGTGTGTGTGAGAGATCCTGTAATCATGCTGACGATGATCATTTAAGAAGATGTCTGAGGAATATGAAGGATTCAGCAGAAATTTTCAGAGAGTCATCATCAGTAAGAGTCATATTTGTTGCATTTGATCTTGCTCTCTCCTTTATGAATCATACTTGTTTACTGTTCACTGTGCTTGAATGCATTTATATGGAGATATCGATGTTAACGGTTGGTCATCAGGAATGAAGACTAGTTGGTAGAAAACGCAGGCCGATGTCCATAATACGACACATACATACTATATGAGTTGCTTGGTCTAAAATGGATATTAGCATTCCTAGATATCAAACGTTCCTGTGTTAATTAATGATGTAAACACTTGCTGTTTGCGAACTGTATCTAATTTTCCTGAATAATCAGTTTTCCCGTTTAATCAGCTAATTCAATTTATTTATTTTTAACAGAAACCGTACGTTGCTGCTCCTGATGTCAAAGTTTGCAACAATTTATCATAGGAACGAAAATTTGAGGTTTCACCTTTGTGCAGTATGTTACTTTCTGCATTTGATTTTGTTATCGCATCATCTCCGAATGGTATACATCGTCAACATTTCTCAGTAACTCTTGTAGCCAATTTGCAAACTTACAATAAACATGATATTTTCATTTTCTTATTAAGAGTTATTACTAAAATGTTTTTAGGTTATAAAAAGGGATTTGAAATCTACAAATCTTTCTGCGGATTAAAAATATTGCATTTTGCCGTTATCGGTTTTTCATTTATGACTTATGAAAAAGTTACAGAAATGTTCTAGTTACTTGATATATAGAGCAGTAACATAATTTTTATAAATTGATTTATGGATATTGGACATAATTTTTTTCCGTACACTTTATTAAATTGAAATCAATTGCTGGTGTCTGCTACAGTATCTTTAAACTGAAATTTGCCGACGAGTTTTAAAATATTTTATGTACACGACGAACGACTGCCACGAAAATATATATATATATATATATATATATATATATGTTTTTTCTATAAATTTTCCTGCTTCTTCACTACTTTCCCCATTATACTTACCCCCTTTTATTGTTGTTGAACAATTCATGAACACTGTTATTACTAGCGAACTACAGTTTACTTATAATGTTCTTGTTTATAATCATACTTTTGTTTATAATGCTTTTGCCATAATAATCATCGTGTTTCTGTATGATAGTAAGTAATAAAAACATACTGTTGTTGATGGGAATTAACTTTAGAGCGTATTTGCTTGATTATAAAGGCTACAAAAATTATAAGTACACATTTTGAAAATAAATTAATTGTTTCACAATTATTAGTATGAATTGAATATGTTTAAATTATAAAATTATTACAAATATCCTATTCTGAATTTTATTTCATTTTCATTTTTTAATGAAAACGAAAATTGTTATTTAAAATAAAAACACTGAAAAATTTTTAAATTTTAAGATTGAAAATATAATAAATAAAAAGATATAAGCAAAAGATTTTATTAAAAATGGCTTCTGCTATTTGCATTATGTAATAAATATAATAACAATGTAAACACATTTTTTTTCGGTTTGGAAAGAATTTCTTTGCCTTTTGTTATAAGATTGGAACTATATTTCAACAAATTGTAATAACCATCGTTAAAAATATATTGCATATTTAGAACAGAAATGGATATAATTCAAGATAACAGCAAATTTTGTGAATTTTTGTCTGTTTAACTGATAAAATTTTTCTGTTTATAATTAAATAACTTATTTGATCGAAATAATTATCTTCCGGAGAATAATAATTAAAGCAGATACTTAATTAATTAAAAAATAATCCCACATATATAATAGTCGTCTTTTAATATGAATTGAATTATTGCAAATTTGTAATTATATGAATATTTTATTCAATTATATAATAATGCAAACTAACTTTAACTATATCTTTTAGGGATACTTACTTTTAATTTAGTATTATCGATTTTTTTGGAAATAATTTAATACACAATTATTACAAAATATATAAATTTGATTAAAATGCATTTAAAATTAACAATTTGTATAATAATTTAATAAATGCATATTAATAGTATAATTTTTAAATCTTGAAACCATGGTTAATGCGTATCGTAAGTTTAGTATATCAGTTAAATCTTTTCTATTCAAAATATTAACCCAAACGCTTTGCCTCTAATTGCGTGCACCCATTACTTAAATAAAATTACATAGATTAAATTTGAACTGTTAGATTAAACGTCTCATAGGTAAACATGTATTAAGTAATTTGCATTGAGTAGGGGTTGAAGCCAGACATGAAATTAGGCACTTATTACATTGGAGCTCATACTACTCTGGTAATACACGCTTATGGTGTACTATTAGGTTATTAGGAAAGATTCCAAAATGCTGTAGTGACACGCCTGATTTTGCTTAAATTAATCAATTTTATATACAGTAGAGCGAAATGCCATGGATAATTTAAGAAAAATATGTTTAAATGAGTAACAGCAATTTTAGGATCTGTTGGCTGAGTTATTAGAGCTATGGCTGTCGGTGCCACAGATTTTGGGTTCGAGTCCCGGCTGTGCATTTATTAGACAATCTTGTAGGCAAGATGTGCAGCCAGCGGAAATGAGGGTAAAAGTTCGAAACCGCTGGCGAAGATTCCGAAACTTGAAATGCTTTCTTTTATGGGGTAGGGCTTTCAGATACCCTACACATACCCAATGCTCTACAGTTATAATAGACAGGGACCTATAGTTTAAAGGGGATTTCGAACCTCTACAGTCATCCATGGCATCACCGGGACTCGAATCCGAAATATGTGGTACAGAGACGATGATACTATATTTGGTTCACAAAAGTGATTTTAAATCTACTGGAAGTCACCACTGGATTTGGAAATTGCTGTGGCAAATGTTGGTGGAGGGTAGTCCTTTCCTAAGAAGCGCTGAATTTTCTATATATCACCATTCAAGTAGCAAACAAATGATATTAGTCAAATGTCTGTTGTTTCAAAACAAAAAAGATGCTACACTTAATTTTTTATTGGTATACAAATTTAATTTTGTCAATTTTTTTATTGTAAAGTCTACATGCATGTGTATTTTGAAAATATTTCTATATTATGGAATAAAACATTCTCAAATTAAGTAACGGTATATAGTTTAAAGATTTCTGGAGAAATTATAAAGTGTTTTTTTTTTCGTTGAAATTTTAAAAATAGTGACAAAATCATGAACATAATAAATATTAATTTAAAAAATTATAATTTCTTAAATTTCAAAACCTGGAAAAGAAATTAATAATTCCGCATTAGTTAATTGTTTAAAATGACACGTTACACACGTTTGAAATTTTTAATAGCCACTACTTCCATGAAATGTTAATAGCTATGAAAATTTCAAAACTATTTCCAATATTAAACACCATAAAAAGTTAAATGCACGTATTTCACGATCCTTCCTGAAGGTCTTTTAGGGATAACTATCTCCCATTTGCATGTTCTGGGTAAAACCTTTGAAAACTCCATCAAAAGTCTTTTCTTTTATTTTCTTTCTTTTCTCCCCACCTTCCCCCGTAAATAGAGTTAAGTAGCCCTCTACCAGTTAGAATGGGGACAGTGGAACAACGGTGAATCTCTTGCAAACCACGAACAGCCCACTAACAGTTCCTCCAGAAAGGAGGAGCTTTAGGGGTAAATGACCACTCATTTACGTGTGGTATGGGAGAAAACTAAGCAGCTGACTATCACTGCGAGAAGCTTTACACACAACAATCGCCGCCGTATCTCCTCGTTTCTGAAAGCAGTGACTGCAACAATGTCGTCAGTCGAATCACTCGTCCTTCCCGCTTGCCATGAGTCGGGCACACAAGATTACTAATTATCGATGTGAGATGCTATGCACACGTTTTCGCAAATGCTATCTAGTCTCGCAGTTTCTGAAAGCAATTGCTGCAATGGACATTGTGCATTCAAACTTTAACTTTCCTGCATGCTACTTCCAATTTTTAAATGCTGGTTTAAATTTTAATTATATTTTTATACTTGAATCCGTAATTATTTCTATTACATGTTTAGTTTTTCATATTAGTTTCATTGTGAATCAATACACAAACGATCCTCTTCAAGTCACTGGCACATTTATTTTTATATGCCATTACGACGTTTTATATGCCCTTATTTCTGTTTTATATCCATTTTTATGCACCACTTTATCGTACAATCTTTTTATATACTATTTAACACAAAAGTAAAAGAAATCATTGCAAATTGTGGTTTATTTATTATTAAGCGAATTCTTGCTGTAACTTATCATACGGATAACATATAAAGTAAATGCAGAATATTATTTTCTGTTCAAGTTGTAGATGCTGGTTTATATATATATATATATATATACATAAATAAAATCTATAATTATATCTTTTATTTAATGATACCTAGAGCATACGATCTCTATGATCTTTTTTGCAAACTTTGGGCTAATTAGGCCGGGACTTACAGTTTAACGTGGATTCCAAACCACTAACAAACATCCATTCCGCCGCCAGGATTCGAACTTGCAACCTGTGGTACCAAAAGCCGGAGAGCTAGCCAATTGTGCATCAGGCCTAAATGATTTACCTAATCACTCATTTGGGGAAAAAGAACAATAACTTCGAATTTATTATTTTCTCTGAGGTAAATGAATTAACCGCATTTTTAGATAGAATTCCAAAAAATCAAAGTGAGAAATAAAAAAAATAAAAAATAAAATTATAATTGTTAAATCCATAATGAGAGAGTGGAGGTTCTTTCTCTCTCTCTCTCTCTCTTCTTCAGGCTCATTATATCAATCCTGTCTCTGAAAGCCATTTCTTTTCACCATCGGAATTTTTAATTAACTGCAGTCGGAATAATTGGTAAGAAATTCTTCTGTCGCTGTTAACAAGACAACAGTGTCATTGTACCGAATTCCTTTTTACCTTACGCTTTTCATTTTGGAAAGTTCGCGAGATCTTTTATGCCACGAATCGATTAAAATACTATTTTAGTACAGACTCAACCTGAATAAATAAAGATCGAGTATAAAAGCCCTTTGGGTGATGATATAGAATTTTAGCTGTGCACTATTTACCAAGTGTATATCAGTAGCAATTCAATAATATCAGTAGCAATTCAATAATTATCGTTCAATAATTACCACTCAATAAATCATTATAATTTAATAATTATCGCTCAATAATTATCAAAAAAATCATTATGAATTCAATAATTATCATTCAATAATATTATTATCAGTTTAATAATCATCATTCTATAATATATCATTTCAATAATTACCATTCATATCATTTCTCAATACTTGCATCGTCTCCTAATATTATATAAAGACTTTATAAAAAAACTAGCATTATAATTATATAAATAAGAATATAAGCATTGATAGATACCTAAAATCGCATTAAAAACGAAAAGAAAAGTATAAACATTACATCACAAGCTATTTTATTTGTATTCTGAAACATCACCTAATTACTCATTTGGCGAAAAAAACAATAACTTCGAATTTAATGCTTACTTTGACGTGGATGAATTTAATCGCATTTTTAGATAGAATCCCAAAAAAATCAAAGTCAGAAGAAAAATTAAAAAAAAAAAAAAATTATAATTGTTAAATCCATAATGAGAGAGTGGAGGTTCTTTCTCTCTCTCTCTTCTTCAGGCTCATTATATCAATCCTATTTCTGAAAGCCATTTCTTTTTACCATCGGAATTTTTAATTAACTGCTGTCGGAATAATTGGTAAGAAGTTCTTCAGTCGTTGTTAACAAGACAACAGTGTCATTGTACCGAATTCCTTTTTAACTTACGGTTTTCATTTTGGGAAGTTCGCGAGATCTTTTATGCTACGAATCGATTAAAATACTATTCTACAGACTCAACCTTAATAAATAAAGATTGAGTATAAAAGCCTTTTGGGTGATAGTACAAAATTTTAGCTCTGCACTATTTACCAAGCGATATGAAGAATGTATTAAAATCTTCTAAATTGTGCTAAAATTCCTTTTGTCGTAAATGTTCATTGTATGCAAATGTATCGATTTCACTTATTTGAAACATTAATTATTTTGATGTATTTGCACAAAGAATCGAAAGGAAGTATAATTTTTGCTGGATTCTTTTGCAAACATTTTTGATAACAAATACTGCAACGAAATATATTCATATTATACTAATACATTCAATTCGTGTATATATAGATATAAAATAACCAAAAGCCGATGAAAAACACATTTTATGTATTCTTTTGTTATACAAAATATGTTGAGAAAATCTCAGAGAATAATTTTAGGATTTTTTTTATGTAGTGTTTTAAGTATCTCTTCTGAATAAAGATTAAAAGTAAATTTTTTTGTTATTTATTTCTAAACAGAATTTTTTTTTTGTTTAACCTGGTAAAATGTTTAAATAGGATTAATATAAATAATACGTAAGTATATAAAGTTCAGTACTGTATATAAATTCTAGTATATAAATGCTTTACAAAATATATAGCACTATAGTTATATAAATAAGAAAATTAAAATTGACAATAACCTAAAATCGTACTAAAAGAGGAGAGAATATTTATATATTCATCACATACATTTTATTTATATTCTTAAGCAGCACCTAATTAATTGGTGTGTAAACAATAACTTTGAATTTATTGTTTACTCTGACGTGAATGAACTAACCGTATTTTTAAATAGAATCTCGAAAAATCAAAGTTAGAAAAAATAAAAATATAATTGTTAAATCCATAATGAGAGAGTGGTGTTTCTTTTTCCCTATCTCTTCAGGCTCATTATATCAATCCTATCTCTGAAAGCCATTTCTTTTCACCATCGGAATTTTTAATTAACTGCAGTCGGAATAATTGGTAAGAAATTCTTCTGTCGCTGTTAACAAGACAACAGTGTCATTGTACCGAATTCCTTTTTACCTTACGCTTTTCATTTTGGAAAGTTCGCGAGATCTTTTATGCCACGAATCGATTAAAATACTATTTTAGTACAGACTCAACCTGAATAAATAAAGATCGAGTATAAAAGCCTTTTGAGTGATAAAAATTTTAGCTCTGGAATATTTACCAACCGATTTGAAACGTATATTAAAATTATTCTCAATTTATTATTCTAAATTGTTCTAGAAATCCCTATGTTGTAACTGTTCATTGTATGCAAATGTATCGATTTCATTTGTTTGAAGCATTAATTATTTTGGTGTATTTGCACAAAGAAACGAAAGGAAATATAATTTTTGCTGGATTCTTTTGCGTTTTGATAACGAATACTGCAACAAAATATATTCATATTATACTAATACATTCAATGATCTCTTTCACTTTAAACAAATGAAATAAGAAGTGAAGAAAAATTAACTTGCAGTTTCTGGAATATAAATATAAAATAACCAAATACCGATCAAAAAATACATTTTATGGATTCTTTTATTATGCAAAATATGTTTAGAAAATGTCAGAGAATAATTTTAGGAATGTTTTTTATGTAGTGTTTTAAGTATCTCTTCTGAATAAAGATAAAAAAACAATATATATTTTTTTATTTATTATTATTTATTTCTGTACAGTATTTTTTTTTTGTTTAAATTGAGAAAAGTGTTTTGTGGAATATTTCAACTTAAAAAAATTAATTTTACTTACGTATTTATTGTTAAAGTACCTACTTACTTATTGTTTACTTACTTACTGATATCATTATTAATTCAATAATATCAATTCAAAATATCATTCAATAATATCCATATCAATTTAATAATTATCAATTCAATAATTATCAATTCAATAACTATGATTCGATAATTACCAATTCAATAAATATCATTCAATAATGTTTTAATAATTATTATTCATGTCATTTCTCAATAATTACATCGACTTCTAATATTATATTAAAGGCGGTAAAAGATACACAGTATATTTATATAAATGAAATAGGAATCGACAGAAACCCAAAATCGCATTGAAATATAAGAGAAAAATGTGTATATTACATGGAAAGCTATTTTATTTATATTGTTAAGCAGCACCTAATTACGCATTTGATGGGAAAAAACAATAACTTTGAATTTATTGTTTACTCTGACGTGGATGAATCAACCACACTTTTAGATAGAATCGGGAAAAAAATCAAAACTAGAAAACTAAAAAATTAAAATTATGTTGTTGTTTTGTTTGTTGTCTCTTATCCCACTTGGCTGTCCAAGCCCACGAGCCCATACGTACTAATGATTGAAGGGGAAGGAAGCAGCTTCTGTTGTGATGGAGCACCCGTAGGTGGACTGACTTTTGCTCCGTGACGCTCTTACAGTCATAAGACCGGGACCTACGGCTTAAAGTGGATTCCGAACCACTACAAACATCCATGGCACCGCCGGGATGCGAACCCGAAACCTGTGGCACCGAGCGCCAGAGCGCTAGACACTCGGCCATTCAGGTCCCAAATTTGCCAACGGCACGCGGTGTTTCCCAGGTGGTCACCCACCCAAGTACTGACCGCGCCCAATGATGCTTGACTTCGGTGATCCAACGAGAACCGGTATATTCAGCATGGTACGGCCGTTGGCTATTAAAATTATAATTGTTAAATCCATAATGAGAGTGGAGTTTCTTTTTCTCTCTCTCTTCTTCAGGCTCATTATATCAATTCTATCTCTGAAAGCAATTTCTTTTTACCATTGGAATTTTTAATTAACTGCAGTCGGAATAATTGGTAAGAAATTCTTCTGGCGCTGTTAACAAGACAACAGTGCCATTCTAATGAATTACATTTTACCTTACGCTTTTCATTTTGCAAAGTTCGCGAGTTCTTTTATGCTACGAATCGATTAAAATACTATTTCAATACAGACTCAAACTTAATAAACAAAGGTTGAGCATAAAAGCCTTTTGGGTCATGGTAGTACAAAACTTTAGCTGCACACTATTTATCAAGCGATTTGTAGCGTATATTAAAATTATTCTCAATTTATTATTCTAAATTGTTCTAGAATTCCTTTGGTTGTAAATGTTCATTGTATTCACATGCATCGATTTCATTTCTTGAAGTATTAATTATTCTGATGTATTTGCACAAAGAATTGAAAGGAAGAATAATTTTTGCTGGATTCTTTTGCGTTTTGATAGCAAATATTGCAACAAAATATATTCATATTATACTAATACATTCAATGATTTCTTTCACTTTAAACAATTGAAATACAAAGAGAAGAAAAATCAACTTGCAGTTTCGTGCATATAAATATAAAATAATCAAAACCCGATGAAAAACACATTTTATGTATTCTTTTGTTATGCAAAATATGTTTAGAAAATCTCAGAGAATAATTTTAAGAATGTTTTTTATGCAGTGTTCAATAATATCATTATTATTTCAAGAATTATCATTCAATAATATCATTGTCATTTCAATAATATCATTATTATTTCAAGAATTATCATTCAATAATATCATCAATTTAATAGTATCATTATTACTTCAATAGTTACCATTCAATAACATCATTACCCATTCAATAATCATCAATACACTAATTAGCATTATCATTCCAATAATTATCAATTCAATGATATCATTAATAATTATTCTAATAATACCATTATCAATTCAATAATTATCATTATCCTTCCAATAGTTATCATTCAATGATATCATTATCAATTTACTAATTTTCATTCAATGTTATCATTATCAATTCAAAATTATCATTGTCATTCCAATAATATCATTCTCATTTCAATAGTTATCAATCAATAATATCATTATCAATCGCATTAAAAGGGAAAAGAAAAATGCATATATTTCATCACATACTATTTCATTTATATTCTTAAACAGCCCCTCGTAATTTATTGGTGAAAAAAAACAATAACTTTGAATTTAATGTTTACTCTGACGGATGAATAAACCGCATTTTTAGATAGAATCCCGAAAAATCAAAGTTAGAAATAAAAAATAAAAAAAATTATAATTGTTAAATCCATAATGAGAGAGTGGAGGTTCTTTCTCTCTCTCTTCTTCAGTCTCATTATATCAATCCTATCTCTGAAAGCCATTTCTTTTCACCATCGGAATTTTTAATTAACTGCAGTCGGAATAATAGGCAAGAAATTCTTCTGGCGCTGTTAACAAGACAACAGTGTCATTGTACTGAATTCCTTTTTACCTTACGCTTTTCATTTTGGGAAGTTCGCGACATCTTTTATGCTCACGAATCTATTAAAATACTATTTTAATACAGACTCAACTTTAATAAATAACGATTGAGCATAAAAACCTTTGGGTGATGGTATAAAATTTTAGCTGTGCACTTTTACCAACCGATTTGAAGCGTATATTAAAATTATTCTCAGTTTATTATTCAAAATTGTGCTAGAAATCCCTTTGTTGTCAATGTTCATTGTATGCAAATGTATCGATTTCATTTATTTAAAATATTAATTATTTTGGTGTATTTGCAGAAAGAATCGAAAGGAAGTATAATTTTTGCTGGATTCTTTTGAGTTTTGATTACAAATACTGAAACAAAATATATTCATATTATACTAATACATTCAATGACCTCTTTCACCTTAAACAAATGAAATATAAAAAGAGAAGAAAAATCAACTGGCAGTTTCTGGCATATAAATATAAAATAACAATAGCCGATGAAAAATACATTTAAATATTTTCTTTTGTTATTGCAAAATATGTTTAGAAAATCTCAGAGAATAATTTTAAGAATGTTTTTTAAGTAGTGTTTTAAGTATCTCTTCTGAATAAAGATTAAAAACTAAATAATTTCTTTCTGTTATCTATTTCAATACAGAAAAAAGTTTTGTTGTTTAAATTGAAAATGTGTTTTGTGGAATATTTTATCTTAAAAATAAATCATTTTAACTTACTTATTGTTAAAGATAAAGTTGTTTAACGATGTGTTGCAAGTCTAATCCTCATGTGCCATGCAGTGTGGGATAGATATCGCATGATTAATCTACTCATGAATGATGGAGAGCGACAGCTTCTGTTATTATAGAGCTCCCGTAGGTAGACGTCTAACTTGGCTGAAGAATGACAGCAGTGTCTTCCAAGAGGACTTTAGGCATTTGCGTATCGTATAGGAGAAATGCTGGAAGATTCCAACTGTAAGCTACTATACTAGCAGTTTGTTGTGTCAGGATGGAATACTCTCTTTACAATTTATCTATTTTATTTACAATATGAATGCATACATGCACATGGCACCCTGTGCCTCTACTACAATAGTATTAATATCTAAATGCCAAGAGCCGGTCCCTGACCGTCTGTTTTGCTCTGACGCTCCTAGCGTTCACCTCGTGGTCTCAAGATCTCACCGCAACTGCCACTTACCACACTGGACCACAGTTAAGGACCCAGTTACTGGTCACAGTTACCAGTTATAATCGCGACCTCTCGCGGTTATAATTAAACCTACACAACCAGGTTGTCCAACTAGTGAGGCAAGATGCTGAACATCACAAACGCCATCGAGACTCCTCATCTTTCGAAAAAGTATCTACAAAAACCCTCCAGCCGATTGAAACTCAGTCCAATGCTCATCAGCTGCTTTTGTTGCCCCTGAGCCACGAGTCGGGTATTTTAAAGATATTGTTTATAATTTTAAGACATTTTAAATGTTAAATATTTACAATTCATTTTCCCATTCTTAATTGATTACTTACATCAAAAACGTTGCATTACACATTATTCGTTGTTAATCAAATATTAATCTTAATTATTATTTTTATTTTTACCGTTTATTTTTTATGTTAAATTTTAATATTAATTAAAACAATAAAACATAAATTATTTTAATTTAACATTTTAGAAAGTTAAATGTCTTTATAGCCTGCAGAAAATTATTTATTAGGTTCATGAAAAATATTACTAAAATAGCGCGTGATGTAATATAGACAATTTTCTTTCCTCTTTTAATGTGGTTTTAGTTTTCTGTCAATTCTTATTTTGTTATTTATATAACTATAATGACATGCATTTTGTAAAGCCTTTATATAATAGAGAGTTTTTGCATACCGTACGTTAGTTACCGTAAGACGTCCGTTAGCTTTTTCTCCCTAGCGCGCTTGCTCATAGGAAACATTATTAGAGAGTTTTTGCATACCGTACGTTAGTTACCGAAGGACGTCCGTTAGCTTTTTCTCCCTAGCGCGCATGCTCATAGGAAACTGAGCATGCGCGTTAGGGAGTTTACGGTAACTAACGTACGGTATGCAAAAACTCTCTAATATCAGGAGACGATGTAATTACTAAGAAATGATATGAATAATAATAATTATTAAAACATTATAGAATGATAGTTATTGAATTGATAAGGATATTATTGAATGATAATTTTTGAATTGATATTATTGAATTAATAATGATATCAGTAAGTAAGTAAACAATAAGTAAGTAGGTGCTTTAACAATAAGTAAGTAAGTAAAAATAATATTTTAAGTTAAAATATTCCACAAAACACTTTTCTCAATTTAAACAAAAAAAAATTTCTGTACAGAAATAAATAGTAATAAATAATATTATCTTTTTTTCCTTTTTAATTAATAATAATTGTTAATCTTTATTCAGAAGTGATACTTAAAACACTGCTTAAAAATCGTTCTTAAAATTATTCTCTGAGATTTTCTCAACATATTTTGCATAACAAAAGAATATTTAAATGTGTTCTTCATCGACTTTTGATTATTTTATATTTATATGCCAGAAACTGCAAGTTAATTTTTCTTCTTTTTGTATTTAATTTGTTTAAAGCGGAAGAGATCATTGAATGCATTAGTATAATATGAATATATTTCTTTGAAGTATTTGTTTTCCAAAATTCAAAAGAATCCAGCAAAAATTATTCTTCCTTTCGATTCTTTGTGCAAATACATCAAAATAATTAATGCTTCAAAAATGAAAGCGACACATTTGCATACAATGAACATCTACAACAAAAGAATTTATAGCACAATTTAGAATAATAAATTGAGAATAATTTTAATACACTCTTCAAATCGCTTGGTAAATATTCGAGAGCTAACATTCTGTACCATCACCCAAAGGACTTTATACTCAATCTTTATTTATTAAGGTTGAGTCTGTATTAAAATACACTCATGTCCATAAGTTAAGGATAATGAAGTTCAGGCAAAGAAAGAGAAAGAAGCAAAACAAATTTGACTTATTTGTAAAGTCTATTTATTAAACAAAAGGTAAAGAGCAAAAAAGAGGCTATATGTTTGACATAATTAATAAAAATTGCGATTTTTACTCCCTGGAGCAAATTTCAAAAAGAACCTATTTACAAAAAACAATATAACATGATTAGTATGGAGTATGTCTCCCGGACGATGCAATACAGGCCTTACAACGCCTAGGCATGCTGAGTATCAAATTATCAATCTGATCTTGGGGAATATTACACCACTCATCAAGCAATGCCCTCCGAAGTTCCGGTTGACAGGTGGGATTGTTGAATTGCTACTGATAAACACTTGGTAAATAGTGCACAGCTAAAATTCTATATTATCACCCAAAGGGCTTTTATACTCGATCTTTATTTATTCAGGTTGAGTCCGTATTAAAATAGTATTTTAATCGATTCGTAAGCATAAAAGGTCTCGCGGAGCTTTCCAAAATGAAAAGCGTAAGGTAAAATGGAATTCGTTAGAATGGCACTGTTGTCTTGTTAACAGCGACTGAAGAATTTCTTACCAATTATTCCGACTGCAGTTAATTAAAAATCCCGATGGTAAAAAGAAATGTCTTTCAGACGTAGGATTGATATAATGAGCCTGAAGAGAGAGGGAAAAAGAAGTTCCATTCTCTCATTATGGATTTAACAATTATAATTTTATTTTTTATTTTTCTTTGATTTTTTGGGATTCTATCTAAAAATGCGGTTAATTCATTCACGTCAGAGTAAACATTGAATTCTAAGTTATTGTTTTTTTCGCCAAATGAGTAATTAGGTGATGTTTAAGAATATAAATAAAATAGCTTATGATGTAATATAGACATTTTTCTTTTCCTTTTTAATGCGATTTTAGGTTTCTTTTAATTCTTATTTTGTTATTTATATAACTATAATGCCTTGTATTTTGTAAAGCCTTTATATAATATTAGGAGAAGATGTAATTACTGAGAAATGATATCAATAATAATTATTAAAACATTATTGAGTGATAATTATTGAATTGATAAGGATATCATTGAATGATAATTTTTGAATCGACATTATTGAATTAAAAATGTTATCAGTAAGTAAGTAAACGATAAGTAAGTAGATACTTTAACAATAAGTAAGTAAAAAATTAATTTTTTTTAAGTTAAAATATTCCACAAAACACTATCCTCATTTTTTAAGCAAAAACATTTTCTGTACAGAAATAAATAGTAATAAATAAAAAAATATATATTGATTTTTAATCATTATTCAGAAGAGATACTTAAAACACTACATAAAAAACATTCTTAAAATTATTCTCCGAGATTTTCTAAACATATTTTGCATAACAAAAGAATGCATAAAAAGTGTTTCTCATCGGCTTTTGGTTATTTTATATCTATATATGCCAGAAACTGCAAGTTGATTTTTCTTCTCTTTTTATATTTCATTTGTTTAAAGCGAAAGAGATCATTGAATGTATTAGTATAATATGAATATATTTCGTTGCAGTATTTGTTATCAAAACGCAAAAGAATCCAGCAAAAATTATGCTTCCTTTCAATTCTTTGTGCAAATACATCAAAATAATTAATGTTTCAAACAAATGAAATCGATACATTTGCATACAATGAACATTTACGACAAAAGGAATTCTAGCGCAATTTAGAATAATAAATTGAGAATAATTTTAATACACGTTTCAAATCGTTTGGTAAATATTCCAGAACTAAAATTTTATACCATCATCGAAAGGGCTTTTATACTCAATCTTTATTTACTAAGGTTGAGTCTGTCTGTAAAATAATATTTTTTAATCGATTCGTAAGCATAAAAGAACTCGCGAACTTTCCAAAATAAAAAGCGTAAGGTAAAAAGGGAATTCGGTACAATGACACTGTTGTCTTGTTAACAGCGACTGAAGATCTCTTACCAATTATTCCGACTGCAGTTAATTAAAAATTCTAATGGTGAAAAAAATGGTTTTCAGAGATAGGGTTGATATAATGAGCCTGAAGAGAGAGGGAAAAAAGAAGCTCCACTCCCTCATTATGGATTTAACAATTATATATATATATTTTTTCTGACTTTGATTTTTTGGGAATTCTATCTAAAAATGCGGTTGATTCATCCAAGTCAGAGTAAACATGAAATTCGAAGTTATTGTTTTTTTCGCCAAATGAGTAATTAGGTGATGATTAAGAATATAAATAAAATAGCGTGTCATGTAAGATTTATATTTTTCTGTTCTCTTTTAAAGCTATTTTAGGTATCTGATTCTGTCAATTCTTATTTTATTATTCATATAACTATAATACTATGTATTTTATAAAGTCTTTACATAGTATTGATTGGTAATTATTGAATTTATAATGATATTATTGAAAGGTACTTATTGAATTGATAATGACATTATTAAAATTATTGAAACGTTAATGAAGGATAATGACATTGAATGATAATTACTGAATTAATAATGACATTGAATTTTAATTACTGAATTGATAATGACATTGAATGGTAATTATTGAATTGGTAATGATGTTATTGAATTGAGAATGGAAAATTATTTTTAATATTTAAGAAAAGTGTTGAAATGACCTGAGGGGATAGTATGTTGAGTTTCTGAGCTAAAGGTATATGTGAATATTTTTATTGATCAAAAATACACAATTAGACACTGAATAAAGCTGCTTCATAATCGTAAAGAAACAGTAAAATACAATTTATAAATTATTCCGACGGTGAAAAGAAATGGCTTTCAGAGATAGGATAGATATAATGAACCTGAAGAGAGAGAGAGGGGAAAAAAGAAGCTTCACTTTCTCATTATGGATTTAATAATTATAATTTAATTTTTTTTTACTTTGATTTTTTCGGGATTCTATCTAAATATGCGGTTAATTCATTCACGTCAGAGTAAACATTAAATTCGAATTTATTTTTTCGCCAAATGAGTAATTAGTTGTTGTTTAAGAATATCAATAAAATAGCATGTGATAGACATTTCTCCATTCCTTTTTAATGCAATTTTAAGTTTCTGCCAATTATTATTTTGTGTTATTTATATAACTATAATGTTATTTATTTTATAAAGTTTTTATATAATATTAGGAACGATGTAATTATTGAGAAATGATATGGATGATAATTATTGAAACGTTATTAAGTGATATTTATTGAATTGATAGTGATCTTATTAAAACGTTATTAAATGTTAATTATTGATTGATAATGATATTATTAAAACGTTATCAAAAGGATAATTATTGATTGATAATGATATTATTAAAATGTTATCAAAAGGATAATTAGTGAATTCATAATGATATTATTGAATGATAATTGTAGGAATGATGATGATATTACAAAATGATAATTATTGAATTGATAATGATATTATTGAACGATAATTATTGGAATGATGATGATATTGATTAATTTTTGGAATGATGATGATATTATTGAAGGATAATTATTGAATTGATAGTGATATTATTGGATGATAATTACTGACATGATATATTATTGAACGATAATTATTTAATTGATAATGGTATTATTTAATGTTAAATATTCAATTAAGAAATGATAATTATTATTAATATTTATGAAAAGGGTTGGAATGACCTGAGGATAGTATGTTGGGGTTCTGAACTTAAGCGGCCAAATTTGAAACAGGACCAGCAATGCCGAACTACAGGATGTACAGTGTACATGATGTTTACGATGAATCTGCAGGCCAGATTGCCTTTCCGTCGATTTAAGACTTAGAGTAGTAATAAAATGAAGCTTCCCCCTGTGTAGAAGAAACAGAATGTTGAGATTAACATCTCCCACTCTTTTCATAATATTGTTATGTCTACATGGTCATTTGAGTCTTTTTCCACAAGTTTTTCTTCAGAAAGACACATGCATATTTTTTGTATTATACATACATTGAATAAATATGCATTTTTGGTATACATATTTATTGATTAAAAATATACAATTAGATACTGTTTATTACTACTTCACAAAAGTAAAGAAACAGTAATTGCATAAATTAATGTGTAATCTTTATTAACATAACATAAATAATTCACTTCAAAACGTGCAAACTTACAGTGCACAAATAATAATAGGTTATTAATATTAGTAAATAATAATAATTGGTTAAATGAAACCATTTGATTTATTTGATACAAATGAACTTTCCACTTTGTGAAAAACCAAACATGGGCCTCCATTTTGATTATACCAAATGATTTAAACTACAAATAGTCAATTCTAACTAACTAACTCCCTGGCACTACAGTCCATGTTTGACTACAGGACCATATCCGTCTGCCTACTGGAAGATTCCTAAACGAGAGATATTTTCTTTTTACTGGGTAGAGTTGTCAGGCCTGTGCCCAAACTTCTGTACTCATATTAGAGAGCAACCTACGGTTTCAAGTGGATTCCTAACAATTACTAACACCCATGTCACCGCAGGGACTCAAAGTCGAAGTGTGTCGTACGCAGTGTCCGAGCGCTAGTCACTCGGCCATAACTTTCCGAATCGTCAGTTCTTGGAGTGGAAATAATTTCTGACCATTGAATAACTATCTGACCAGACTCCAGAGGCAGTGTTTAAGGATTTTAAATTCACCAACATTTTCTAGAAAGTGCTCGAGAATGAAATTTAACGAAGAAAACTTTCACACTCTTCTGATCCATTTATACCAAGGCTGAGACAACTTCCTCAGAGTAATTTTATTTGATACCAAAAAATTTCGGGAATTTTAAAGTACACTCGAGGTTTTCTAAACTTAGATTCTGGTGAGAGAGTTATCTTAGGGTAGGAAAAAAATTTTTGGTTGTCAGGACAACAAAAAAATTATTAAAATAATGAATTCAGTGAAGGAAGTGAATCGAATTTTGATTCCAATTCAGAAGACTCGGAATTTGATTCCTGATTAATCAATGTGCATTTTGTCAGCAGATAATATTTTAAATCAATATTTAATTTTGTTATCAAGACTTATATAATTAAACTTTGTTTTAAATTCAAATGAGTGTGGCTTACTTGTAGTATTGATTTTTCAAAATTAATGCAAAACAAAAACGAAAATATATTAATACTACATGTTACATGTTTTCTTTATGAAGTTTTATAATAACTATGTGAATAATATTATCTTTTATTTATACGTAGTAAAAACATGTATTTCAGAAAATATTTTAGGAAATTATAACATCTGTAATATAATTTCACTAACATTAATATAACGTATATTATCTTAATTACATATATATTAATTTACACTAATATTATATTTTTATCACTTGAAATAAGTTTCTATTCTCGTCTATTAACCCCCTACCCCTCCAACAGCCCCTGAGTGGGCCATCTCCTGTCTCGAAATCTGCCGGCAGATTTTTTCTTTTTACGGGGTAGGGTTGTCAGACCTACGACCATTTCTCTACAGTCATAGTAGACCGTGACCTACGGTATAAAGTGAATTCAGAACCCCTACAAACATCCCTGGCACCGCCAGGACTCGAATCCGAAATCTGAGACAGAGAGCAACAGATAAAATTATATCTATCATTTTTAAAGCAAAATCTTCATATCATGGAATATGTAAATTTTCCAGTTCTTTTAAGGAAAGCATTTTCAAATAAAAATAGACTTTAAAATATTTTGTTTTTATTAAAAACCTCATCATATACAAGTAATTCTACTGAACACAAATCAAAGTTTTTAGCATTTCAAAAGCATGAAAATTGAAACAAAATCTGAAATCCATTTAAAACTATTTTTATAACCTGAAGTAATCAATAAGGCGTAAAAAAATTCAGCTTATGGACTTTGCGAGTAATGAAAACTTGAGCAGTAATAAATAATTCAAAGCAAAGGACACGTGGAAAACAGTTTTGCATATTTCCGATCCATTAAACCGATTTTTACACGCCGAAACGACGGAGAAAGAGTTAAGCCTGCTTATAAAGTCCCTTTCAAAAACGGGCGGTCAAAATGAGCTTAAATATTTCTTACCCGATGAAATGCTGCTTCGCTTTTTAACTGCGAAAGGTGAGATTTAACCAAAGTTCATTTCCGAGAAAACAGAAAAATTTTTTTAAATATATTTTTGCCTCCTGAAAGTCTCTTTCATCCTCAGCTTGTAATGGATCAAATGAAATCCAGAAAAAGAAAGTATTAGAAACTTGAGTGGATTCAGGTTTCAAAGCTGTGCATAAAGACATCCAATGTTTTGTCTCCAACAACGCACGAAAGCGAATTTATGCGTTTTTAATCTGGAAAATCTTGTTAGCAAATCTTTGTGTATTACGGAAAAGAATCAAGAAGATAAAAAAAATAGAAGTGTTTGCCATTGCAGTTGAAGATTGTGTATTAACTCGCTGTTTGGAGAAAAGGTTTATCGTGTTTCATGTTCTGCAGGTAGGATTTGCGGTAATTTTTAAGATGTTTTGGGCTTTAGAAAAATAACTAAGTAATACAAACCTTGAGTTAGGCACATAAGTCTTAACAAACATTTATGTATATGTATTATATATTTTCATAAAGATATTTTAGCATTTTTCAACATTTCTTTGAGTCGGTGAATTTTAAATCAACATTGTTTTCTAATTTTATAAAATCGTAATATCTTTCAGATATCTTTGTCTGATAATAATTATGAACCTATTCTAGACGTATTTCACAATTAAAGTAGAATTAATAATTATTTTAAAATTTATAATATTAAACCCTTATTTTATTTCTAGTACAGATGTCGTAGACTATTACTCTTTGCTCAATATTACTGATGATTGTATATTACTCTTTGTTCAATATTGACAATATTACTGACAATTTCCCCTTGCTGATTATTTTTTGATCATGAAGAATAATAAAGAATGCATAGAATAAAAATACATGAAAATAGAAAAATAAAGAGCCTTAAAACTAATACAATCGCTGAAATATAGAAATGCAAATGATTACAGGGTACAAATTCGTTAAAAAACACTTAAGGAATACTTCACCAATGATTTTGCTATTTTAATAAAATGACCAGATGTAGAAAACACTCAAAAATAATCTTTTCTGTTTTTTTTTAAATCTTAGATTTCAAATTCAAAGACCGCCGGGACACGAACTCCGAACACGCGGCACCGAGCGCCAGATTACATTAAACCTATCACTGTAAAAGCAAAATCTTTATTTCATTGAATGAGGAAATTTCCTATTTTTTTTAAGGGGAAAAAAGTTCAAATAAAAATGAACTTCAAAAATGTTTTGCTTTTATTAAAATCTTCTTCTCATATAAGTAATTCTATTGAAAAAAAAAAAAAATCAAAGTTTTTAGCATTTCGAAAAGCATGACAATTAAAACAAAACTTAAAATCCATTTAAACTATTTTTACAACACGAAGTAATCAATAAAGTCGTAAAAAAATTCAGCTTATAGACTGTAAAAGTAATGAAACCTTGAAGAAGTAATAAATAACTCAAGACAAAGGACACGTGGAAACCATCTTTGCATATTTCGGATCCATTAAACCAACTTTTACACGCCGAAACGACGGAGAAAGAGTTAAGCCTGTTTATAAAAGTCCCTTTCAAAAACAAGGGCAGTCAAAATGAGCTTAAATATTTTCTTACCCCCATGAAATGCTGTTTCGCTTTTTAACTGCAAAAGGTGAGATTTAACCAAAGCTTATTTCTGAGAAAACAGAAACTTTTTTTAATACATTTTTGCTTCCTAAAAGTCTCTTTCATCCTCAGCTTGTAATGGATTAAAAGAAATCCAGAAAAGGTAAGGTATTAGAAACTTGAGTGGATGTAGGTTTCAGAGCTGCGCATAAAAACATCCAATATTTTGACTCCAACAGCGCGTGAAAGCGAATTTATGCGTTTTTAATCTGGAAAATCTTGTTAGCAAATCTTTGTGTATTACGGAAAAGAATCAAGAAGGTAAAAAAAAAAGTTGAAAGTGAATTGAAAGTGCTTGTCATTGCTGTTGAAGATTGTTTATTAACTTGCTGTCTGGAGGAAAAGGTTTTACTTGTTTCGTATTTTGAAGGCAGGCTTTGCGGTAATTTTTGAAATGTTTTCGGCCTTAGAAAAATTACCAAAGAATACTAATCTTGAGTTAAGCAGATAAGTCTTAACAGATATTTATGTATATGTATTATATAGTTTCATAAAGATATTTTTACATTTTTCAACATTTCTTTGATTCGGTGAATTTTAAATAAATATTGTTTTTTTTCTAATTTTATGAAATTTTAATATATTTCAAGTGTCTTTGTATGGTACAATTTATGAACCAAATTATGTAGCCAATGAGTACATGTATTTCACAATTAAAGAAGAATATATAATTACATTAAAATAAATCAAATTCATAATATTAAATGTTTTTTTTTATTTCTAATACATAAAGCATAGACAATTACTCTTTGCCTAAATACAGAAAACATGAATAGTAAACAAGACGTAGAAAAAAAAAATCACAAAACAAAGTAGAAAAATAAAAAGATCTTCAAAACCAATAAAATCGTTACGCGGTAGGTTTGTCAGCTCTATGCCAACAGTCCAAGGTATGGGATAAAGTGGATTTAGAACCAGTACATACATCATTGACACTACTGGGACTAGCATCCAAAACCTGGAGCATAAGGCGCCAAATTAAATTGTATTCATCAATATTAAACAAAATTTTTTCATCAGAATGTGATAATTTTTCACTTTTTTTAGAGGGAAAAAGTTTTCAAATAAAAATAAACTTTAAAAATGCTTTCATTTTATTAAAACTTTTTATATAAGTAATTCTATTGAATAAAAAAATCAAATAAAAATGAATTTAGTTTCAAATAAAAATGAATTTTAAGAATATTTTGCTTTTATTAAAATCCACTTCTTATATAAGTAAATCTTTTGGAAAAAAAAACCAAAGCTTTTAGCATTTTTGAGAAGCAATAAAATTAAAACAAAATCTAAAATCCATTTAAAACTATTTTTATAACGTGAAGTAATGAATACAAAGTCGTAAAAAAATTCAGCTTATGGATTTTGCAAGTAATGAAACCTTGAAGCAGTAATAAATAACTCAAAGCAAAGGACACGTGCAAAGCATCTTTACATATTTCCGATCCAATAAACCGATTTTTACACGCCGAAACGACGGAGAAAAGAGTTAAGCCTGTTTATAAAGTCCCTTCCAAAAACGGCCAGTCAAAATGAGCTTAAATATTTTCTTACCCGATGAAATGCTGTTACGCTTTTTAACTGCGAAAGGTGAGATTTAACCAAAGCTTATTTCCAAGAAAACAGGAAATTTTTTTTAAATATATTTTTGTCTCCTGAAAGTCTCTTTCATCCTCAGATTGTAATGGATTAAAAGAAATCCAAGAAAAGGAAAGTATTAGAGACTTGAGTGGATGCAGGTTTCAAAGCTGTGCATCCAATATTTTGTCTCCAACAACGCATGAAAAGGAATTTATGCGTTTTTAATCTGGAAAATCTTGTTAGCATTTTTTTGTGTATTACGGAAAAGAATGAGAAGATAAAAATACATTGAAAGTGAATTGAAAGTATTTGTCATTGCAGTTGAAGATTGTATATTAAGTTGCTGTGTGTAAGAAAGGTTTATCTTATTTCGTATTTTGAAGATAGGATTTGCGATTTAAGATGTTTTGGGCTTTAGAAAAATTACTACGAAATACAAACCTTGAGTTAAGCACATAAGTCTTAACAGTTATTTATGTATATGTATTATATAGTTTCATAAAGATATTTTAACATTGTTCAACATTTCTTTGATTCGGGGAATTTTAAATCAACATTGTTTTCTAATTTTATAAAATTGTAATATCTTTCAGATATCTTTGTCTGGTAATAATTATGAATCTATTCTAGATGCCTTTTACAATTAAAGAAAAATAAATTATTATTTTAAAATTCATAATATTAAAAACTTTCTGGTATATAAGGCGTATATTATTACTCTTTGGCCATATTACTGATGACTATATATTATTCTTTGCTCAATATTACTGATGATTACATAATACTTTTTGCTCAATATTACTAATGATTACATAATACTTTTTGCTCAATATTATTGATAATATTACTGACAATTACCCTTTGTTGACTACTCTTTGCTTAATACGAATAATAAAGAATGCATAGAATAAAAATATTTGGCAGAAAAATAAAAATAAACCAGTAAAATCGCTAAAATGAAGAAATGCAAATGATTACAAATTCATTCATATATATATATATATATATATATATATAATCTTAGATTTGAAAATCACAATTTAATTTTCGCTTCCCACTTGATTGAAAATAAATGTAACGAGATTTAAATCACTGTCTTTGTTTTTCAAATTTGTCCTGAATTACAGAATTATGCAAAAAGAAATTATTTTTATTCTAGTTAATGCATTATTCAAATTTAATTCCATATTTCATAAGAAAGGATATAACTAGTAAAAAAGTAGAAAAAGGTGATAAAGATAGAAAAATTATCTGGGTATCAATGAACTTAAAATTTAAAAGATATTTGAATCTGTTGAAAAGGAGATTTAGGTATGTGAAAATTTTTCTGCTTGATTTATAATATATCCGAAACTGAAAAAAACCCCAAAAAATAACAAAGATACCAGGAGATAACAAAATCTTATTGCTTTTAAGCCTTTCATACTTTAAACATTTGAACTATTACAAATAAAAATATCTAGGAGATTAGTAAGAAATTTTAATTTATGTTTCTAACTAAACATAACACATACAAAAATTTGTCAGTCCTA
This sequence comes from Caerostris darwini, assembly GCA_021605075.1. Lineage (NCBI taxonomy): Eukaryota > Metazoa > Arthropoda > Arachnida > Araneae > Araneidae > Caerostris > Caerostris darwini. The sequence continues at coordinate 22,297 of BPLQ01010527.1, read as the reverse complement.
CTCCCAAGCTCTACAATCAAATTAGATCGGGAGCTACGGTATAAAGTGGATTCAGAACCAATACAAACATTCATGGCACCACAGTGACTCGAACCTGAAATCTGTGTGCACAGGGCGCCAGATTAAATTATATCTACCATTATTAAAGCAAAATCTTTTACATCTTGTTATACGTAATTTTCCACTTCTTTTAAGGGAAAAAAAAGGCAAAATAAAAATAAACTTCAAAAATATTTTTTGTTTTTATTAAATCTTCTAATTATATAAGTAAATCTATAATAAAAGTTTAAGGTTTTTAGCATTTTCGAAAAGCATGAAAATTAAAACAAAAGCTGAAATTTATTTAAAACTAATTTTATAACATGGATGTGATCAATAAAATCGTAAAAAAATTCAGCTTATGGACTTTGCAAGTAATGAAACCTTGAAGCAGTAATAAATAACTCAAAGCAAAGGACACGTGAAAAGCATCTTTACATATTTCCGATCCATTAAATCGATTTTTACACGCCGAAACGATGGAGAAAGAATTAAGCTTGTTTATAAAGTCCCTTTCAAAAACGGGCAGTCACAAAATGAGCTTAAATATTTTCTTACCCGATGAAATGCTGTTTTGCTTTTTAACTTCGAAAGGTGAGGTTTAACCAAAGCTTATTTCCGAGAAAACAGGCAAATTTATTTTGTATACATTTTTGTCTCCTGAAAGTCTCTTTCATCCTCTGCTTGTGATGGATTAAAAGAAATCCAGAAAAGGAAAAGATTAGAAACTTGAGTGGATGTAGGTTTCCAAAGCTGTGCATAAAGACATCCAATATTTTGTCCCCAACAACCCATGAAAGAGAATTTATGCGCTTTTAATCTGGAAAATCTTGTTAGCAAATCTTTGTGTATTACGGAAAAGAATAATGAAGAAAAAAAAATTGAAAGTGAATTGAAATTGTTTGTTATTGCAGTTGAAGATTGTATATTAACTTGTTGTTTGGAGGAAAGGTTTATCTTGTTTCATGTTCTGCAGGTAGGATTTGGGGTAATTTTTAAGCGCATAAGTCTTGAAAGTTATTTATGTATATATATTATGTAGTTTAATAAAGGTATTTTAACATTGTTCAACATTACTTTGATTCGGTGAACTTTAAATAAATATTGTTTTTTTTTTCTAATTTTATGAAATTTTAATATCTTTCAAATGTCTTTGCAGTGTACAAATTATGTAACCAATTAGTACATGTATTTCACAATTAAAGAAGAATATATAATTACATTAAAATAAATCAAATTCATAATATTAAATGCTTTTTTTATATATAATAGATAAAGCATAGACAATTACTCTTTGCCTAAATACACAAAATATGAATAGTAAACAAGCCGTAGAAGAAAAAAAATCACAAAACAAAGTAGAAAAATAAAAAGATCTTCAAAACCAATAAAATCTTTACGCGGTAGGTTTGTCAGCTCTATGCCCAACAGTCCAAGGTATGGGATAAAGTGGATTTAAAACCAGTACATACATCATTGACACTACTGGGACTTGAATACAAAACCTGGGGCATAAGGCGCCAAATTGGGCCTGAATGGCCGAGTAGCTAGCACTCTGGCGCTCGGTACCACAGGTTTCGGGTTCGAGTCCCGGCGGGGCCATGGTTGTTTGTAGTGGTTTGGAATCCACTTTAAAAAGTAGGTCCCGGTCTAATAGGATCGTAGAGCGTTGCGGGGGCATTGTTACTCCGCATCCGTGGCTTATCTTCAAGTTATTCGCGCCCCCGGGTAATGCAAAGTGAGTACGTCTGTGCAGCACTTGCCTTAAGGCATCCAAGACCAAGCCGTCTGTGTTTGCCAGCTGCATTAGAAAGAAAAAAAAAGGCGCCATATTAAATTGTATTCAACAATATTAAAGCAAAATTTTTACATCAGGGAATGTGATAATTTTCCTTTTTTTTAAAGGGAAAAAGTTTTCAAATAAAAATAAACTTTAAAAATGTTTTCATTTTATTAAAACTTCTTATATAAGTAATTCTATTGAACAAAAAAAAAAAAAAAAAAAAAAAAAATCAAATAAAAATGAATATAGTTTCAAATAAAAATGAATTTTAAAAATATTTTGCTTTTATTAAAATCTACTTCTTATATAAGTAATTCTTTTGGAAAAGTTTTTAGCATTTTTGAGAAGCATTAAAATTAAAACAAAATCTAAAATCTATTTAAAACTATTTTTATAATGTGAAGAAATGAGTAAAGTCGTAAAAAAATTCAGCTTATGGACTTAGCAAGTAATGAAACCTTGAGCAGTAATATATAACTCAAAGCAAAGGACATGTGGAAAGCATCTTTGCATATTTTCGATCCATTAAACCGATTTTTACACGCTGAAACGACGGAGAAAGAGCTAAGCCTGTTTATAAAATCACTTTCAAAAACGGGCAGTCAAAATGAGCTTAAATATTTTCTTACCCTATGAAATGCTGTTTCGTTTTTTAACTGCGGAAGGTGAGATTTAACCAAAGCTTATTTCAGAGAAAACAGACAAATTTTTTAAAATACATCTTGCCTCCTGAAAGTCTCTTTCATTCTCAGCTTGTAATGGATTAAAAGAAATCCAGAAAAGGAAAGTATTAGAAACTTGAGTGGATGTAGGTTTCAAAGCTGCGCATGAAGACATCCAATATTTTGTCTCCAAAACACATGAAAGCGAATTTATGCGTTTTTAATCTGGAAAATCTTGTTAGCAAATCTTTGTGTATAACAGAATAGAATCAAGAAGAAAAAAAATTTAAAGTGTTTGTCATTGCAGTTGAAGATTGTTTATTAACTTGCTGTCTGGAGGAAAAGGTTTATCTTGTTTCATATTTTGAAAGTAGGATTTGCGATAATTTTTAAGCACATAAGTCTCAACAGATATTTATGTATATGTATTATATATTTTCTTAAAGATATTTTAACATTGTTCAACATTTCTTTGATTCGGTGAATTTGAAAATAAAATTTTTTTTCCTAATTTTATAAATTTTTAATATATTTAATATATCTTTGTCTGGTAATAATAATGAACCTATTCTAGACGTATTTCAGAATTAAAGTAGAATTAATAATTATTTTAAAATTTATAATATTAAACGCTTTTTTTATTTCCAGTATAGATGGCGTAGACTATTATTCTTTGCTCAATAGTATTGATGATTATTGTTCTTTGTTCAATATTGACAATATTACTGACAATTTCCCTTTGTTGATTACTTTTTGATCAATAAGAATAATATAGAACGCATAGAATTAAAATACATGAAAGTAGAAAAATAATTATTCTATTAAGCCCCCTAATTATTCCGCCCCCAACAGCCCCATAGGGGGACATCTCCTGTCTCGAAATCTGCCGGCAGATTTTTTCTTTTTACGGGATAGGGTTGTCAGACCTGCGCCCATTTCCCTACTGTCATATTAGATCGTGACCTACGGTATAAAGTGAATTCAGAACCACTACAAACATCCCTGGCACCGCCAGGTAAAGCTCGAATCCCAAATCTGTGGCACAGAGCGACATATAAAATTATATCTATCATATTTAAAGCAAAATCTTTATATCAAGCAATATGTAAATTTTCCACTTCTTTTAAGGAAAACATTTTCAAATAAAAATAGACTTTAAAAATGTTTTGCTTTTATTAATTTTTTTCTGATTATATAAGTAGTTATATCGGAAAAAAATTAAAATTTTTAGCATTTTGAAAAGCATGAAAATTAAAACAAAATCTAAAATCCATTTAAAACTATTTTTATAACACGAAGTAATCAATAAAGTCGTAAAAAAATTCAGCTTACGGACTTTGCAAGTAATGAAACCTTGAGGCAGTAATAAATAACTCAAAGCAAAGAACACGTGCAGAACATCTTTACATATTTCCGATCCATTAAACCGACTTTTACACGCCGAAACGATGGAGAAAAGAGTTAAGCCTGTTTATAAAGTCTCTTTCAAAAACGGGCAGTCAAAATGAGCTTAAATATTTTCTTACCCGATGAACTGCTGCTTCTCTTTTTAACTGCGAAAGGTGAGATTTAACCAAAGCTTATTTCCGAGAAAAAAGGAGCAATTTTTTTTAAATACATTTTTGCCTCCTGAAAGTCTCTTTCATCCTCAGCTTGCAATGGATTAAAAGAAATCCAGAAAAGCAAAGTATTAGAAACTTGAGTGGATGTAGGTTTCAAAGCTGCGCATAAAGACATCCAATATTTTGTCTTCCAAAAACGCATGAAAGCGAATTTATGCGTTTTTAATCTGGAAAATCTTGTTATCAAATCTTTGTGTATTACGGAAAAAAATAAAGAAGGAAAAAAACATTGAAAGTGAATTGAAAGTGTTTGTCATTGTAGTTGAAGATTGTTTATTAACTTACTGTCTGAAAGAAAAGGTTTTCTTATATTATATTTTGATGGTAGGATTTGCGGTAATATTTAAGCACATAAGTCTTAACAAATATTTGTGTATATGTATTATATAGTTTCATAAAGATATTTTAACATTTCTTTGAATCGATGAATTTTAAATCAACATTGTTTTCTAATTTTATAAAATCGCAATATCTTTCAGATATCTTTGTCTAGTAATAATTATGAACCTATTCTAGATGTATTCCACAATTAAAGAAGAAGAAATAATTATTTTAAAATTCATAATATTAAACGCTTTTTTTATTTCTAGTACTTAAGGCGAAGACTGTTACTATTTGCTAAATATTACTGTTGATTATACACTGAAGTGACAAAAGTCATGGGATATTTCTTAATATCGTGTCGGCCCTCCTTTCGCCCGGCGAAGTGCAGCAACTTGACGTGGCATGGACTCAACAAGTCGTTGGAAGTCTTCTGCAGGAATATTGAGCCATGCTGTCTCGATAGACGTCCATAATTGTGAAAACGTTGATGGTGCAGGATTTTGGGCACGAACAGACCTCTCGATGATGTCCCATAAATGCTCGATGGGATTCATGTCGGGCAATCTAGGTGGCCAGATCATTCGTTGGAATTGTCCAGAATGTTCTTCAAACCAATCGCGAACAGTTGTGGCCCGGTGACATGGCGCATTGTCATCCATAAAAATCCCATCGTTGTTTGCGTACATGAAGTCCATGAATGGCTGCAAATGATCTCCAAGTAGCTGAACATAAGCATTTCCAGTCAATGTTCGGTCCAGTCGCACCAGAGGACCAAGTCCATGCCATGAAAAAACAGCCCACACCATTACGGAGCCACCACCAGCTTGAAAAGTGCCTTGCTGACAGTTTGGGTCCATGGCTTCGTGGGGTCTGCGCCACACTCGAACCCTACCATCAGCTCTTACCAACTGAAATCGTGACTCATCGGACCAGGCCACGGTTTTCCATTCATCTAGGGACCAACAGATATGCTCACGTGCCCACGAGAGTCGCTGCAAGCGATGTCGTTCTGTCAGTAAAGGCACTCGAGTCGGTCTTCTGCTGGAATAGCCCAAGAAAGCCAAATTTCTCCGCACAGTTCTAACAGACAAGTCCCTTGTACGTCCCACATTGATTTCTGCGGTTATTTGACGCAGTGTTGCTTGTCTGTTAGAATTTACGACTCTTTGCAGACGTCGCCGGTCTCGGTCGTTAAGTGCAGGCGGTCGATGTCCATGGTGGGATGTTATGCCTGAAATTTCATACTCTCGGCACACTCTTGACACAGTGGATCTGGGAATGTTGAATTCCCTAACGATTTCCGAAATGGCATGACCCATGCGTCTAGCTCCAACTAACATTCCGCGTTCAAAGTCTGTTAATTCCCGTCGTGCGGTCATCATCACGTCAAAACCTCTTCACATGAATAACTTGAACAGAAATGAAAGCTCTGCGAAAGCACTGCGCATTTATACCTGTTCTACGCGATGCTACTGCCATCTGAAAATTTGTATATTGCTATCCCATGACTTTTGTCACTTCAGTGTATATTATTCTTTGTTCAGTATTGACAATATTACTGACAATTACCCTTTGCTGATTACTTTTTGATCAATAAGAATAATAAAGAATGCATAGAATAAAATACATGAAAGTAGAAAAATAATTAAAAAAGTAAAAAATTAAAAAAGTGCCTTAAAACCAACACAATCGCTGAAATTAAGAAATGCAAATGATTACAGAGTACAAATTCGTTAAAAAACACTTAAGGAATATTTCACCAATGATTTTGCTATTTGAATAAAATGGCCAGATGTAGAACACTCAAAAATAATCTTTTTATTTTATATTTTTTTTTATCTTAGATTTCAAAATCATAGACCACCGAGACTCGAACTCCAAACCCGTGGAACGTAGCACCAGATTAAATTAAACCTATCATTGTAAAAGCAAAATCTTTATTACATGGAATGAGGAAATTTCCAACTTTTTGTAAGGGGAAAAAAATTTTAAATAAAAATCAACTTAAAAAATTTTTTGCTTTTATTAGAATCTTCTTCTTATATAAGAAATTCTATTGAACCAAAAATTTAAAGTTTTTAGCATTTCGAAAAGTATGAAAATTAAAACAAAAGCTGGAATCCACTTAAAACTATTTTTATAACAGAAAGTAATCAATAAAGTCGTAAAAAATCTCAGCTTATAGACTTTACAAGTAATGAAACCTTGAAGCAGTAATAAATAACTCAAAGCAAAGGACACGTGAAAAGCATCTTTGCATATTTCCGATCCATTAAACCGATTTTTACACGCCGAAACGACGGAGAAAGAGTTAAGCCTGTTTATAAAGTCCCTTTCAAAAACGGGCAGTCAAAATGAGCTTAAATATTTTCTTACTATTAATTTTCATACTTACCCTATGAAACGCTGTTTCGCTTTTTAACTGCGAAAGGTGAGATTTAACCAAAGGCTTTTTTCACATAAACGCAGGAAATTTTTTTTGGGCTACATTTTCGTCGACTGAAAGTCGCTTGCATCTTGTCATCCTCCAAAGCTTGTAATGGATTTTTTTTAAAAAGAAATCCAGAAATGGATTAAAAAGAAATTAGAAACTTGAAACTTGAGGGATGCAAGTTTCAAAGCTGTGCATAAAGACATCCAATATTTTGTCTCCAACAACGAAGGGAAACAAATTTATGCGTTTTTAATCTGGAAAATCTTGTTAGCAAATCTTTGTGTATTACGGAAAAGAATCAAGAAGAAGAAAAAAATGTAAAGTGAATTGAAAGTGTTTATCATTGCAGTTGAAGATTGTATATTAACTAGCTGCCTGGAGAAAAGAATTATCTTTATTTTATATTTTAAAAGTTAGATTTGCGATAATTTTTAAGCACATAAGTCTTGATAGTTATTTATATATATATATATATCATATAGTTTCATAAAGATATTTTAACATTGTTCAACATTACTTTGATTCGGTTAATTTTAAATAAATATTGGGTTTTTCCTCAATTTTTATAAAATTTAATATATTTCATGCATCTTTCTCTGGAAAAAATTCTGAACCTATTCTAGAGGTATTTTAAAATTGAAGAAGACTGAATAATCACTTTAAAATAAGTAAAATTTATAATACTAAACTCTTTTTTTTATTTCTAGTTCAGAAGTCGTAGACGATTACTCTTTGTTTAATATTACTGAGAATTATATATTACTCTTTGCTCAATATTACTGATTTTATTACTCTTTACTTAATACGAATAATAAAGAATGCAGAAAAATAAAAACATTCTGAAAGTGAATCGAACTCATAACTGTAAACTCATAAATAAAACAGGCAATATCTGTCATATATTCGCAAGAATATTATTTTAAAATTAAAGTTAATTTTTTGTCATAATTTCGACAGTTAATTTTTGAATATATGGATGCACACGTAATGAATTTTTTTAATACATCGTTTTTCACTACTTTGGGCATAATAAAATAAATATATTTTGTAAAAGTGTGATAAATCTGACGGGCCGGAAAGATATTAAAGGCTGGTCCGTAATTGGCCACCCCTGGCGTAGACGATTACTTTTTACTTAATATTATTGACAATATTACTTTTTGCTCTACGATTACTCTTTACTATATATTACTCTTTGCTGAATATTAGCGATGGTTACCCTTTTCTGATTACTCTTTGCTTAGTACGAATAATAAAGAATGCATAAAATAAAAACATTTTGAAAGTAGAAAAATATAAACATTTTGAAAGTAGAAAAATAAAAACTCATAGAAATCTAACTCATAGCTGTAAATAGTGAAATTGAAAACTATTGTAACTGAAATTATTATAACTGAACTATTATAGTATTTGTAACTGAAAAATATTATAGTTTACACACACTATAATAGTTTTCTAGGATTTCATTTGGACCAGATAAAATTTTCTTATCGAAAATTATATATATATATAATTTTCGAAAATTTATATATATATATAATTTTTTATTTAACTGAATGATAATTAAAAATATAATAATTATAAAAATATGAATAAAAACTTGAAAGGAAAGGCTTTATTCACAGTTAGAAAAAATATTAACCAGATTATGTTGCTTGAAAGTAATGGCAACAACATTAATGGTCACAATAAATCAATATTTTTGAAAGGGTAATGCCTTTAAATCTTACTGTAATAAAACTACATTACGCGTCATAACGTTCCCCTATAAAGAATATTTATTTTAAGTTCCATACTTTATGACATATAAACTTACTTTATGAAACTTTAAGAATGTACAGGAAAAGTCAGAGTTCAGGATTTAAGTCAGAAAGCTACAATACAGTCAAACTTTTATAAATTGTTATATAAAGATGAATGCTATGTTACATAATGTTTTAGGTTCCACCATAATTTCAGGTTTCAAGTTTCTGTTATTTGTACTTTGTAAAAAAAATTAAACGTTTTATAGATTATTAGCAATTCAAATCTTCTTAGAATAATCAAATTATTACTATACATTCATCATGTAATTATTTTTCAAATAAATTAATAATAAAATTTTTTCTGTGCTATATGAACAGCTGGTTGCTCTAAAACAGGGGTGGTCTACCCTAATGATCTTGCTGCCCACTTTGAAAATGCATTCTAACTCCGCGGGCTGTATATAAAATTATATATACTTATATTAGATTTAGTCCCACTATAGATATTTTTTGGAGTGAACAATTGAAACATAATGAGTTATTATTTTTATGTTTACTATTATTCGTACATGTAAACAGAGATAATATAATAATAATGATACTAATCGCACATTGTAAAGAAATATATAACACACTAAAAATGTTTGCAAATATAAACGAAATAAAAAATGAAATCATTAAAAAATATTTACTTTACTTGGTGCGATATTTGTTTCTCTATTATTTCACTTAGCTTTTGCAAATCGATCTCAATTTGGGTATTTGAACATCGTAACGGATGTTGCAGGTTAGCGTTCACTATGTTTGGTCATGTTTTGTGTTTGGTCAATTTCATTTTATAAAAAATTCGCAGATGTGAGTTGAACCAAAAGCGCAAACAACTTCAACTAAGGGTATGGTTTGCTCTGCTATAAACAATCAACTGTGCATATCTAGGGATGGTCACTGAGGTCTCTTAAAATGAAACATAGAACCCGATATATTAGATGTTCCAACTAGCACTGGCATCAAAAGTTCACAAAATAGTAATTTAATTATTCTGTGAACTCATAACTGTAAACTCATAAATAAAACAAACAATATCTATCCTATATTCGCAAGAGTATTATTTTAAAATGAAAGTTAATTCTTTCTCATCATTTCGGCAGTTAATTTTTCGAATATATGGATGCAAATGTTTTTTTAATACATTGTTTTTCACTATTTTGGCCATTATACAATAAACATATTTTGTAAAAGTGTGATAAATCTCACGGACCGGAAAAATGTTCAAGGCGGACCGCTGCTCTAAAAGATATTTAAAATTTATTAAAATCATTATTTTTTATGTTTATCCTTACCTAATTAATGTAATCTTTATCAAATAAGTCATCTGTAGGCATTGCACACATGGAAACTAAATATATTAGAAACTATTAAATCATTTTCGAAAATTAAAATTTTTCTTATCCATTTTTAATTATATATTATTTTGAATTGTAAGCTATATTTCAATTTTTTTGCAGCTTTTATTATAGAACAGATTTAATAAATTATTAATAATAAATATCGTCTTGTATAATTAATGTAATAAAGTCAGAATACAAATATTTAATATATGACATTTGAAAGTAGTTTTTAATGATTCTATTCTTTAAAGACATTTGAAGTTTATTCTAAAGTATTAAAAATATATTTTTATTTTACATTGGTAACAATGTTATAATATTTTATATTAATAATAAATGATAATATAGTTCGTTATTTTATTATTTTATACTTATATTTTTGTATCTGAAGTGCAATTCGAAAAGATTTTATTCTTTAAACTTTATTTCATTACATAATTACATTTTCTTTATTCGAGTAGAATAGTCTGCGGCTTCTGCAGTTATGATACTTAAAGCTATTTTCGTTGATAGCTGAATAGCGATAGAAGTGGTAATTTATCTTTAGATAAATATTTAATAAATGAATAAAAGGAGAGGTAATGTATTACATCGAAACCTGATTTATTATTTAATGAAAGTGTAGTGGGGTATTTTTTTTGTATGAGAGAGAGAGCGAGAGAGAGAAAAGATATTCAATATTAGTGTTCTAGAATTGAAATTTTTTTTCGAATAAAGAAAATTAATTAAATGATCTTTGTGATAGTAATATAATAAAATTTCCAGTATTTTTGTTTCAAATGTTGTGATTTTTTCTTCAAATGAAAAAAAAAACAACGATAAATTAATATATGAATTAATGATTTTTAAAGTAATTTACATAATAATTTAATTTAAGAATAGCTTTATGTGAAGCAGTAAATCAATTACAAATGTTTTTAATTTATTTATTGAATTAATAGATTTTTTTTCATTAAATATTGTTTTAAAAAATATTTTACCAATATTAAATCTAATTTCTTTGCTTTTCAAATAAATATTTTAATAACTAAAAAAGAAAAAAAAAAAAAAACATTCTCAAAATTAAATGTACATTCTTTAATTTTTTAAAAATACAAAATAAACTTTTTTAAATTACAAATCAAAATTTTAATAATTAATTTAATTTTAATTTTTTTTATTAAAATTTAATTTTTACAAATAAAATTTTTTTAAACTCTCATTCGAGCGGAAGTACTTAGCTACATGTGCTCTCGCTGAGAAACATTTATTTTACAGTCTCTCACCCTAGAGGAAATATATTTAGCACAATCCTGTGTATTAATTGGTCTACAGACGAAATATATTTTGCGAGTCCACACTTACCTGAGTCCTTTTCGCTAAGAAATGGAATCCTTCCACGAATCTATAGTTATATGCCTTTAAATGTGTTAAATATTGCATGTGCCTGGTGTTTGTGAATGTGTAAATAAAGCCGTGAGTTTTCCAATCTGTGTCTCAAGTATTTCAACCCAAACATACCCAATTAAGATCCATTTGCACAACCTGCCCAGTTACAACTTCTTAATTACATTTAAATTTTACAGTAATTTTATTTGTTCTACTAATTTATAAAAGTTATTTAAATTGAATAAAAGAATATTATATTAATTTTGTTAAATATTTTTCATGCTTTGATGTAAAAGTGATATTGTAATTGATAGATATTGGAATATTGTGTGATGTCAATTAAACTCCACATCACTCAGAAATCATCTAAAACTGAAATGTGACAAAATTTAGAAAAGTTGTAGGTAAAGCCACGTATAAGAACGGTGGCTATGCAAGGTATTATTTACAGATGAACGTGATATATTCCCTAAAGGAATGTTCATTATATTCAATAATAAGCTAAGGTAGTTTAATATGAATTGTAATTTCGCTAAGACAGATCTCAGAATTTAAATACGTACACATGCTACAAATAGCATCACATATTTAAATGTATTGTAGAAATACTTTATGCAATTCAAAAGCTTATCTTGTAAAAAGCGCCATTTTTTTCTCCATGAAAATTCTGGAATGAATTTTTTTCCAGAATTGTGTGTTTTTTTTTAATTAAAAATCTAATAAATTTCATACCTTTCCAGATGTTGGTCTGAAATTTATTAGAATAAACATAATAACTCTCATTCGTTGATGTGCAATGGCCCTTTTAACATTTGCTTGGTATCTTCCTTTGATCTATTTGGGATTTTGACAATTCTCGTCACTTTCAAATCTGTAATTCTCTTTTTTGTATGTGTGTTTTATACTTAGACTGATGCCAACGGCCGTACCATGCTGAATATACCGGTTCTCGTTAGATCACCGAAGTTAAGCATCATTGGGCGCGGTCAGTACTTGGGTGGGTGACCACCTGGGAACACTGCGTGCCGTTGGCAAATTGGGGACCTGAATGGCCGAGTGTCTAGCGCTCTGGCGCTCGGTGCCACAGGTTTCGGGTTCGAATCCCGGCGGTGCCATGGATGTTTGTAGTGGTTCGGAATCCACTTTAAGCCGTAGGTCCCGGTCTTCTATGACTGTAAGAGCGTCACGGAGCAAAAGTCAGGCTTCTACCTACGGGTGCTCCATCACAACAGAAGCTGCTTCCTTCCCCTTCAATCATGAGTCCATATGGGCTCGTGGGCTTGGCCAGTCAAGTGGGATAAGAAACAACAACAACAAAACATACTTAGACTTGACGAGGTGCTTTGAGGTTTATTTTCTCTGAATCTGCTTTATCTAAATTTATCCAAATAAGTTTAGACATTTAGCTTGACGACTCTGATAACGGAATGATGTCCTAGGCAAATATTGTTGCTATTGATGGATAAAGTAAAAGTTATGTTAGTTGGTGGAGCTCAGATTATTGAACAAATGCTTATTCAATGCTTCAGACCTGGCCAGTATAAATAAGCTCTGTAAACTTGTCAACTGAATTTAAAAAGTTTTCGATTATATATTTATATATATACACTGACTACCAATAAGTATTTGGACACCTATGCAAATGACGATATCTGCGGTCCTGAGGTACGTCACGGACTCCGCCGATATATAACGTTTATGAAACAGCATTGGCATTAGTCGCATGCAAGATGCCGCGCAGTTCGGAGCTCTCTGATTTCGAGAAAGGTATAATTATTGGTTATCACAAATATGGCCGATCTTTAATGGACATATCTAGCTATCTGAAGTACCCAAAATCGACAGTGGCCTATGTTATTAAGAAGTGGAAGGTGAGCGGTGATTGTCGGAATGTGGCCCGAGTCGGCAGACCAACGAAACTGGGAGATAGAGACCAACGAGTGCTCACCAGAGAAATTCGGAAGAACCTCACCCAACCGAGGGCCCTCATCCATGAAGATTTTCAACAGGCATCCGGGAGTATTGTTTCAATGAATACCATCCGTAAGGAAGCACATCTGCATTGTTTTCATGGTCGTGCTGCTGCCCATAAGCCTTTAATCACAAAGTCCAACCGCGCTGCTCGGTTAATGTGGTGCAAAGCACATCGAAATTGGACTGTAGATCAGTGGAAACGGATTCTTTGGAGTGACGAATCAAGGTTCACCCTTTACTGTTCGGATGGCAGGGTCTGGGTCTGGCGTCTGCCTGGAGAACGTCTCCTGCCAGAATGCAATGTACGAACAGTCAAATTCGGCGGAGGTGGAATTATGGTCTGTGGGTGTTTCTCCTGGTATGGACTGGGACCCTTGGTCCCCATTCATGGTAAGCTCAACGCCGATGCCTACTGCACTATTTCGGATGACAATGTGCTTCCTACGTTGTGGCAGTTTTACGGGTTGGACCCCTGTTACTTGCAGGACGACAATGCCAGTTGTCATGTTTCGTCGTTAACCAAGGCTTGGTACGGTGCCAATGGAGTTCATTTAATGGACTGGCCTGCCCAGAGCCCAGATCTCAACCCTATCGAGAACCTCTGGGACGCGTTGCATCGCCGAATTCAGGAGTGCACTACCTGTCCAAAATCGGTGAAGGAACTTCTATGTCTTCTCCAAGCCGAGTGGAAAAAAATACCACTAGCTGTCATACAAAGACTTGTGGAAAGTATGCCCCGGAGGGTTCACGCTGTAATTGCCTCTCGTGGAGGCTCTACCAACTATTGATTTTGAATAATGTTCGTTTTTCTTTTCTATCACAGGTGTCCAAATACTTATTGGTACTCAGTGTATCTTGAATCACCTTTTGAACTATCCATAAAGCTAGCAAAAAAAAAAAAAAAAAAAAAAAAAGAACAAAAACTAGCAATCGAAAGATTTTGTAATGAATGTAATATTCTAAATAGTTCCGCATTGTAAACATTTTAATGAAGTTATTATTGTTGTTATTATATATAGAGTACATATTAGGACCGGATATGCATGCGGTCTTAATTCAGTGTTGTTTCATGGTAGAAACTGAATTATTTCTTAAAATAACAAGGAGACGTTTAGCTGCCATATTTATTAAAATTGCAAAGACAGCAATTACGAAGACTATATAACTGCAACACATAACACACACAAAAAAATTATATAACAAATATTTACAAAATCATCTTTAGAACATGTTCGTTTAAAGGTCTTAGTACCCTCCGTTTCTGACTGAAACTCTTCTGTCGACCATTGTACCCTTCGTACTGCCTGGTACTCTTCACTCGACTCTGCAAACTCCCTTTTCTTTTTCTCCCTCTCCCATTACTGGTTTCAAAGTCTAACGAAAAGGTCAACCAGTCCTTGAAATAAATGTCTATTAACTTTGAACTCTTCCCCGTCAGTTTTAAAATTTGTTATGGGAATACTTGGTGGATCCAATAATAAAATAAACAAATAAACAAATTTAAACTGTTGTTTGCCAACATAATTCTAAAAGTCACAATAATAATTTTTCAAGAAAGGAAATCTAAGAAAATATCTGTAGAAACTCATTTATTTTAACATAATTTTCATTAATTTTTTAATTAAAATAATAAAACAACAAAATTAATATCTTTATTGTTCCATTATCTTTCATCATGGTAAGTGAGAAACAAGACGATGATACAAGACCAACAAACATGAAAACTAACCATATCTCCAGAAACTTTCTTCTAACTTCAGTTGTCTCTTTACAATCTGAAAACTTCCCCTCCGAATTATAGGAAACACTTTCTTAGCTCCGAAATCTTTTATGAAAGAATTCACATTAATTACGCGATGTTTAGCTGCCATATTTATTAAAATTATTAAGACAGCATTGCAACACATAATACACAAAACGATATTACATAACAAATATTTACAAAATCATTTTGAAAACCACTACGCTAAGGGTCTTTGTACCCACTACAGCATGGAACTCTTCTCTCGACTCTGCACACTCCCTTTTTTCTTTCTCCCTCTCCCATTATAGGTTTCAAAGTCTAAGGGAGGTGGAAAAAAACCCATCCAAAGTGTAACGTAAAAGTCAACCTGTACTCGAAAGGAACGTGCAAAGTCCAAAGTATAACTTAAGGGTCAACCTGTCCTTAAATAAATATGTATTAACTTTGAACTCTTCCCCGTCCGCTTTATAGTTTGTTATGGAAATGCATGGTGGATCCTTACAGATGATATCCATCTTTTTTTAAAAAGATTGTGGACATCATGTATATTTCACACAAAGGACAAATAAAAAAATAATAAAGTGTTGTAAATAAAATTTGCCAACATTATTCTAAAAATCACAGCAATAATTTTTCAAAAAAGGAATTTTAAGAAAAAAAATATATATAAATTTATTTATTTTAACATAAATTTACTAAAATCATGAAACAGCAAAATTAATATCTTCATCATGGTAAGTGAGGAACAGGACGATGATACAAGACTCTATAGCAAACATGAAAACTAACCATGTCACCTGAAACTTTCTTCTAACTTCAGTTGTCTCTTTACAACCTGAAAACTTCCCATCCGAATTGTAGGAAACACTTTCTTAGCCCCGAAATCTTTTATGAAAGAATTCAATTTTCCAATCTTTAGTGATCGCTAAGAAGATTACATTTCGAATCCTCTTATTTTTGGAATCCTTTGAGATATTTCAAATGGAATTCCTAATCGATACGACGATAACAATTCTTCCTTAACTTTCACCAGGATTAAGGAATCCGGTTTTACCATTCGGGAATCAACTGGAAAAGATTTTATTTTCCAAAGATTAAATTGTTAGAAATAGATATTGACTTCTTTCCTTTTAAATATCGTTAATTTGAAGTATTTATCAACATGTTTGTTTCAATAAAAGCGGATTTCCAATAATAGGAACCGCTTAAGGATTTAATATTGTTTTCAACATTGTTATTTTCTTTCATATAATTTTTTATGTAGATTTAAATTCATAGAAAATTGTTGGTAATTCTATTACAAAAATAGGAAATTAATAAATAATTTTACAACTTGTAATTATCAGCGTTACTTCCGAAATTTTGAAATAAATGTCAATCATTCTAACATAAAAATTTAAGTTATGTTAAATACTAAAATCAGTAATGAAATTACCTACCAAAATATATGACTTTTCTATTAAATGTTTAACAATAGCGTCAAATATATAAAAATTTTCTAATAAATTTTTAACAACAGAGTCAAATCTATTTAATTTTTACCGATAGCGCCAAATATATATGATTTTTCTATTAAATTTTCAACAATAGCGTCACATTTAAATGGCTTTTTTATTAAAATTTTAACAATAGTGTCAAATATATGTGATTTTTTTTATTAAATTTTCAAATATATATAATGATAGCATCAAATATATATGGCGTTCTATCAAATTTTTAACGATAGCGACAAATATATATAAGATTTTCTAGTAAATTTTAAACAATAGTTTCAAATATATATGACATTTCTATTATAATTTCAACAATAGTCTCAATTATATATGACTTTTCTATTAAAATTTCAACAATAGCATCAAATATATATGACTCTTCCGTTAATTTTTCAACAAAGCGTCAAATATATATAACTTTTCCATTAAATTTTCAACCAAGCGTCAAATATATGTGACTTTTCTATTAAATGTACAACAATAGCGTCAAATATATATGATTTTTCTATTAAATTTTCAACAATAGCGTTACATATATATGACTCTTCCGTTAATTTTTCAACAAAGCGCCAAATATATATGACTTTTTCACTAAATTTTCAACAATAGCATCAATTTTATATGACTTTTCTAATAAATTTTCAACAATAGCATACAAGTAATTTCTTATCTAATTCTATTAATTGGAATTAATTTATATTTAAAGTCATATAACCATGTTATAATTTATATTTAAATTTGTTTGTAAGAGGAAAAAAAAATCGTCTCCCATTCCACTGCTTTCATTGACTTCGTAAAAATAAATAATAGAATGATTCATGCAATTTAGCTACAGAGGATAAAGTAGGACGAGCGTACATCGATGGACAATTTCTTGGATGGCAATGTCCTTTACTTTTGGTTAAAACAAGTTCATTCTATTTACTTTACCATTACATTTTTGATGATATCAATCCCTTAAAATTATTATTCCTTTTGTTATGTTTCAAAGCATTCTTCCATAAATTAATTTAGCTTTAAAAACTGTATTTTCTGTTATTTATTTTACAGTTTTGATATTGATATGGTAAATATTTTTGTGGGATCTTATTATCTTATTTAAAAGAATCATGTTCGCAGATGATTAAAAAGTTAGCCAGCTCAGTATTTTTATTGAATACGTATAAAATTTAATTTCAACTTTTATACTCTTACAATTCAAAATTAAATTATGTTTTAATATTTCAATACTCTAATGAATAAAAATAGCTGTGACGCTAATATTCTAATAAATAAATATCCTTGAACAAAAGATAAACGTCTAATTTTGATCAATAATAGCTATGGTGAAAAATAGCCTGTTATTATGTGTTCCAACATGATAAAATTTGCTTAAATAAAATTTAAAAAAAATCGAAGGACCCGACCCGTGGCTCACTGGCAACGCACGTTGCTGGTAAGTATTAAGGTGGAGGTTTAATCCTCTTGCGGCTCTGTTGCAGACACTGTTTCAAAAACGAAGAGGCTTGATGGCGTTTGTGGTGTTCAGCATCTTGTCTCAGTTAGACGATTTACCTGGTGGAAGTTTTCCGGGTTTTCGTCCATAATATACGCAAATGCGAGGTAAATCTCCCGAAGGCACTGCCCTTTTCTTCAGCATCACGGAGAAGAAGTCAAACTTCTACCTAAGGGTGCACCATCACAACAGAAGCTGCCCCCCCCCCTTTCCCTCCTTCCATGAGACCACACGGATGCTTGAACTTGGTCTAGATGTTGTTGTCGACCAAGTGAGTTATGAAACAACAACAAAACAGGAAGTTAGTGTTAGCAATGATGAAAGTTAGTTTTCATTTTTGTTCTTTCAAAAATCATCTTCTATGAAAAAAACGTTTAGCTATTTTGTCAATATACGATGATGAAAACATGCTGACAAATGCTTTTGTTTAATTATAGTGATGTATTTGTTAAAAAAGAATGGAAAATATTATGCACCAAATCAATATGTGGAAAAATTGTAGTCTTTTTTATTTCTAATTTACTGAGTTTTTAAAAAAAAATTGTTGACGTCAAGCTGTTTGAAGTAATTGCATGATATTGAATTTATACAAATTAATATTTATAAACTTCTTTAATTTGTAGTAATTAAGCATTAGATTTTGAGATCAGTTCTTTAAAATATCAAAAATTTCCCTCCACTTTTGGATTTCTTCCAATTTAATTTGAAATTACTATAAGCAAAACTGAAAATTAAAAATCCCTATTTAGCAACAAAGTATATTCTACTGTTGTTTGGGTAATGATTGATAAAATTTAAATGAAATTTAAATACGATTTAAATGAAATAAAAATATTTTGCGTGTTAATTTTAATTCAATATAAACAATTGTTTAAATTGCATCTGTGAATCCAATACAGCATATATTATTAAGATTTTCTTAAAAAAATCAATAAAAAAGATTAAACAGTTAATAATATTTTTGTCTAAAATGATTTTTAATATTTTAGTTAAAATATTTTTTTAAATATTTCAGTTAAAATATTTTTTTAATATTTTAATTAAAATATCTTTTAACTAGACAATGCTATTTTACATGGATGTGTATGTGATAAATCAAAAAGGATTATCTTTATGCTTTGAATAATAAATGGTTTCTTACAAAAATGCCCACATTTTCACATGTATCAAATGCTTAAAAATTATTGTCTCATTGCAAATATATTCAAGAATATTTATCACAGGAAACATAAAGTTACGTTACAAATTAATCAAAAATTTTTGTACGTTTTATTAAAAAAATTAGAAACTTAATTTGCTTTATATCACAAAAATCCACATAATAGATAATAAATATTATACATATTATTTGTAAAATGTTTGAATAAATTATATTATTTCGAAAGGTTTAAAATTTCTTACTAATCTCCTCGATAATATATTTCTTTCTAATAGTTCAAATATTTTAAGAATGAAATGCTTAAAAGCAATTTTAAAATTTAATCTCTTTATCTCTTGTTATCTTCTGTTATCTTTCCATTTTGAGATACATTATAAATCAAACAAAAAAATTTTCATATACCTAAAATCTTTCTTTTCGACAGATATGCAGAAATAACTTCTTTGAATTTTAATTTTATTGATATGTAGGTACCTTTTCTATCTTCATCGTCTTTTTCTATTTTTTTGCTAGTTACATCTTTTCTAATGAAATGGGAAATTAGATTGAAATAATGCATTAACTTGAATAAAAATATTTTTTTTTTGCATAATTCTGCAATTCATGTTATATTTGAGAAATAAAGAGTGAATGAATTCAATCTAGTTATATTTATTTTCAATAAAGAGAGAAATGAGAATTAAATTCTTAAATCGCAATTTGGAAATCTAAGATCCAGAAAAAAAAAAAAAAAAATAATTTTTTTTTGTGTTTAACATCTGGCAATTTTATTCAAATAGAAAAATCATTAGTGAAGTATTGCTTACGATTTCTTTAAGGAATTTGTACTCTGCAATATATGCATTTCTCTATTTTAGCGATTTTATTGGTTTGAGATCTTTTTATTTTTTACGTTCCTGTGTTTTTAATCTATGCATTCTTTATTATTCGTACTAGGAAAGAGTAATCGCCAGCAATATTGTCATATTGAGAAAAGAGTAATATATAATAAACAGTAATGCTGAGCAAAGAGTAATATATAATCGTCAGTAATATTGAGCAAAGAGTAATCGTCTACGCCTTCTGTACAAGAAAAAAAAGTGTTTAATATTATAAATTTTACTTATTTTAAAGGTATTATTCATTCTTCTCCAATTTTAAAATAAATCTATTATAGGTTCCTAACTTTTATTAGGATATTAAATACGTGAAGAATATTAAAATTTTATAAAATTAGGAGAAAAAAAAAAAAGTTGATTTAAAAATCGCGAATCGAAATAAATATTTAACAATGTTTATGAAAATATATCAAATGCCCACATACATAAATATCTGTTAAGACTTATGTGCTTAACTCAAGATTTGTATTCCGTAGTAATTTTTCTAAAGCCCAAAACGGTTTAAAAATTACCACACATCGTACCTTCAAAATATGAAATAAAATAAACCCTATCTTGCAGACAGGAAGTTAGTATACAATCTTCAACTGCAATGACAAACACTTTCAATTCACTTTTTTTTTCTTGATTCTTTTCCGTAATACACAAAGATTTGCTAACAAGATTTTCCAGATTAAAAACGCATAAATTAGCTTTCGTGCGTTGTTCGAGACAAAATATTGGATGTCTTTACGCGCAGCTTTGAAACCTACATCTACTCAGGTTTTTAATACTTTTCTTTTCTTGGATCTCTTTTAATCCATTACAAGCTGAGGATGAAAAATACTTTCAGGAGGCAAATATATATAAAAAAATTTCCTGTCTTACTCGGAAATGAGCTTTGGTTAAATCTCCCTTTCTCAATTAAAAAGCGAAACGGCATTTCATATGGTAAGACAATATTTAAGCTCATTTTTGAAAGGGACTTTATAAACAGGCTTAAGTCTTTTCTCCGTCGTTTCGGCGAGTAAAAATCGGTTTAATGGATCGGAAATATGTAAAGATGCTTTCCACTTGTCCTTTGCTTTGAGTTATTTATTACTTCTCAAGGTTTCATTACTTGTAAAGTCTATAAGCTGAATTTTTTACGACTTTATTGATTACTTTATGTTGTGAAAATAGTTTTAAAAGGATTTTAGCTTTTTGTTTTAATTTTCCTGCTTTTCGAAATGCTAAAAATTTTGAATTTTCGTTCAATAAAATTACTTATATAAGAAGAAGATTTTAATAAAAGCAGAACCTTTTTAAAGTTAATTTTATTTGAAATTTTTTCCCTTTAAAAAAAGTGGAAAATTTATACATTCCATGATCGTAAAAGATTTGGCTTTAATAATGATAGATACAATTTAATCTGGTGCCCTGTGCCACAGGTTTCGAGTTTGAGTCTTTGCGTTGCCATGAATGTTTGTAGCAGTTTGGAATCCACTTTAAAACGTAGGTCCCTTTCTATTATGATTGTAGAGCGTTTAGAGTAGGACTGACAAATTTTTGTACGTTTTTTTTAAATTAGAAACATAATTTACTTTTTATTATATGCTCCAAATGATACATAATAAATGTTAAACATACTATCTGAAAATGTTTAAAAAAATTATATTATTCTGAAAGGTTTAAACTGTCGTACTAATCCTCGATAATATATGTATTTCTAATATTTTAAATGTTTTAAGTATGAAATGCTTAAAAGCAATAAGATTTTGTTATCTCCTTTTTTAATTTTTTTTCCCAATGTGGGATATATTATAAATCAAACAGAAAAATTTTCATATATCTTAATATTTCTTTTCAAAAATATTCAGTATTAATATTGTTTGAATTTTAATTTTGTTGATTTTGTTTAATTTTCTATCCTTATCGCTGTTTTCTACTTTTTTACTAGTTATATCTTTTCTTATGAAATGTGAAATAAAATTGAAATAATGCATTAACTGGAATAAAAATAACTTTTTTGAATAATTCTGTAATTCATGTTATATTTGAAAAAAATAAAGAGAGATCGTATTAAATCTCGTTACATTTATTTTCAATAAAGAGAGAAATAAAAATTAAATTCTAAAACAGTGATTTTGAAATCTAAGATATAAAAAAAATTTTTTTTTTGTGTCTGTTTTTTAAATATGCCAATTTTCCAGACAGCAAATACATTTGTA